>CM076575.1:584797626-585030835 GCA_034641835.2 Pinus albicaulis
AAGAAAAAAAACGTTGTATATATTAGAAGTTATATATAACAGTACATATTCGATATTTCATTCTCAGCTGAAATAGATTCAGAGCGAGAAAGTCCAAATTCCAAAATACATACGAATATAACCCTTGATGAAAGGGAAAAGATTCAATGTACTTGGCAAGCAAAATTACGGGTAGGATAACCGTACCCAGCCAAAATAAAACTGAACATCCCTGTGTACAAGACAATAAAATTCACATATAACAGCATCATCATACATGTACATATGGATATGAAAGGACTAAGAAGCAAGAAAGTAAGCATTCAGCATGAGAAAACATATGAAAAGGAGAAACACTGGATCTTGCAATACTTCCGTCTGGCTAGAGATGAGAAACCAACAGGCTCGCTTGATTATTTCTCCAAGCTGGATCGCATGATATAAATCTCCAAACAATATCGCTTGACATAGGAAGCAAAAAACATCCTGTGTAAATATTGAAAACAGGCTCGCTTGATTTATGATTCAGACAGGCTCGCTTGTGGATGACGGAGAAATAGGTGTTTGATGGAACTAATACATCCTGTGATAATATTTAAAAACAGGCTCGCCTGACTGATGGTTCAGACTGGCTCGCTTGAGGTTGGAGAAGAGAGGAGTGACGAAAATGTCTGTCCCATATTTCAAACCGTGGATCAATAATGATCCCAGCTTGAAGAAATATCCACTCGTTTGTAGATCATCACTGTGGATATCCATGGGAGAAATCCTGTAGAGGATTATGCTCAAAATGCACCTGTTAGAGAAATAGTAAATATAACAGTGATAGTAATGCCTCTATAAAATCAAAATTTGAAAAGAGACCAAAAAGGATCGACCAAAATCATGGAAGAGGAATAGTCGAATCCCATATCTGAATTCCATATTGGTACTAAATAATGTGCATACGTACAAAATCTGCATTGACACCCCTCTTGGACAGAGCGTCAGCCCTGGTATTACTTTCCCTATAGATATGGATAATAGGAGGACTTTTCATATTTTTCCAGATCCGCTGAGTCCTCTGTCTCCATCCCTGTAACCCAGGAGTAAGCATATCCAATCTTTGTGAAATCCAATCAATCACAAGTCTGGAATCACCATAAAAGTGGGGGTTTTGAAATTGAAGATTCGATGCAGCAAAGAGGCCACCCCAGAGAGCCATGATCTTTGATTTATTATTGGATCCAGGGCCCCCATTCCAGTAAATATGAATTCTTTCATTCTGCGATAATTTAATCCACACCCCATAGCCAATGATGCCTTCCACTGATGCCCCATCAAAATAAATAGCAGGCAAGACAATCTCATGAGGCCTATTCCTAATAGATCCATCAGTGATCCTCCTTGAAGGAACTGGAACATCAGCAAACCATTTAGTGATATTGGAGAAGATGATATGAATTTGAAAAGGCCTTCCTTCAAAAATCAGATTGTTTCGTCCTTTCCAGACCTCCCAAATAAAGTAAAAAGGAAAGGATCTGTATATTCCATGAGACTTGTCCCAATCCATAATCGCTGACATGAAGTCATTAGCAGTCCAATTTGGGTCCATAAATATGGGTCGAAATAGACTCCACAAATTTTTAACAATGGGGCAATTGAAAAATAGATGAGTAATGCTTTCAGCCTCCTTATAGCAGAGGGAACATCAATTGGGGCCCATAAAATCTCTTTTACAAATATTATCCCAGGTAAGAATCTTACCTTGCCATACAAGCCATCCGAAAAGAGTTATCTTAGTAGGAATACTACGATTCCAGAAAGGATAAAAAATCTTGGAATGTATTCCACCCACATGTGCTTTGATGATCATTCTATAAACCTCTTTTACAATCACTGCACCACCTTTTATAGGGGCATTCCATGTAATCTTGTCACCATCCCTAGAGTAACAGAACCCAGCGCTTCTAAAAGAATCTCTTATGGATTCCCACTCCGACACATCATCCCCGGCCAGTCTCAAGTCTGTAGCAGATTTGAAAACAGGTGCCTCGAACGACCAACATAATATGGTCTGCAATAAATAAAATACACCCCTGTGCGCCAGTCAATGGAGAAGACGTGGGGAGAGACAATGATGACGAGGGAGGGACATTATGTTGTTGAAGGCTAGTGGAATTTTACGACCATCCCCGAAACACCAGGTCAATCCACTATAAACATACCTAAAAATATTTTTGAAACCGCACCAAATGGCCGAGGTAGCCCGTGGGGAGACCATGTCCTGACAGATAATTTGTTGAAGGATATCTCCCTCCACGTATTTACACCTGAAAATAGTGCTCCAGATGCCGTCCCCAACAACTGCTCGCTAGAAATATTTGATAATCAATGCAATATTAAAAGATCTAGTATTTAAAATTCCCCATCCATCATAATCTTTAGGCCTACAAATTATCTCTAATTTACAGAGGTGAAATTTCTTTTCCATGTTGGCTCCACTCCACAAGAATTGAGCAATAATGTTGTTAATCTCCTAGACAATCTTGGAAGGAAAATAGAAAAGATGACCCCAATAGACCATCAGCTGCGAGAGGACATCCTGAGTAAGGATAAGCCGACCGCCGATACTGAGCCAATTATGAGTCCATTTGCAGATGCGAGCTCTAAATCGCTCAGTCAACCACATCCAATCCCGAATTTTATATCCGCAGGGCTTTATGAAGACACCCAGATATTTTAAACCTTCATAAAGCAGCTGAGAGCGAACCCCCAGAAAATCAGCAATGAAATGAATCTCCTGTATGTCACCCTTCTCATAGAGCAGAAAAGATTTGTCCTTATTGATGTCTAATCCTGTAGCAACTTCAAATCTCATTAGCACTATATGCAAATAAAACCAATGATTCCTTATGAGATATCCAAATAACAACATATCATCAACAAATAGGGAATGAGATGAGGATACAGTCTCCAAGAAAGAAAAACCTTTTATGTATCCCTGTTGCTCAGCATGATGTAATACCTTACTGAATCCATCCAATATTAATATGAAAATAAGCGGGGATAGAGCACATCCTTGTCGGAGACCTCTATCAGCAACAAAAAAATGGGTAGGCATACCATTTATCAATACAACATATCTAATAGTTGTAATGCATGACATGATCCACCTAATAATCCTGATCGGCAGGCCAATCTTGAGAAGAACCAATCTCATGTAAGACCAGTCAACAGAGTCATAGGCCTTGTGTAGGTCAACCTTCATGACCAAGGCCTCCGGACGATCCATATACATAGAATGAAAGATTTCCTGAGCAATTGCAATCGCATCATGAATAGAACGACCTTGAAGAAATCCAAATTGCTCCAGAGAAATATGTTCTGAAAGTGGCTTGCGAATCCGATTGGCTATAATCTTGGATGTGATCTTGTATAAGATGTTGCAGAGTGCAATTGGTCTGAAATCAACAAAGGATTGCAGATCCACCACCTTTGGGATAAGAGCAATGAAAGTTGAATTGACATTAGCAGGCATATGACCATTGATCCTAATAAATTCCACAACCTCCGTGAGCTTAGCACCGATCAGATCAAAGAAAAAGGTATAAAATTCCGCAGGCCAACCATCCGGCCCCGAGCATTTATCAAGAGCAAAAGATTTCAGGACCCCTAATACTTCATTCCCAGTAATCCTCTAATCAAGTTCAGAGATAGCATCCTGATTGAACATACTGGATATATGACCAAGAACCCATGTTTGATTCTCATAATCGATGTTCAGATCTTTTTGGTAGAAAGCTGAGAAATGGGAGTAAGCTTCGTGTTGAATTTCCTCAGTGGTAATTGCAAGGCTACCATCCGATCTCTTTATACTCCATATCGCATTTCTGTCTCTCCTAGCAGTTGCATATTTATGGAAGAATCTAGTGTTGAGATCCCCTTCTTTAAGCCAGCAAATTCTACTCTTTAATTTCCAATTAGTTTCTTCAATGTGAAAAATCTCTTTCTTGCACTTATCCAGTTGATCAAGGAGAAGATATGATTCATTATGTGGAATAGAATTGATGATTCCATTCTGTTGTTGATATCCAATAGCTCCGCCTTAAGAGCCACTTTCTTCTGTATTTCCCATCTTTTAGAGGCCTGCTTTAAAACTTGAAGTTTATGATGAAACCTCTCGACCAAACCGAGCTCCTCTAAATCATCCTCATTTTTCCAAATAGAAGAAACCAACTTAACATATTCAGCATCCTCAAACCAAAATCTGTTAAACTTGAAAGGATTCCCCTTATTCTTTACCACATGCATCCAAGATAAGGATATGGGCATATGATCAGATATGTTCGAAACCAAAATCTTTGATCTGGGCGCCCCCCAGTGATCCAACAAATCAACCTTAACAAGAGCCCTGTCCAATCTTTTGCCAATAAAATCATTCCGCGATCTCTTGTTTGTCCAGGTGGGATATAGAGGACTGGGCAGAACATCAACCATGAGCAGATTTTGAAACAAATCATTCAAAAAGTCAACAAGAGGATCCACCCAAGCTTTAGAGCCCCAAATCTCATCAGACTGTAATGTGACATTCAGATCCCCCATCATGATAAGATTTGGTAAATTTAATATACCAGACTCACGCATTCTGATCCAAAAAGAGCGACGATCAGAATATGGTGCATATAGATTGATTATATTGATATTACCTACCATACCTCTCATTTGCCCAAAAAGCAGAATTCCTCCAAAAAAATTATAAGCTCTAAGTGACACCATAACCAGATCCCACATAGCGATCAAGCCACCCGAATGACCATTAGAATCAACAGCTACCGCGGACCACCCATACTTGAAGCTCAAAAAGGTGTTAATAGTTTTTTCTCTCCGACTCAAGGTCTCCTGTCCCAGAAAAATACAACACTCACTTTCATCAATCAGATTCCGGAGGCAATGAGATTTAGGGGCATCGCCAATTCCCCGAATATTCAAAGACAAGAAGAGAGTCATGGAGAACGCAAGTCAGGGTGACTTGCTCTAAGCACCCCAGTGCCCATCCAGATTCCATCAGCAGTCGAAATTGGAATATCAGTGAAATTCTTCTCCCCCTCCGAGAACAGTGAAACAGACTTATACTTCCCTTTTGCGATACGACTTCCATTCTTAGATTTTTTCCTTATTGTTACGTTGGACAATGAAGGATGAAAGTCTTGTGCTTCCTTACCCTTAGGAGGTCGGTCAAAAACTGTTAAGACGGCTAAGTCTATATTCAGATTGGCTAATAAGGACTCAATGTCAGTACCAACTGAATTTCTTGGAGAATCAGAGTGATAAGCCGAACCAGAGGGGTCAATATTATTAATGGGAGACTCGGAGGGGCCAGCATAAGTGATATTTGGAAGGGCCGATGTCCCGCCCACTAACAATGCAGTATCTTTAAATAATGGAGGATCGAACCTATTTGAAGAGATAATAGATGGACGAGAGTCATTGACAGTGACCCCTTTAGAAGGTTCTGCGAGTGAAAGAGACGGATTAGGATGATCAGTGACGGGGGTAGTCGTGTTTGTAGGAAGAGGGGTGGTTAAAAAAAGTAGATTTGGCGGGCTAGTATGATCAACATATGGAGATAATGAAGATTCAGGGGGAAGGACCCTAATCCCATCCAAAACTGACCTATTAAATAATGGACTCCTATCATCAGGCACCCTAGGCTTAAGATTCCTATCATTAACCTCTTCAGCTGAAACAAAAGAGACGTCCTCCGAGGAGGAAGGAGAAGAATTACCTGAATGATTATCAGCCAAAGTCCCCAATTCCGCCACCTTTTTTCTGCATGCATCGTCCACGTTAACAACATCTTTTACACGTTCCATGCGAAGCCTATATGGACAATGATCCTTGAGATGACCAGTTTTGTGACATATAAGGCATCTGAAGGGAATGCCCCAGAAATATATGCGCTGTCTGTGTCTTATATTACCCCACATAAGATCTATATCCCCAGGCAGACCACCCACAAAATCAACCTCAACAAGAAGCCATGCAATTCTCTTATCACTGGATCTTAATATGCTAGGATCAATGAATTTTGTGCACCCGATGGAATCCCCAATAGCACCCAGCGCCTTCAAAGTCTAGAATTCCAATGGAAGACCCGGCAGTTTAACCCAAATAATCCTGCTGCGCGGCGCTTCCATGACCGGGTTAAAACCCAAATACCATGGCACTAACTGCAGAAAACTCCGACCCCTAACCCACATCATGCTGGTGATTTTAAAAACATCGATCTAGTCCATAAAATGAAAATAATACCATCCATTTATCAGCAAACTGACCTTAGGAGCGTATCCAATGATGGGGCTCCATTTCTGTTTGATCCACGAAGCAGTATCAAACTTAGTATTATCCGGGAACATCCATCTCCGAACAACCACTCGTTTCTGTAAACTGGCCACCCTTCCATAGAGGTCATCATAGTCAAGATATACTTCTCTAATCGCCATCTTGTGTTTGTAGTGATTCTTTTTAACTTTTCGTCGACGCCTCCGCACAGGCCTTTTACATACTGTATGAGATGCATATTTTTCCTCCTGATTACTTACAATGGAGTCTCGTATGATAGCTTCCTCAATCTCAATACCATTATATAGCGTCCCCATATCTTTTTTCGGTATTAATGTAGACGTGAAGGGTGCCACCATTTCAATTAATTCATACCGCGTAGAGGTACACGATACCTGCCATCATTGAATTCTATGTCAGCGTCCCAAACTAGTAATTTTACATTTGTTTCCAATCTTTCAAAAAAAATCAATGTAATTTTACTATCTTCTTCCAACACGTTCTGCCAACTTGCTCGAAATGCCTTGCTACTTCTAAGGCATCTTGTACTATCCCGTCAAACGAGTACACATTTTAATATGGTTACAGTATGGTGGAGGATTTTGTGAAATTTTCAGATTATATATTTATTGTTAAAAATGTTTCAAATTGGTCCAGTATTTTTGGTAATAGAGGTTTATTCTACAGTTTCGTATGAAGAATATGTGTAAGTATATCATGTTTTAAAAAACAATAAAAATAATTTTCTTATCTAAAAAATAAATTAATTAAATAATTTTATAAATATATAATTAAAAATCTATTAACACAATAACTAAATTAGTTGATTTAGTGGTTGATATTTTCCTTTCACTCTTTAAGTAATAAATATGATATTTTTATATCTATCTTAAATAATATAATTTATAAAATATATATATATATTTCTCTTATAAATATCTTACTTAAATAAATGGTTTGAAATTCATATTAACTAATATATTTCACTATGAACTTTCTATCTCTCTCCAAAATGTGTTTATATATATATATATATATATATATATATATATATATATGTTAAACTTAGCTTGAATTGAAAAAGTAATTAAAGATAAAGAAGAGTAGTTTTAATTTTTAATGTACAAAATATATAATTGAAATAATGAAAAATTACCATTATAGATTTATATTAATCACATATTTATTGAGCATTAAAATGGACTAATTGATGTGTAAATATTTTTTCAAGTTTGAGATTAGGCTCTTGGTAGATGTGTAGTTAAAATAAGTCTATATTGATTCTACAACCCAGTGTGAAGGCCATGTGTAAGCATGTTCTTCTGTTTTAAAAAGATATTTGAACCTTATGTTTTTCAAAAATATTTTAATACATAATATCAATTTTATATATATTTTTATGTAGAAAAAATGTTAAAAAATTTATTTTAATGTTCTATACAATAGAATATCCAATATAAATTATGAATAAAATATTTTAATAAAAATTAATATAAAATGACTCAATACACATACTATATGATCTCTATAATATTAAAAAATGTAATTTAACCAATAAAACATTAAACATTATTTTTTATACTTTAAAATAAATTTGCAACTAAAAAAATTTGATCCCTCTCTACTTATATTAAATCAATACATAAATCTATACTGTTTTCTTAAACGGATTCAGCTTCCATACTTTTGAAACTTTCAAAATTTTAAAGTTCCAATTGCTGAGGCAATGGTTAAACTTCTTTTCTCAGAGTAACTTAATATGATGATCGCAGAGTCTTAAATTATTCAAATTCTAAGTTGAGCTTTGTGTTATTCGAATTCTAAGTTGATCTTTGTGTTACTCAAATTCCAAGTTCATTACCCTAAAAAGCGGTATGAATGTAGCGTATGCAGCTGTCACTTAAAAATGCCTTGGAACCAAATGTATTTCTACGGAAAAGTGGTTCAAGTGCTCGCAACGACACCCTCCCTCTTATGTTGTGAAAGAACTTTTAGAGCCCTCTGATCGCTTATTCACTTTAATAAATAATGGAACCATCCGTGCATAATTTTTTTCATGTTTCTCATTATATCTCTGATAATTGGGTTACTTTTTATTAAAAAAAAAAAAAGTGTCGTAAGAACTAAAAGTATTAAAATGGTCTCTTCCATCCACATATATATGGAAAATCTCACATTTTTCAACTTAAATCCGATAAGAATTGATTTCCAAATTTCAATAAAAACAAATAACAAAAAGAACCCATAATCGAAACTTTCACTATTATCCAATAGATTATAAGGTATAGTAAAATGCTGAGAAAAGAAATTTCAAACTTGTCATGATAAGATTGGAAAGAAAATTCCAAACATAACATGATAAGATGAATAGTAACACGAAATTCAAAGGTTCTAGTGATGGACAGAAATATACTAAGCTTATCATTAAAGAGATGATGAACAATAGCATAAAGAGAAAATAAATAAAAATAAAGTGAAAATGTCACTTATATGGAGTGTATCTTGAAATTTTTAAATTAAAGAATAAGAATAATTTTCGTTTATGGTATATTTTATTTAAGTTTTGTATTAAGTTATCATTTTTCCTTATATTAAAATGCAAAAAAATAGTTTTTTTTTAATATCTAATTATTTTGTTTTGGTATATATATAGTTATATATAAATTTATGTTGTTAGGTAGAGAAGTATTGATGAAGATGTTGCATTAGTTGTAAATGAGTATAAGCATTTAAATATAGGCTCATAATATTAGAGATGTTGTAGTGGTTGTAAAATGAAATATTAGATCAAATAATAATAATAAAATATAATGTCTTCTAATTTGAGGTGTATAAAAATTGACTAAGTTTGAGGTTCAAATTTCATGAGAAGCATTTTAGGCACTTTTGAGACAATAAAGATTGAGTTGACCTCCATCTAAGAGTAGCATAGTTACAAAAAAATCATGAATTATCTATTGAGTTATCTATCCATATATATCATCATTGGTATGCATATCACATTATAAAATTAAATTAAATTAAGATGTATGCTTAATAAAGATATAAGAATATTTCATTTATGATAGAAATTTTTTTTAATTAGTATTTTTTTTAAAGACCCTGTGTCAATTATATGTTAAGCATAAAAACCTATTACAAAATTGTAATATCAACAACTAATCAAATATGTATATTTTTTATTTTTTTATATGACATTGTTTTTTTTAATTTAATGAACATTTTGGTTGTAAAATGCACCTCTCCATTTAATATATATATATATATATATATATATATATATATATATATATATAAAATTGTAATATCAACAACTAATCAAATATGTATATTTTTTATTTTTTTATATGACATTGTTTTTTTTAATTTAATGAACATTTTGGTTGTAAAATGCACCTCTCCATTTAATATATATATATATATATATATATATATATATATATTATTTCCAAAAAATAAGATTACATTAGAAAATCATTTTATATCCGAGAACATCTATTACACCCCTTGATTTTTGCTCCTTTTTCCTGCGAACATTTGTCCACCCTACAGAATTATCTGTCATAGCTAAGGATAATGTCAACTCCTCATTATCTTGACAAAGTGTCATGGCCATTGGTCCAACTGAGTTTGACATATCTTTCTTTCCATCTAAGTGTTCTGACTCACCATTGCATTTTTTCCCATGGATTGCAAGCAAAGTTATTGTTGTGGCTCTCTCTATTTCCTTTGCCAAAATATTTTCTTTTGTTAAGGAATGTGTCAATACTACTAGGGTTTAATTTGGTTATTGAGATGCTAAAGTTCTCATGGATTTCTTCTAGTAGTGGGAGTTGTTCTTATTTTTTCTTGTAGAATTCTTAGCACCTAGTATTTCTTTTGGATCTCGCCAACTAAGGTTGCTTCTTTTTTGCCTCATGGCCTCTCACAGTGTCTTTTGGAAAGGGACAAGCATGTTGAAGGTGCCTAGGTTGTTGATAGGTTTTACACTTGAAGTAGTGTTTTCATAGTCCAATGGTTGGGAATACTCCTTGTCTCCCCACTTGATGATAGGTTTATTTTCCAAACCTTCACTGAAGTCCAATTCCACACAGATGCAGGCGAAACTAATGAAGAATTTGGACAATATTTCACTATCTGCCTTAATAAATCTTCATTAGGAATCACCAATGTTGTCTAGGATATTTGGAAAGATCCATTAGAAGGTCAATTTTGGTAGTCTAACCCAAACAAGTACGAAGGACTTAATAATAAGTGGATTAAACTATGGAAACTATGGTTGAATCGACAGTCCAAATCTGTCGCAAAGCCAAGGACCCTGTTCTAAAGCATTCTTTTGGTCTGTAGTATCCCTGAAGAGAGCCACAAAAAATCCTTTCGAGTAGAATATAAAATCTATGTTCTGGGACCAATTATGATGATCTTAATCCTGCATAATAGATGGAAATGGCCAAAAAAATTGAATCGACATATAATCACTCGAATTTTAAAATGTTTCATCATTGTCTTATTAATGATATCATCCACCTCTAGCGTTGGTCTGACCAAAGAATAGTCTACCACAAAATCCTAACCTAAAATATCCTCGTGTGACTCGAAATTCACATTCGACTTCATGGCATCCTTGAAATACATGGGATTTGAAGCAGAGGATGTCCCACCTCCCCTAGAACCCCATTTTAGACTTGCAACAAGAAAGATTGGCATCCTTATTTATGCCATAATATCTTGGGCCTTTTTCCACCTTCAATTGTCTCCAATCGGAGGAGCTTCATCACTTCAACAGGGGTCCCTATGAGCTTTTGAATGTTGTCTACAATCAATTCTACAACTTCTAATTCTTTGACCATGATGCAGAAGCACTTTCCAGACAAGGATATAATGAAAATTGGAAATGTTTTCAAATCCAAGTCCTCAATATCTTTTGTAGTTGGTTCCCATCCAATGGCCAGGTTTCAAGAGTTAGACCTGACAACCCACGAAAATTCTTGTTGGTGGGAACTTATGTCAGCCACAACTGGATTGAGAGTTATGTCAAACATATTACAGACATTTCCACACTAATAAGTTCATTGAGAGATATTAACAAACACATTATAGAGAGGCTTTCCACAAACTTGTGCAAACTTCCCCAAACTTTGCACATGAAATAAGACCACAGTGAAATTCAATCCAAAAGGGATACACATGGCTAACGAGTGAACGCAAACGGCTAAGAAATAAGGTGTCATTGGCACACATATTAGGAAAAAAAATAGTATGTTCGCATGCATCCCAAATGGCCACACCATCAAAAATCCAAGTGGGGTGAAAGCCCAAGCGGAAATAAAGAGCAAAGATTGATGCCATAGCTTATTTATAAGGTCAAAAAAAAATTACATTTGAGCCTCTAAAGATTGGGACCACCTGCCTTCATAGCCGAGGAGGGATAAGCATTAACTGTCCCTAGTTTTTGGCCTCCTCCTAAGCAGATTGTCATTTCCAAGCCTGCAACGATTGTGTCATCCTCCAAAGAACAATTACAATGCAAAACCCTAACTCTCCTTACAGTCTACATTAAAAAAAAATTACTCAACTACAATACAATTTTTATTTTTTACATAAATATTTTAATTATATATACAAAATTTTATAATATTGCTAAATAATATAATTAAATTTATATTTATTATAATTAATTAAAATAATATATATATATATATATCTCTATGGGTTCTTGGATAGATGGTGATCAAGTACTATATTAAGACACTCCTTGATGTGAAGTCATCGGTTCAATTCTCTGCCCTACTCTAGATTATGTATTGGACATACTACCTTTTATATATATATAGAGAATAAACAATTGTAAAACAATACCATTATGCCAAATCATATAACTGTACATGATTGATTTAATACCCAATCATATCATTGTCTATAGTTGATTTTTTATTTTTTGTAAGCTATTCTAGATTATATTGATTAACATAATATTTTACGTCCCATGATTTGAGCAGAGGAATTTAATTGTGTCCAAAATATCAAAAGGAGGGACTGCCCATGGCAAGGAAACCAAAGCTTGAGGCATCCAGGTTCGCTAAAACACTAAGGGAAACTGATAAAACAACAGATAACGTGTATGTCCAGAATTAAACCGTGATGCAAAAACCTTTAGTCTTTGCGTGCTTCCACATGCTGGCCTAAACCTTTAGTCTTTGCGTGCTTCCACATGCTGGCCTGCTTCAGGTTTTGCCAGTTCTTCCTCCGTCACTGGGCACCCGTAAATACGGGCTATTTCCTCTTCCTCCTATGTGAAGATGTGAGGGGCCTTCTTCAACGGCTCTCCATTGCTCCAGCCACCTGCAGTGTAGTGCCAAAGATTGGGAATGTTCAAGGAGGGGGCCTTAACAGGCAGGCTTTCCAGCTTCTTGGGCAGAGGCGCTGAGGAGCGGGGGATGGTGGATTTTAGTTTTATTCTGGGCAGGGGTGATGTGGAGGGCTCCGCGGAAGGGATAAGGGAGGCAACGAGTGGGACATAAAGAGCAATAGAATCGGAGGAGCCGTCAGCATTCATGGTAGCGGGCGGAGCGTAAGGGGCAGAGGAGGGTGCTTTGTCACAATGGAAGTGTCTCTCCGCTGAATCTCTGGTCATCCTAACAGGGAGGGCACCCTGAGTGCTTCCTCTGCGAGGCTTATGTCGTTGTCGAGGCGCCATGACAGAGGAATCACAGTGGGAGACACAGTTGAGGTGCCGAAAGGAGGGGAGAGTCTCAGTAGAGCTACACTAGAGAAGGGAGAGAAATGCCAGGGAGAGAGCGGTCTGGGGAATTTAAGGTTGTGCCTCTCCGATCGAGGCCACATCTGGCCACCACCTACAGCATTAAAACCTTGAGATGAAACCTGTTGTGTCGTGGTGCGGCCGACCTGTCATCGTGCCACCGTTCCTTGGCTTGTTACGTCATCGCGCAACTTGGGATGACCCATTCACCACGTCACCCGAATCCGAGATGTATATGGTTTATTTTGGCTCATCACAGTTTTAATATTTATTCCATGAAACAAATAAAAAATTGGTTGACAGTGTATAAGAATTTAAACACTTTAATAAATTTCATTTTTTCCAATATGTACCATGTTGACCGATTTAAAAATATATATTGTTATTCATAATTTTAAATATTTATTCAAGGCCTTGTTAATGTAAGTCATTAATGTGATATAATTAAATATAATATAAATTAAAGCAACAATAAGAGTTATTATTATTAGTTTCAAATATATAAAAATTTTAAAATAAAAATAGTTTAATTATATTTTTAAAAAGTAAGGTTTTTTTTTTTGGAAAAATATTGAAAAAAAACTTTTTACTCTATGCTCAAACAGTAATGAGAGAAACTTTTCAAGATAATAATTGTTTTAATGACTTTGAAGGTTATGAAGGCTGGTATTATGACATATCTTTTGAAATTCTAATTTAATTTTACTACACCATAGGGCACTTTAAGGATATGCATTTTTCATCTTCAACCATTTGATTGTCACAAAAATGACATATTATCTCATGCATGTTTTGGAAACTTCTCAATGCCTAGTTTCACTATGCAACTCCCAAGATTTTGTGTTTTCTTTAACAGTGTTGATTTTCCTCTTTACACTAGTTAAAATAGAGAGATACTTTTCATCCTATAGTATCTCAATTTTATTTTTCCTCTAATTCTCATATTGCATCACAAATTCTCCTTAAATTTAGATGCAATAATAGTTTTTAATATTACCATTATGTATGATGATTTCTTCCTTTATTCCCCAATGATTTAGTCAAGATTTGACATTTTTATACCATCTCCATCTAAGCTATTTATGTTTATGGTTGGAATTGGAGGTAATTCTGGGGAGAATATTGTCATTCGTGTTGTTTATCTTGTTCTTATACATTAATTACTTGACCACAATCATGCTCTTAATGGGGAAAGGCTTGCTTCTATGAAGAGGATATGATATGGTGTATGGATTTTAATTTTGAGATTAATTTATTTTCTTTCTATTTTTCTTTTATCTTTCTCCAAAATTATCTAGAGATATTGCATCCACCCTCCATTTATTATTTTCTTAACACTATAGTTTCAATTGAGTTTGTGATGAATATTGATTCTAAGATATTTGTGTATAGACACATCCTACAAGTTATTTTTGTTATATACAAAAGTATCATAAGTGGTTTTTTTGGATTTAATTATCATAACCTTCATATCATTAGTATTCACAAACATACATGTACTAGAGAAAATGCCCATGAGGATTCTTAGTTGCATAACAAGGTCATAAAGACACACATTAGAGGAAATTTCGGCCTAAAATGGAACCATGAAATTTTCATGTAATTTCCATGTCATAATATGTAAACCAATCAAAATACTTTAATTTAAAAAGAGATACATGTAAATATTTTGGAGTGAAAATAAGAAAACTATTTTTTTTAATTCTATTTTTGGCTTATCTTCTTATAAGTTTACTCAAATTTCAATTTTAGATACTCGTTGGTTGAAAAATTAAATTCGACGTCTAACGAGTAGCCATTATGCATACTTTTGAGAAGGCCCACATTGATAAAAATTGAAGCTACATCAAAAAAGTGTGTTGGAACACTTTTTTAACGTATCTTCATTTTTTATCAATGTCGGTATTCTCAAAAGTATGCATAATGGATACTCGTTGGATGTCGAATTTAATTTTTCAATCAACGAGTGTCTAAACTTGAAATTTGAGTTCACCTATTAGGAGATTAGCCAAAAATACAATTAAAAAAAAAAGTAATTTTCTTATTTTCCCTCTAAAATTCACCACTCTTATTTTATTTGTTTTCCTTAGGAGGCCCATTTTAGGCTGAAATTTCCTCCAATTTCACCATAAGAAGAATACCATTAGTTTAAATAAGAAAGATAATAATGATACTAGCAAGAGTTTAATAGACACAACTTGTATCTTCCAAATAGTCTTCAAATTTGTCAATATATATGTTTTAAAAGGTTAAGGGATAGGAGGAAACCTTTTTTGATTCGTATATCATCACTAATTTATTCTAACTTGTCCTCAATGTTCCTAAACATGGCAATTTAAAATTCTCATACAACCTTATTGTAGTAGCTTTCAACTCAAAATGAATTTTTGGCTCTTCTAACCTATTCCACAAGAAAAATAGAGGACCAAACATTGTGTACACAGATTACTCACAAACCAATTAGTATTATACATCTCAAAGTTAAATTACAAGGAACATAAATAGTTCTCATGAGATCCAATAGCTTCCAAACAAGGAATTTCTTGTTGAGAAAATATCTCAACAACCAACAACCCAATCCTACCTATTTATTAATGTAAGCATAATTCCAAGTGCCACCTTTAATGCTTACATTACATCATTACAAAAATTAATACAAAAAACACATATTACAATTCACATGATAGTCACATCAATCTAACTGGTCTTGATCAACACTCACAGCCACTTTGGAATCTCGCAAACATGCTCCTTCTTCACCACCTTATCTTTGAGTTGTCACTTGAACTCCATTTAAAATATACTTTCCTCTGACCATCATTAATGAACTTTGCAAGATCAACAATATTGACATCTTGGCTCATTTGGGCTTCCGCGATAAGGGTTGTCAAGTGATGAACCATCCTATGGACCAATCACCATCTCTTGGATATTTCGCTTCCGGCCCTCCGTCAGTTGCTAGGAATACGTTCTGAATACTGAACATGTACAAAATTTGATCTAACAATTGGAAATTTTCACAGAGATAAGGATCTCATAACATAACCTGTAACCAATGCTTGAAGCCCGAAGCACAACAATATCCATCAACATATAACATATTCACACAATTAAATTAGCCATACGTTCTCTCGGCACCGAAGAGCATCGAGAACCAAAAATTTAACTATATTTCACTTTTCAACAATTGGTTCTGCACCTTTTACAAACAAAGATAGAAAATTAAATAAAACTAACAAATACAATGACTACAAAACCAATTTCCATTTTTTGTGATTCCACCTTTTCACCCGCTACTTTAATGGCAATAAAACGTTAAGCTTAAAAGAAACAGAAAGATATTTGGTGTTGGCTAAAATCATAGCCACTTCAGTGGCCTAGGTAGTCTTAGCATCTCCAGCAAGATTCTATGCAAACCCCTTCAATGACTTAGTCAAAGAAGCATACCCATTTTTTCTGAGGCTAACCAATCCCACTCTCTTAAAACCAAAACGAGGAAGTCTCACAAATGTTGTCACACAAAGGAAATTTTTCTTGGCACAAAGGAATCAAAATTTTAAGGTCATAGGAATTCACTGATTGAATGCAGCTTCTTTCAACTTCAAGCACGAAATCAGTAAGATTAATATTCTCATGCCTCTCACTAACATCTAACACATAAGAAAGGGGAGATTAAATATTTGGGAATTGAAGCGTAAACTCAAGATAAAATATCTAGCTCTCTGCCAACTAAATATCTTCTCTTGTCTCAGAGAAATGATGAAATGATCTTGAGTCGTGAACTGCTCCTTTGAGCTTCCTTGTGGTAGTGTATTCGGTGCATGGGCGTACGAAATACACTTTGCTTAGTAGGCAGACTTCTTACCTACATAAGGGTCACAAGCCAAAATGGTTTGTTAAACGTCAGTGGAACAAGTTCAACATGTAATAAGCTAGGTTAGAAAGGAAACATAACATACTACATAAAAAATGAAACAAAAACAAAACAACATGCACAATATAGACGCTCAATAGAGAAAACACACTAATAACTCAAAATGGAGAGCTTCTCCCTTTATTAGGTGTTGGTGGTGATAGTAGATAGAATGTTAAATCTCTTGTAGTGCATCCTTTGAGCTATGGAGCTCCAATATCCAAGACAAGGAGGTCTCTTCCCCACAAGTTTTCAACAAGCTTCTCTTCCCCCTCAAGGGATGGTAGATTGAAAAACATGTGGTGAACTCCTCTCTCTTGGATTGAGATGTTGGGTGGACAACAACTGAGTCCTTCCAATCCCTTTGTTGTTGGACTAAACAAGTTGGTTTTTTATGGAGAAATTTGGCCAGCATAACAATGTGTCTCCTATTCTTCTTCCAAAGGTTGGCTTTTATAGACCATTTTCAAATTCTCCCTCCTTCTCTTGGCCCAAGATGGATGGTAACAAAAGAGTGGAGGTATGATTCCTTTATGTTCTGCATTAAGGCCTCAAGGTGGCTCAAAGACGACTGTACTTGGTTAGGTTGAGTGAGAATATTTTTAACCAACCGTGCCAAGTGGTCCCATACTGTGGCATTCCACCATCCCTAGGACCGCACGACTATCAAAGAGATAGCCGTGTTGTACATGGCTATCGAAGAAAAAGCTACACTATGTGAAAAAAGCCTTTGTTGCATGTGCAATGTCCACAAATTTGTCCTTTGACCTTATGAAGAATTTTTTTTTTTTTTTCTCTGTTCCTAATGTATTCCTTATCTGGAAACTTTTATATGTACCTTCTACTTGACATTTTTAATGTCTTTTGCCCGTACAATTTTCCAGTGTTAACATTTTCTCCCTAATGTATGATGTCTAGGAAGAACTGTATAGCTAAAATACATTATGGTTTCTTTTCTGCGTGATCCTTTTGAGAGAGAGAGAGAGAGAGAGAGTAACTTGCTTTGGAACTGAGTTGAGAGACCCCTTGTCTTGAGTAAAAAAGACACCATGCTCTGTTGGAAACCTGCAAGATATTGAATGAATACAATCTTTCTACGACGTGGGCATGTCCCATGCTCGTGATTTTTTTACTAGTTAAGCTTATTTAACAGATAGTGGTTTTGTTTATGCCTCTTTTGGTAGTGGCCTACTACTGGTTGATGATGACGGTTGTTGACGCCCTCAGGAGCGTTCTTTGAAAGAAGGTTGAATGTGGTGCCCACATGCATGATCTTGGTATGGCACGTTTTTTTAGAACAAGTTCTCATTGTATGCATGGGTCTTTGACTGTTGGGGACCTTCCCATGTAAGCATTGTTGAAAGAGATGCTTATCAAGTCACGGGTCTTCGACGAATTCTAACAAAGTGCAATGGTTATGAAGTATGATACTATCTTGACATGAAAGATTTTCTTGAAGTCGAATATCGAGAAGATCGATGACATCAATGGGTAATGATTATTCCCATAGTGCCATCCGGGGATGCCCCTATTGAGGTGAGGAGTCATCCAAGGTACTACCTCCTTGGAAAATGTTTGTTGTAGTCGACAATAAGGAAGCATCAACCGATAGAAATGAGTACTGATGCAAGGGACTAGGGTTTCTAATGTAGCAAGGCATGGTGTGATGGGTTAACTAGGCATGATGACGAGAAATGGTTATAATTGATGATGGTAGTTAAGTGGGTCGAGGCTGGTACTGTAAATGCGAGTGGCAACATTCATAACAATTTATGGTGAGGAAATCCCTGGAGTCGGTAGGACATCCAGGGTGGGTGTATGGTTGCTATGAGTGTCATGGTTGGGTGTGGTAAAAGAATGTGTACCTCTGACCAAGTGTGATCAGGGACTGCTACTAGGTGAGAAATGTAAATGGATGGGTGGGGGTGCTCTCCTAAAAAAAATCTTTTTACACATGCCAAAAGAATATAAAATGGTTTTGGATGTACAAGCATGGAGATGGGTGCCCCTATAAACGTGAATAATCCTTCACTATGGTTTTAGGAGTGTGTTTTGCTGAGGGTGGGGGGCCTATTGGTTGGTCTCAGTGCGGGTGTGATGAAGTGGATGAAAAATGTCGCAGATGGGCTATGTCGATGAGGGTGTGATAGGCCACACGTGAGACGCGGTGGTGCATTTTTTCTTATCTTCTTGTGAGAATGGTAGCCCGAGAAAGGGGTTTTAACATGACATGGGTAAAACTTGACTTGATGTATGTTGGATGAATGAACATGAAGTGCTTCTCGAGCTTGGGGTTTTATGGCCATGACTCCAGACCTTTGGTATATGGTCTACATGAGTGATGGATGCCATGGAGGGTAAGGCTCTACCGACCTGCAAGGGTGTTTATCATGTGCAAGGTGGGGTGGTGATAAACATGGTCGGGTGAATGAAACCTATGGTCGATTTCTTTGAGGAAATGATGTCAGGATATGAAAAGCTTCTTAGGGAGCCTATCATGCTAGGGGTAGAATGATACCTGCTCTTGTACCTTTGTTGGTTGGGACATATGGTGATTTTGCATGTTTGTAATACCTGCAACCAATACCCCAAGTAAAAAGCATAACATATGTGAAATAATTTGATGTAGAGAAATAAGAGAGAGCAAACCTGAACTGTAGTATGGTGGACGTTGTGCCTGAAAAAGACTTTTTTGAGGTGTGGATTTTTGGGGACTAGTTTGAACATGATGAAGCGTTGATCATTGTGTTTCTCGCGGTTTTGCAATTGGGTACTCTGAGCTCCAGCTATGGTCTGTTGAAAAATGAGAAAAGGGCGATATATGGGCCAATATGGTTCATTTCAACTCATTTGTTTCTTTTGAGGATCTAGGGTTAGAGCTAAGCTCCTGTTCCCGAGCTTCTCTTGTCGTTGCGGTCAGTTGCGGTCAGACTGAGTACCCGAGATTCGTGTTGTCAATGTCAGGTAGGACCTTAAACGTCATGCTTTTCATTTTTTTCATTTTCTTGAACGAGGGGTCCCTACAAATATGGATTTGTACAGATTCTATACCCATTTTTAGGTTAGGCCACATGGGTGATCAAGGATGACCTAAGTGGTCCTCACGCAAAAGGTAATTTTTGCGCGAGACCCTCACGGTTGGGAAAAATTATGCACTATGGACCGCACGTTTTTATATGATACAGGTGCGCGGTCATCGTGCCTAACTTTTTTACAGGCGCGGGGAAGTCAGTTTTTTGAAAAAAAAAAAAAAAAAACTTTTTTGGTAAAAACTGATTTTTGGTGTTTTCTCTAATGGCAGGATGTTGTGATGGGAGAGATATTGGCCTGATCTCCGTGCGGCTGTGGCTCAAGACCCCCATGCTCAAGGGATCCTGGCTCAGTATGGTTTACTAAAGTTATTAGAGAAAAATCTACTAAGATCCCAGGATGGGTTACTGTGATACCTGGTCCAATGATGGAACATGAGATGACGTGTTATGGTCTTGCATAATAGGAACGCCGTGATCTAGCCAGAGAACAACATCTATTTTGGGACCGATCTGTTACCTCAGGGGGAGGCCCTTCCCTATCCACTCCCTCCTCGGGAGTGAACATCCATCGTTGGGCCGAGGATGAGGAGCATTGTGGTCCACATGCGATCATCCGTGGATATATCTGTTTGAGCTCTGTGACGGAACTGGCTGATAGAGTTGCCTTAGCGATGAAGTTCGCATATTTGGGTTGACGATGCTCCATTGAGTGTCAATTCTGTATCTTGCGGTTTTGCGTCGGCTTGAGGCTGGTCGCTTTTTTGACTGGGTTTGCTATGTTTACCAGGGCATGGTCACTCAGCTAGGCAAGGCCCAAAGGGGGGATATTAAGGCCTTCACTTACGCGAGCATCCTATGTAACATCATGTATGAGAGGGTTGTGATGCTTCATAATTTTGTGGTGGTGCCCCTGGGTCCTCCGAGGGATCCTCGGATGCGTCAGTGGGCACCTGTGATGCCTCGTGGTGGTGGAGGATAGGCGAGTCATTACTGGGATGCGACGGTCGAGGCGTGGTTCGAGTCGAACCCGCAGATGTTCCTTGACTTCCCATATTTAGGGATGGACTTCCGGGGGGATTCGGATATGGGTCTCCCTCCAAGCTATGCATGGGGTCCGACATGTATGACTTTTGATGATTTCTGCATTTTGAGGATTTTTATTGTGTATAGATTTATATGTCTTTGATGGTGACATTGATACTGTTTTTTGGTTTCTCTTGCAGATGTGGGTATGGCAGGGTGTCCTACCACTCACTTGGTGGGTTACCAACCAAGGAGAAGGGACTTGCTTGGGGTTGGTCAGGCCCAGGTTGGGAGGCAGGGTGGTGCAGGAGGGTCCCTCAGGAGAGGGTAGCAACGTTGCAGCTGTCGGTGGGGATGTTGCTCTTCTTTCGCGTGTTGCGTCATCCGAGGCACAAATGGCAGCGATCGAGGAGCTTTTGGTTGTTGCCGACATTAGAGTGTTGGCATGAGAGGCCCAGGTGGAGGCTATAGATGCCCATGCTGCAGGTTTAGCCGACTCGTGGAGTCGGTTGGAGAGGTTGATCTGAGGCATTCTGACCAGGGGTTTTGATGAACTGGATGGCATCTGGCTAGAAACGATGATGGATCGAGAGAGGGTGCATCGCTTGACTTTACGCAGGGCGGCACTTGCGGTTGTAGCTACTGCACCTATACTAGCATCAGGTGCTTCTATGGGTCTTGAGGACCCACCACGTGCCACTTAGCCCTAGAGAATTTTGTATAGTTAGGGAAAGCTCCCATTATGAGGATGCTTCCCTATTTTGAGGAAATGTATATTTTTTAATGACATGATGGTTAGTGACCTGCTTTGTATATTGAGACTCATATAATTTTTTATGTATATATGCGAGATGTATATTTTTGTGGCTCTTATGATGTGTCTATTTTTATTATTTGGTTTATGTTTACATGTGTTTATGATGGATGTTATGTACATATGATGGATATTTATGCTTTATGCATTTGCCTTTTATGGATGATGGTTTATATGAGATGCACTCCAGTCTAGGATATGGTTAGCTATGTGATCGGCTGTTTGATTTTGATTTCTTGTTATATGTGTAAATGTAATGTGATCAAAGTGACAACTCAACCGTCGTGAATGAAAGTATTTCCTAAATAGGTGTGAATCCCGTACCTGAAAAACTTGGTTTAACTGTGATACCACTAACTGGGAATCAAGAAAGACATGTAGATGGCGAATAGCCCAGTTCGAGGCATCACTCAACAGCCCTATGATTGCATCATATTATGATTTTTTATTGGTAGTTGATCTGATACATACTCCATTGGTGAGGAATGGTGATCGGTCAGGAGAGTATATGGCCCAAGCAGTTGTTGCTAGATTTTGTGACCATCAAGGGGCCTCATCAAAGAATCCAAAATAATGGATGGGGGGGTGATCCATCTGTGACAAAAGAGAATTTTTTAGAACAAGTCCACGATGATTGTGATCATCTCAAAAATTTATTTTGCATTCATCTTATCTCTAAGGGTGAGACTTCCTGCCCTACGGGTGGAATTTTTTGAGGTAGAGCCCATTGATGGGATTAGCTAGGCATGTACCTTCAGGCTCAGATAGAATGTATGCTCCTTTGAGGAGGAAATGTTTTATGATGTAAGGGCCTTTCATAATGCTTCGAACTTCCCGGGTCCTAAGGCTTATTTTGCAATGTCATAGTGGAGAACTAACTCCCCCTCTAAAAATGAGTGAGGGGTGATGTTGCAATCGAATGATGCTTTTACCCTTTTATTGTGAGCCTCATTATGTTGGATATATTCTTGTCTACAAGCTCTATTTTTACCAACCGATGCTCTAAAGGTTGGGTATCATCTAAGAGTTTGATAGCTGTGCGTAAGTTGGGGATTTCACGTTCAATGGAAATCATGGCCTCCACTCTGTATACCAATTTGAAAGTTGTGAATCTTATTGAATATTTAACCGCTGTGCGATATGCCCATAGGGATGAAAATAACATATGGTGCCAGTTAGTTTTATGGTTGTTGACCATACGTTGTAACATCGTTTTGAGTACTTTGTTAACATCTTCTACCTGACCGTTGGACTGGGGGTAGTATAGTGAGGCAAATTCATGCGTAAATCCTAGATGATGGGATAGCTCCTGGAATATTTCATTTTTGAAATGCTTTCCATAGTCGGAGACTAACTCCTTAGGTACACCGAATCGTGTGATGACATGGTTGAAGAGAAACCGAGCTGCGGTTTCTACCGTGTTGTCGTAAGTAAGCATGGCTTCTGCCCACTTTTTGAAATAGTCAACGACTACAATAATATATTTGTGGTTGCTAGACGATGTAGGGTTTCAAGTCATAAAGTCGATTCCCCATTAAAAAAAGGGACCTGCTACAATGACCGGGTGCATAGTAGGAGGTTCTCTTGCCTTGTGGGCGAAGCATTGGCATCAGAAATTTTGGACCGCCAATGCACAATTGTTGGTGGGCCAATAACCACTGCAAGTTTTTTTGGCAAAGGCTACCCCTTGGGTAGTGGGTGGTCGCCACGTTTCATTATGGAAGTCATTTAGGGCTTGCTCATCTTGGTCGTGCGTGAGACATCGACGTAAAATAGTGTCAATGCCTCTTTGATAAAGGACGTCCCCCATGAGAAGGTATTGAGGGGCCTGATGGCATATGCACCTTGGGTTGTCATGAGTGAGTTGTGGTTTGAACTTTTGGGTTCGCAAAAATAGAAGGATATCGCCGTACCAAGGGTCCTCGGTCATCACTAAGAATAGATGTTCATATGGTAGTGAGTCATTAACTAGGGATCCTTGAGTCATACTTGGAAGGTTAGTGATGAACTCAGCTAGGATTAATGCTTTTTTTCTCTTGGGGGAGTTGAACTGTAGGTCGAATTCCTGCTGGATGACTACCCATCGAGTGTACTTATGGTTCATCATACGGCAGGTTAGCAGATATTGCATGGGGTTGATAGTTTCTATGATTGTTGTAGTCCTTAGGATGATGTAATGTCAAAGTTTTTGTACTGAATGTACTAGGGCTAGGGCAGTGTCGTATTCCGATTCATATTTTAAAGCAGGGCCAGATAGGTTCTTTCTGATGTAATATATTACATGCTCTTTATTATATGGTCTGTCTTCGACTAACACCCCAGTTATGGCAGTGTCTGATGTCGATAGGTATAAGGTGTAGTCTTGTCATAATTGGGTGGGCTGATCAAGGGAACTGAAGACAAGGTGTATTTCAGTGCCTCAAAATACTTTTGAGCTTAATCATCCCATTTGAATGGAATGTCTTGACGGAGTAGGCGTAGAAAACCTTGCGCACAAGTGGCATAATCGGGGACAAAGCGTCATAAGAAGTTGGCTTTCCCCTGTAGGCTTTGAAGTTGCTTGAGATTTTTAAGTGGCAGTACTTCTTTTATTGCTTGGACCTTGAGGGGGTCAACTCTGATCCCTCGTTTGGATACGATGAATCCTAACAGTCTGTCGGCATTAATGCAGAAGACACACGTGAGGGGGTTCTAGCAAAGTTGTAGTGTCAACACCGTTGGAATACTAGTAGTAAGTCCTCTAGATGGTCACCTCATTTATTGGATCGTACAGTGAGGTCGTCCAAGTAAGCTAAGATGAGGTGAGCCAGATCGTGGAAGATATAATTCATGGCCCGTTGGAAGGTGGCTCTAGCGTTTTTAAGATCGAAAGGCATAACTTGATATGCGAACGTGCCCCAGCGGTAGTGAACATCATCTTGTACAGATCCATATGTCGGATTTGAATTTGATTGTACCCTGGGAATCCTTCCATGAAGGACAAGGCCTCTTGACCAACGCAAGCATCAATGACTTGGTCGATGAAAGGGGTAGGGTAGTTGTCCTTGGGACAAGCTTTATTTAAATCTCGAAAATCGGTGTAGACTTGGATGGTGCCCTGTATTTTCATGACGGGTACAGGGTTGGAACCCCAAGATGTGTAAGTGACTGGGTGGATGAATCCGGCTTTGTGAAGCTTTTCAATCTCTTTTTTGATTTCTTCTGCTTTGGATGGGTGTAATTGACGTTTCTTTTGGCGGACTAGTGCTACGTCAGGCCAAGTATCAATGTGGTGTTCTACGATGGTGGGGCTTAGCCCTAGCATTTTCGAATAATCCCATGTGAAGATATCCCTTTATTCTTATAATAAGTCTATATAAGGGACTACCACATCTGGGGAGCATGCTGCCCCTAGCGAGATTTCTTCGGTTTTGCCTATTTTTCTTGAGATATTCACCTTAATGGTTGGTGAAATATTCGACATATTCCCTTCTTCAAATGCATCAGGGATTGCGATAGGGTTATTGAACAAATATACCTTCCCATATGGAAGGACGTCTTTGGATTCAATAACATATATATCCTAGGTTTTTGGGTTGCTAGGCACGAACGTTTTTTCTGGAAGAAAAAACGAGTGATGATGTATTGAGTCCCATAGAAAATTTGGTTCCATCATGGCCTCTAGAATATCTTCATCAAAGTGAAACAAGATGTCTAAGGAGGAGTTGGTGAGTCCGTGAGGAATTGGTTCGGGCCTAACAGTGTTGGTCAACAGACATGAATATGATTCTGTGGTTGATGTCATGGAACTAGACGAGGTTGAAAAGGTGTAGATGGGTTGGGTTTACATCGTCGAAGGTATTACTATAATTTTGGTAGTTGCAACAGTCTCGACACCAATGAAAAATGAGTAGATAGCACGAGTCAGGGCCCATGCATGATGAGATGAATCGTCTATGGTGTTGTGCGTTGTCAGCGTTATATGGTGGAATAATTTATGTTATAGTTGTTTGTTTGAGAGAAAATTTGTGCTCTTTTGGTGGTGTACTAAGGATACGTGCACCTTCCTTTACTTGGAATTTGCATTGAATGTAGAGGTGCCGAAATTTTTTCATCATGGGGCACATCTTTGTCTCATGGTTATGGCTCGTGCAAATGGTGCATGGCGTAAAGGTACCTAACGAGTAGATGGTGTGAGAACCAACACTACTCTCTGTACCAGATGTGGATGCTCGAAGATGGTTGGGCATTGGTGCATTTTTATGCTTCTGCCACCTCCGAGTCTTTGGTCTTGGGTGGTGTGGCTCCTTTGGGGAGTCCAAGCTCAATGTTTCTCTTGTCGCTCGTAACCTTGGGAGGTATTCACAATTCATAGTCTCGTGAAATTGCGAGAAAATCCTACAATAGCAGCGTGTGATCTTCTCTTGATTAGAGAGATGGATATGCGGTATGGTTGTGACCATGCAAAGACTATCGATGATTTTCTTGTGTTCCTAACATTGATTTACCATGTGGTCCTTTTTATTACATAAAGTGTTGAAAAAAATTGCAGAGTGATATGAAATGTTAAGATATTCTTTCTCTTCTCTCATAGTTCGATTCCTTTTAATGTTGTGTTTGTTGTTATAACTGAGAACTGAATATAGAAATCATACATCCATGAAACATATACAAAATATATACCCTGGGGAAACCCAATAAGGGAGAAAACCCGAGAAAAATATCTCTTTTATTATGTGGAACAGATAAGCAGATATCAAGTTACAAAATCAAATTAAGAGATAAGACACCTGGAGAATTTAATGCCCTGGAGTACAATTGAAATGGTCATGCATGGAAGAGATAATTGATAGATCTGAAGCTATAGACCCTTAGCTTCACATTGACTACTTTACCTTCACCTCAAGTCAACAGACATGGGCTAGATCTGAGAAAGATTGCCACACACCCTTGCAGAAAAGTCGATTCTGAAAGCCCGACTTTGAGAGGTTGGATGATGCCTGAAACTCAGCATATCTTAAGATCGTTGAGTGGAAAGGGGAACGCCTTGGTGTCTAATTTCCACTCCAAGTGGAATTTCTGGAAAATCTTGCCTGAATCCAAAGTTATGAGCTTTTATTTCTCTAAGACCGTTTCTGGAAAATTCTGGAAAAAAAATCTGCAGAAAACCAATGCGTGAATTTCATGACGGACGATCTCCCTTCTTAGACTGGATCTCCTTGAGCGTTTAGCTGATCTTGGAACGCCTTGGAGTCTACTTTCTAACCCCACTGGAATTTCTCAATTTGTATGTATGAAGAGAAAGTTATGGTCGATTTAGTAATCGAACCTCTAAACCCTTGCTTGCTGGAAAACTGCTGAAAAAACATAATTGCATATGTAGAGTGAAGGTTCTTTGTCCTTTTTTTATCTTTTTGCTTTGATCCTTCTAGAAGATGGATAGGCTTGACTTTTCAAGCTTCTAGAAGTCACTTTTAGGGTTTACAACTTGACTTCATCAAGTCCCCTCAGGCCTAGTACTTTTTCGACCCACTTTATCTTTTAATTTTACATTGACATAAAAAATACTTTTTCCTTTATAAACTTAGGATTACATCAAATAAACATTACAGGACCCTTTTACATCTCTACTAGTCAACTTGAATAGGAGTTAAAACTTGACAACACTTTTACATGACTCAACAAGGCTTATACATCATTTACATCATTCTCTCACTAGTATGTTCCATATCACATCATCTGCTTTACAACATCATGTTCACACAATAATAAGAAGAGATATTTTAACTATGTGGACTTCTAGCTTTTCAATCAATGTCGGAGTTTAGCTTCCTAGGAGTGATTAGTTCCTAGGTAAGCATCATCACAACATGATAAAGATTCTATCACACATAACAGTGTTAGCTTCACAGGAGTCCACCTGATTTGGCTAGACCACATCTTGATTTTTCATATAGCTCACAAGGTGTCTGACCCAGGATTTTGCACTAGTGTTTCACCAAGTCCATGGATTTGACACTAGGACTCACCAGACAGTCTTAACCTGGATTTGACCTAATACTTCACCAACTCCATGGATTTGGTATCAGTCACCACCAAGGTTCTTAGCAAACTTCAATGCCTTGATTTATTGCAACTCACAAGACAAGTCATATGTTCTCATCTACCCTGGTAGCGCACCTTAGGGGAGAGAATGACTCTTGAAACTGCCATTTTTAACATAGAGCACATCGTATTCTTGGTTGGTTTCGTGCCCTACTAAAATGATTGGTCACCTTAGCTTTCCTAGGTATTTGGTGATGATGGGGGGAAGGCCACATTGCCCCTGACTGCCTGGGTTCGAAACCGGTTACATCTGGATATTTGGTGACCAATGAGTGTATGTCGTCTAACATGGGTTTAAATTGCGGGATGTAAGGACAATGTCGAACATGGTGGTTGTCTTGGAAAATAAGAAAAGAATGTTGATCTTTGGTTTTCCACTTCCTTTGGACAATCGGAGTGATTGGGTACCATTTGCCAAATTATCGTAACTCTGGGCATTGAGCGATCAAATGATTGTGTGCGTCGCATAATGCATAGGCTGGGATTAATCGTGGAGGGTGGTTCAGGGTGATAATCTACTCCTTTGTTGGTCATTTCTCTTCCGATATGAAGAGGATGGTCCTGGTTGCCTCATTCTCTTGGGTTATCTAAATTTCTACTGAGTCTGAATCCAATCCGTCTTCTATAGTGAGATGAGTTATGGCATGGCGTAAGAAAATTAATGCCGAATAGAAACGGGGGATGTCGAGACAACAACGAACCGAGTGGTTATCTAAACACACCCGACAAGAATATTAGACTGCTCGTAGACAATTGTGGTACATCGAGTTGAAAAGGTACCATCTTTGAAATAACTTTAGAGATGCACAGTGAGCGACGAAGTGATCTCATTCATCGCAGAGTGTGCAGAGCTGAACTGAAGCCCGAGGATGATTACAGGGAAGAGGCGGTCGTTCATGTCCGTCTCTCCTATGACACATACAATATGGTACTTGTTGCTTTCATCCTTTGAGTTGTAGTGTTGTTTTTGGATTATGTGTCCGAGTAGGCTAAGTCGGGGTTTTCAATGATTAAGCGTCACATGAAATCCAACATAGACTAGAATCGATAGATATGGGGACAACGGTGCACGTGGTGTTTTCTTTGACAAATATGACACATATGTCATCTATGCCGAACTAAGTTTCTTTGGAAAACTTGCGGGATTTGATACCAATGGTTAAATGCCCTTAACTCGAGGCACTGTGTGATTAAGTGATCAGGCTCATCACATAGTGTGCAAACTCGAACATGTTGCGTGGCCTCTATTTGTCGTCTTTGGGTCATTGGGGTGACTGTATACGAGCAAGATGTAGGTTCCTCTCGTACGTATAATATGATTCTGGGTTTACACTTGTCCATTTGCATGGGTGGAGCTGAGGGGTCCTCTTGGTAAGATTGTTCTAGGGCTTGCAAGGCATCCCTATATCATAGCATCTCTAGGCAGTGATGGGTATAATTTCCATAATGGTCGCATATGGCGCACACATGATTGGTGTGTAATGCTTTCTCTTGGTTGTTCGCGATATGTTCCTTTTTATGGGAATTCAAGGTTGCGAAATTTCTTTCGGCGTGTAGAAGGGGTTTCAATTCTTCTAACACCGGGAAAATATTAGTAGGCTAACATACGATATCGCATAATGGCAGGGAAAATTTTAAGGATGAAAATTTGTCTTAAAGTTTAGAAACCTTGGCGAATTTTACTAGTCCCCAAATTGCAAATTATAAAATTCTTATTGATATATTTGTAAACACATGCAAATTCCTAATAATTTTATATACAGGATTTATACACTTTTGGCGATTCTTAAGGTAAAATAATTGTATACTATAAAATTTGGGCAAATCATTTTTAGAAAAAATGGAAATGGCGAATTGTTTTTTTTGGAAAAACCATGAAAAAATAGCCCACTTGCGAATATTAGCCCCTAAAATTTTCCATGCATAATGCGCAAGGTTGTAATGCCCTAGGTAACTTGGGGGTTTCGACTTTTTTCCCTTTTTTGTTATTCTTCTTGGTCGTGTCAGCTGGCGCTGCTACATGTGTTTCTTTAACTGTTATGACCTCTTGAGGGGCAATAAGGGTTATTCCTGTAGAGGTGATTCCTGGACTTCCCAACATGGTTGGAGGGAACAAATACCACATGGCTATTGCAAAAGCCATATTCGACAATGTCATAGTTTCCATGACTTGTTTTGATATAAAGCTATGTGGGGGATACAAAAATGGGGTCTGCGAAATGTCGTATGGTAGGAATGTCGTGTCAGTGGCTTCAACATACATACTGCTAGTTTATGTGTTTGGGCTAGTTTCAGTGTCTGATGAGAGCATCATGCACACCAGTGCCCCCATGCTTTCCGGGACTCCCTCTGGTATAATAGAGGGATCTCCTAGGAATGACCCAAGGATGGATGCTGGTTGAGTTGGCCTGGGCCGAATTATGTATACCTTGTGAGTGGTTATGTGGTTGTGTCTATGTATGGTAGCATGACATCGAGAGCGGTCATGGGTTTCTTTTCATAGTATGTGAGTTGATCGATGGTGATGATATGATCATCATGGGGAAACATTATTACCCTAAAGACAAAGGATGCGATTGCAGTCATGGCGTACATATAACTCCACCCAAGGAGTATATTGTAGTCTAGTTGTGCATCTAAGACCTCAATGTCTATAAGGACTGTCTTGTCGGCCAAGTTTACTGGGACATTTTGATACAGATCAACAGGGGCTGATGGGCGACTGTTGTATGCTCTAAACATGATGTCAGACCGTTTTAATTCAGGTGATCCTAACTTTTGCCACACTGATTTGGACATGATACATGTGGATGCTCCTTCATCGATGATGCATCAATGTATGGTGATATTCTGAACCGAAACCGGTATTTGGAAAGCGATTAGAGAAGGAAGCCCCGGGCTTGCCTTGTCTAGGTCCAAAACCATTAGGCATGAATCAGAAGGATCGATTACGCCTAATGCGTAAAGTAAGGCTTTCTGTTGTCTTGGGCATGATTGCAGAACTTCCAAAGCTGACATAGCAGCTGGTGATTGAGCTAAATCATCCAGTATGCTATATCTATGAGCGGCTTTAGAGTGATGTCCTACGCGATTGGTTGGTCCCTTGCCTTTTTTTGGAAGGGGCTCAATAGGTACTTTGGAGATAGTTAATGGTGCGATAGGTGCACTCGTACTTGTACCTGATGGGTTCGTGTCCAGAGGTGTATCGTAGTTCCTATTCCTTGTTTGGAAGAAAAATTCTTCTCCATCCATGTAGATCTTGTTACTACCTCCTCTGGTATCGCTTTGGGATGGTTGTTGTTGTTGGGTTTAACCATGCCTTAGTGGGGGAAGGGTTCCTGTATTACAGTAGGTTGTTGAGTAGGTCCCCCATATCCTCGGTTACCATGAAGTTTTTTCAATTCGGAGAGTTCGGGAAACTTGTGAGTGTAATGGCCATATTCACCACATATGGCACAAGAATGATTTGTCCTTAGACTGGGTCTCTTGTTTTTCCCTTGGGAGTTACTATCTGGCTCTTGGTTTTGAATTTAGTTGGGGTTTCCCCCAGACTGAGATCGCGAGGGGCATTGTTGATTACTGCCCCCTTGTCCAGAGTCTCCCTTTTTCTTATTCCTAGGCTTCTTCTTTGTAGCATTTGGAGGATTATTGTTGTTCTCCAGGTCATAAGATTGTCGTTGTTGAGCCCAAGATGGTTGCACTGTGGAAATTTCTGAATCTTTACACTTTATGCAGAAATTATTACTGTTAATCTGGTTATGCTCCTCCTACTTATATAAGTTATTAACCGAATAAAATTCAAGTTAAAATCGAAGCAAAACACATAATAGATCTCCACCAATCCAGATCTAGAACAAGTTCATGCACACAGAGACAAAGTGACACAGTTATTTCTGGACAAATAGTCCCCGGAAAAACCCAATGCGAGAAAACCGGTCTTCTGGTTGTTGAAGGGTTTTATTATTAAGAATTTTCTGAATACAACAAGCTTGGGTTCCAGATCTAGAAAACCCAACAGATAAATAATAGATCTACAACTCATTGGCTGATATAGGGCCAAAATAATGACTGATCCACACCCTCAAATGAGATTTACAGAACTTAGCCAAAATTAGGGCCTAGAAACCCTAGCGCTGCCTGTGAAGCCTCTGCGTCAGCCTCTGAAGCCCCTCTGACCCTCAACGCTGCTTCGGAAAGGTCTGTGTTACCCCAGACTGGGTGACACAGGCCTTATGCTGCACCTTAGGGTCTCTATGTAACCCCTGAGGGTTTCCTGCAGCAATTACGTTGTCCTTAAGGGACTGTGCAACACCTACATAGCACAAGTTGCTTCCCTCCTTCTGCTGCCCTCCTGCTTCTCTGTGCTACCTCTCTGAGCTGATCTCTACCTCTTGCTGATTCTAGAACCTGGGATCATATCATCCCTTTGGCCTAAATTCCCCTCTCTGCAGCTGAAACACTTCTGTGATTTCTTAGCAAACCCGTCCTAGAATCTCAGCTTAGCTTTAGTGCTCTGCCACTATGTGTCTTTAAAAATGACCCCAAGCCTTTCCTTTATATTTTTCTCGTTTGGAAACCAACGACCATGATCAGATCTTGAATCAATGGCTAAGATTTAACGAAAGCTTGATCCGTGTGACTTAAGACAATTTCATCACATGTTTAATTAAATTCACTTTAATTATTTAAGTTCCCTAAGTTTTAAATTAGGAAATACATCAAAATAATAAATTAATTTAATATCTCCTAAACCAGATGAAATTTCCCAAATCAATTTATGGGTCTTGTAGATCAAGTGTACTCTAGTTCCTCCACAAAATTTGGGAGCTAGAGCACAACTGATGCTACCCCAAATACACAAAATCTCAACACTCGCTCTTAGCATCAAGGGTGTGCTCTAGCAATACATCACACTATACATTACATGATTTTGGGTACTGGTTCTATGTTGCTGATGCTTGGATTGCTACCACTCAACTCTACACTACTGCTGCCATTTTGTATTGTTGCCCATGACTATGTCACTGCCACTGCAACATCTGTACTACAACTCACTCTCAATATGCTGCATCTGTGCTGCTCATAGCACTGCCACTGCTGATCTGCTGCATTGCAACTTCAGTTGTTGAGAGAAATAACTTAATCTCCTACCCAATCTTTGACAGACAAGTCAGATGGGCTGCATCCTCATCACTGAAGCTCCATAGGGTACATATCTTTGTTGGCATTTGAAGGATGATGCACAGCTACAACTCTGCACTGCGTAAGCAGACTCCCTCTGCACTATTGAAGTCACATCAACCCCTTGTGCTAAAATCTCTCATGCTGCTGTTGCACTGCACTATCTCTCTGAAGCCTTCTGCGTTGCTGCAACTCTGCACTGCACTGTTGAAGTCACATTAGCCTCGGTGTTGCTGCTGCTTCTACATTGTTGCTGCTCTGCTTTGCGCTGCTCCTCCCAGTCTTCAGATCTTCCTCTGCCTTTAATTCATCTGTGATCTATGTACCCACTGCTCCACTTGTCCCGCTACTGTCTTGAGGCTGTCGTAGCTCGCATGTGATCCAAGAAATGAGTTGCTCAAGGATCCCGCCTTACTTCTATGTAGCTCCTTTACATATCCATGTCACCCACTTTCGTGCTTCATGAGGCTTATAGTTGCATCATATTCTGACCCATCATCTGCCACAGCTGCTTTGGAAGAAGATGTTTCCTTGTCCTTTTTCTTCTGAGGACAATTGCTGACAAACTGTCCCATTTCACCACACTGGGAGCACTTGATCTTTGAGAGATCCTTCTTCTTCTTTGGCCGCTTCTTCGATGCCAAGGCTACATCTTCCTCATCTTCCTTCTTCACTTTGCTCAATCATGAGCTATACTACTTCTTGGTGAATATGCGGAATTCTTCTTGACGCAGAACTGACCACAAGTTGTCCCAATCTGGGAGGTCCGCTCTGCCCAAGATAATTTGGACAAAGGTTTCTCACTCATCTGTGACTACATTGACGACAATCCTCACCATCACATTGTCTTCCACCTTTGCACCAGTTTCAGTCACTGATCTCTGATCGATTGCAGTCTGAAGAGGAAATGCTCCATGTCTTCTCCCTTGGCCATCATGAATGACCTCATCTGTGTCTCCAACAACATCTTCCTTTGGACAGATTTTCCCTCGTATAGGGAGATCAAGGCTTTCCACATCTCATGAGTGGTCTTCTTCTCAGCTAAGTGTGGTACAATATGGTCATTGATTCCATCCATAATCAGTCGCGTGGCATGCCCAACAGTCTCCTTATGCTTCTGAAGGAGATCTGGATCTGTCGATGTGGCCAGAGTTTTCTCTACATGGCCTCTAAGATTGTATGCTTCAAGGACTATCAGGATCCTTGCCTTCCAAACTGAGAAGTTTGAGAGGCCATCTAGTTTGTCCTGATCACGCAGGCCATGAGGAGCAATCTGCTCAGATGTGTCAGAACTTCCTTTTCTCTTTGCTAGAGAAATGGATCTAAGGTACTTGGTGAAACAAACACCTTCTACTCCCTTTGACAACTGATTTCCCTCCTTGGAAATCTACCAAATCAACTAAGATTAAGCTCTCTTTGATCCTATGATCAAACTGCAAGTCTCTTTGGCTAGAAAAATTCTGAGAAGTTGATCTCCTCCTGCTTTGTGTCACTTGTGCTAAGGCTAAAAATCTGAAAACTTCATAAATTTAACCCCACCAGCACCTTCTGAATTTCTACAGCTTTTCTTCAGTCTTTTCTAGACCTGACAGATTCATATCTGCATCACAATGGATGGCTTCAGACTAGTCCTTACCGGCCTCTATGCAGTAATTGCATGGGCTTGCTAGGAGACAGAGTTAGATAGCGTTACCCTTCTCTTTGCGTGAATCTGCCTCTGAAAACTACGTTGTCCCTTCATATTTTCATTTTTGCTGCTTTTCCGACTGCTTCTTGCAACTATAACCTTTAGATTCTTGCTGGTGACCCTCTTAGATCTCCAATTCCTCTGATACCATGTGGAAATTTCTGAATCTTTACACTTTATGCAGAAATTATTACTGTTAATCTGGTTATGCGCCTCCTACTTAGATAAGTTATTAACTAACTAAAATTCAAGTTAAAATTGAAGCAAAATATATAACAGATCTCCACCAATCTAGATCTAGAACAATTTCATGCACACATAGACAAAGTGACACAGTTATTTCTGGACAAATTGTCCCTGGAAAAACCCAATGCGGGAAAACTAGTCCTCTGGCTGCTGGAGGGTTTTATTATTAAGAATTTTCTGAATACAAGAAGCCTGGGTTCCATATCTGGAAAACCTGACAGAGAAATAATAGATCTACAGCTCACTGGTTGATCTAGGGCCAAAATAATAATTTATCCACACCCTCAAATGGGATTTACATAACTCAGCCAAAATTAGGGCACAGAAGTGAAACCTTAACGCCCTGAAGCCTCTGTGTCAACCTGCGAAGCCCTCGACCCTCGATGGCCCCGCTCAGGATTGGTATGTGTTACCCCAGTGGGTAGAGGGCCTTGCAGCCCCTTATAGGGTCTCACTGCTTTACGGGGCCCTATTGCAATGATTACGTTGTCCTTGAGCAACTGCGTAGCACAAGTTGCTGCCCTCCTACCTCTCTGCACTATCTCTCTGAGCTGATCTTTGCGTCTTTCTGATTCTAGACCCTGGGATCAGATCATCCCCTTGGCCTAAATTCCCCTCTTTGCAGTTGAAACACTTCTGTGATTTCTTAGCAAACCCGCCCTAGAATCTCAACTTAGCTTCAGTGCTCTACCACTGTGTGTCTTTACAAATGACCCCAAGCCTTTCCTTTATATTTTTCTCATTGGGAAACCAACGACCATGATCAGATCTTGAATCAATGGCTAAGATTAAAAGAAAGCTTGATCTGTGTGACTTAAGACAATTTCATCACATGTTTAATTAAATTCACTTTAATTATTTAAGTTCCCTAAGTTTTAAATTAGGAAATACATCAAAATAATAAATTAATTTAATATCTCCTAAACCAGATGAAATTTCCCAAATCAATTTCTAGGTCTTATAGATCAAGTGTACTCTAGTTGCTCCACAAAATTTGGGAGCTAGAGCACAACTGATGCTACCCCAAATACACAAAATCTCAACATGCACTAGGTTCACTAGTGCGTTGTTTTGCATTGGTGGTGGATTTTGCGTGGGAAAAGGGGGATATAGGTTCCCTTGTCCCTAATTGGTGTAAGATTACTAGGGAGGCTCTATTGTATCAACATTACTAGCTGAGTATTGGTTCCCTTGCGAGGGAGGGTATGAGCCTCCCTGTTGTTGACAGTATTGTATTACCCTATTCATCATATTCTTCAAAGGTGCAAAATGACTTTGATGGTAGACAGGTTGCGATACGTTCTGAGTAGAATCGTACGAGTATCTTGGGTACTGAATACTGTTGCTTAGGTGACCTTGGGTCAAGGACTCGCTTAAACCGCCTGCAATATTCGACAAGCCTGGTAACTCTCTATAAGTTTGCAGCCGCGGGGAATTTGGCAAGACATTGTAAATATATCCTGACTAGGTGTAAATGAGTTCAAGTTTTTGGGTCTTGCTAATGGCATCCTCCTCGAAGGTGTGTTTCTACATCGCCACATCTTTTGAAACCTCAACTGTGAGAGTTTTCAAAAATAATTCCAACAACACTCTTTCATCGAGTTTGCCTTTACACAAACTACGACGTCGTCGCCATTCGTGGAGATGGTCCGATATATGGACGACTGGTGTTTGCCTAAAATGTGTTAGTAGTTCCATTCCCGGATCATGATGAATGGGGAGCTAAAAATAGGTGAGGAACACAGTAGCGAGGGTGCTAAAGATTCCATGAGAAGTAGAAAGTTGCTCAACATACCATTTTCGTCGCAGGCCCATTAGGGTGCATTGTAAAAGTCTTAGTCTAATGGTATCATCAAAGATACCATTGGACGAACACCACAGGTGGAAAGTCATGATATGATTTCCCGGGTCTTCCGCTTGCTTCCTTTCGAATTTTGGTATATCTGAAGGGAGCTTCATGGGAATGGGAGGCCATTTTAGGCCATAAGAAATGGTATTATTAGTTAACTTCGTTAGATCTGGAATATTAAGTGATGTTAAGAAGGGTAACTGTGTATTGACTGTCATTGTATATTGTGCCAAAACATGTATCTGAATGTGATGGTTTAGGGGAGGTGCCTAGGGAATATTACCATGTGGCATGCCTTAACGGTTGTTTTGTTAATTCCCAGAAGGGGTAGCGATCCTCTGCCCGCTAGGAGTTGTAGGAGGGGTTGAGTGTGGTGACCCTGCTAGGGTTTCCACTGGTGTGGTGTTGGGTGACCCTTCAGGGTTTCCAATCACAGATGCCCCGATAAAGGATGAACTGATAATGGTGGTAGCATGTCATCTTTGATGCCTAAATGGTGAGAGACTTGGCACTCCTCCCTCTAATGGGGGGAGGTCCAAGAAACACTTAGATCGACGGGGTCCCGTTGGGTCCCTTGTGGTGTCGACTAGCTTAATCATGGTGATATTTTTGGTTTGTTGGAGGAAGGAAGATTTTTATCAAATAAAATATGATCACATGCATAAAACAAAGCGAAAAAATAAGAGGCAATTTTTCCTTTAATTTAAAGTTATGTGATCAATCAAGAAAAAAATGTGATTTTGTTTATTTTGCATATGATACTCAAAAGCATATATAAACCTACTCGTCCTTACACTCTCAATGTAACTGGGCCTTGTGAAGATATCTTCTAATGGGTACCAGGGCTAACATCCCGAAGGAGCTGGCGATGCCTTCCAGTAGCCAAAGAATCGACCAAGGTAATGGTATGAGGATCAATTGATGCTTGTCGGGGTTGCTTGTGGAGAAGGGTAATTCCCTTAAAATAATTTTGTCTAGATTTTCTTCTTGTTTGGATTGTCAATTGGCATCCATAGATTGTACTCAGATTTTCACTGTTGCATAATAATACAACCCTCATTGTTGCATTAGTTTTACCACATTGGGTTTTTCCTGGGACATTTGTCCAAAAATAACGGTGTCAATTTTTGTTTGTGCTAGTATTTTCACAGTTTCTAGTCCTATTTTTTTGTGGTTTATTTGTGAAAATCACAATGTGAATTATTTGTTATTTGTCATAGTAAACTGCAAATAAATTGTTAAATACAATTAACAATTAGGAAAATAATTTCCAGTTGTTGTGATAGATGAAATTTTCACATGGTATCAGAGCATAAGTCATCACTCGAGAAGCTCAGAAGTAGAAGATAGAATTGTGCTGCTCAGAGGGAGAAGCAAGATGAAATTCTTGAGGCAATGAAGTGCTCAAACAGACATGACGAATTGTTCGGGAAACAATTCGATTTTCAGTTGTAGGTTGGTAGAAAAGTCGAGTTGCCGAGATTAGTGATTCCAGCGGTTAGAGGGAGTAGCTGCAGCGCATATTTTCGCTGACCAGATTCCTTGGTTGGACGTAAAAGGTTTTGCAAGATCAAAACCAACGTCAGGTGGAAGAGAAAAGCACACATACGGAGGGAAATTTCTCTCAGAAGGTTTCTAGTCAAGAAATACAATTTTCCCAGTTGCAAATTGGAAGTAGCAACTAACAAAACTATGCATTCTAAGAAGGAGTGTGAGTAGCAAAGCAACAACCAAGCAAAGGAAGAGGGAGTTTCCATAACAGATCAGAGATGGCACCAACTAGGCTCAGGGACCAAGACAGATTAGATGATGCCTCCAACTATGTCATCTAGAAGGTAAGGATGTTATTCTGTCTAGATGAATATGGTCTGAAGCCCTATGCAAAGAGTGTTGTAGCAGTACCCCAGGATGTAAATCAACAGGAGTACAAAAAGGAAATGGTGAAGGCCAAGAGGATGATTTTGGATGGAGTCTGGGACCATTTCGTCTCACATGTGGCAAGACAAGCAACAACCAAGGAGATGTGGGATGCCTTCTCAGAGTTGTTTCAGATTTCTTTTGAGCAGCAAAATATGTACCTCCAAGAGAAGCTAAGGAGCACGAGAATGCAAAAGACTGAGAGCATATATGACTTTCTCACTCGGTTTCAGTGAGTCCATGATCAACTGACAACTATTGGTTCAATACCTCAACCTACAGAGCTTGTACGATTAGCACTGAATAATGTCTCAGAGGATTCCAAGGTATTTTTCCAGAGTATCTTGGGCATAGATACCTTGCCTAGGTGGGACAGGATGTGGTCTGATCTACAGTAGGAAGAGTTGAGGCGGGCTCTGTTGAAGAGCACCATTAGTGGCAACAACAAGGAGGGCATGAAGAGTGAGGAAGAGAATATGGCTCTTGCATCCAAGGGTCCTAGTCATGCACAGGGGGAGTAGAAGAAGAAGAAGAAGAAGAAGGAACTGTCAAAGGTCAAGTGCTTCACATGTGGTGAGCTCGATCACTACAACACGCAGTGTCCTCTCAAGAAGAAGGACAAGATGAAGAAGCAAGACCAGCGAGCAGTTGCAACAGAGATCGACAAGTTGTCCTTCAGGTTGGATGAAGACTTCGCGATAATTGCCCGCATACCTCCAGGAGTGAGGTGGGGTAACCTGGAGTTGTAGCCCTAGAGAGCTACAAAGATGGGAAGGGGCCACTGAGGACTCCACCTCATGGATCATTACCTTGCTACGGGGGCCCACAATATTCAGTAGTAGGATGGATCAATGGCAGTTGATGCATTCAGTACCAAAGTGACAGTTGCAGATTAGTAGCACTCAGATGCTAGGGGTCGTAGTGCAGAGTTGTTAACAGTGCAGAAGGCATAGTGCAAAGTCAACAACAATGCAAATTTTTCAGAGATAGTGCAAATGCTAGTAGTAGTCAGATACTCAGGAGACAGATGTATCATACTAAACACAATTGATTCAATATTTTGGACGTTTTTCAGTTGCAAATGTTGCAGTTGCAGTAACAACATAGTTGTAGTACAGATGCAGTGTTGGCAGCAGTTCAATAGGGTCAACAACAGTACAAATGCAACACATATCTGAATTGCGTAGTAGTTGGTGGGAAGTAATGGCCAGACATCAACAACGCGATAGGAGATGATACAGAGGCAGAGTGTTGCAACGAGGTGTGCATCACTAGAATACATTCCTTGCTAACAGAGAGTGTTAGTTTTTGTAGCATCGAATGTGTTCAAGCCACGAAATTTGGTGGAGAGGCTAGAATACATGAGATCTCCAAAACCCATAAATCGTTTCTAGAAATTCCACCTAGAAATAACCAATGTTCCACCAAGTACCCTGGAGGTGGGGGCGAGGGAGCAGCAATATGCGGGAGCAGTCTATGCAAAAGCTCTCCACCAATTTTTAGGAAACGTGGGGAGCCGTCGTGGTCTCAAAAACTTATAAATATAAAAATATATGATATATCATTGAAATTTTAATATTCATAATTTAACTATCTATATCATTATATAATAGTTTAATTGTACCTACAAAGAAGTTCTCATGTAGAAAGAAACACTAAATTTGTATTTTTTTGCAACTGACATGGAAATACATAATCTAAAATTTTTTCTCTCTAAACAAAGTGCACCAAGGACAAGAGGAGACGATTTTTCAGATTTTTTTCATACTCTAATACCTTTCAACCGTCGCTTAAAGAACATGTGTTTTATGCTAATATGACTTCCATGACTGTACTTGGTTATATCAGAAAATTGAGAGAAGCATTACAAATTGGTGCACTAGGTGGTTTTTCATAGCAGAAAGGCTTAGTTTTGTTAAATCAATATTTGAAACAGTTTATGTTTACCAACATTCATTATCTTACATTCTTGTGGAGATGTTGGAAAAGATTAGAATGAATTGCTTCCATTTCTCATGGAGAACTAAAAAGGAAAGAGATGGCATTACCTTAGTATAGTGGAAAAGAATAGCTAAACCCAAGGGTGCTGGTGGTTGGGGTTTGCAAGATATCCAACAATTGAAAAGACACTAGTAGTGAAAACTTAGCAGGGGCTTATTTCTGAGGGGGGACTGTGGTAGGCTGTTATACAACATAAATATCCAGATCTGCGATGAACGAGATTACCAGTAAGGTCTATTTCTAATGTTTCTCCAGTTTTGAAAGCACTTGTTTTAACTTTGATCATTTCCCTTAGTGGATAAATTAACTAGCTTAGAGAAGAGGGGATGGAAAAAGAGTTAGATTGTGAACAAACCCTTGGGAGGGTTGTGGAAAACATCAAACTCGACAACAGATGGTTCAAAATATACTTCAAGACCAAAGCTTTACTCTTCACTAATGATAATGTAGAGCCATTAACTACTAATATTTTGGAGCAAGGCTGGAAGAAAACTAAGCATGTAAATCTGGTGGGACGAGATGCAGTTTCATGGAATCTATACACTCAGCAGTTGATTTTATCCTTTGTTAGACTGAGGGATACATATGATTCCTTTAAATGGTCTAAAAGTATTGCTACATATTATTTCACTGCCAGGCCAGATTATAGAGAAACTTTTGGTGATGAAATTGGTAAGAAATGTTTAGTGGTGAAGGCCCATTTGGAAGGTGAAAGCTCAGATGAAAACACATATTTACATGTGGCTCACTTTAGCCAACAAAGTGTTTCTGGGAGGTATTGCAAAAATGGGTATGGCAAGGTCCTAGCCCCTTTTCACTTTGCAAGTGTAATCAAGAAACTATTTATCTCCTACTCATACACTGTGCATATATAAGGAGGTGTGGATATACTGTAGCAGGAAAATATTTTCATTAACTGTACAAACTAGTTCACTAACAAAGCTTTGAAGAAGTTTAAAATGGTTCCCCTGTTTGTCTCCAGGGCCATTTGGATTGCCAGGAACATTTTCTATTTCAAGGTAAGGAAGCTCCCCCTTCTCAAGTACAACACCAAATCATGTTTGTTTATGATGGCATCAAGTGTAATCCTTCGGTTAAAGTTCCTTTGCAAATTTTTAATTTGGGAAACACCCCCTCACACACCATTTTTCCCTAGGAAACGACCCCTCAAGTGTTTCCTTGCACACCTTGATTTTTGGGAGCATGGGGAAACAACCCCCTTTCCGTCCCCAAGTCCCCAGAGCGCGTGGCAGACAGGAAACTCGACCCCTCGGTGGGGTGACACGACCACGTGGAACATTGGAGATAACTTAATTAAATTATTAGTCGATTTTAAAGATATTTCTTAAGTCTAAACTTAGGGAATATGACTAATTAATCAAAATTAATTAACTCTAGGTGAGAATTCTCTAGAAGCTCGCATGGATCAATATAGATATAATTTGAGCCATCGATTAAGATTTAATCTTGGTCGTTGGAGTCCCAACAGGAAGACATAAGAAGGGATGGATGTGGTGATGGAGAATGCATTAGATTTACTTGGAGAATTCGATTTTCTAGAGTAGCAACAGTCAGTTGCCAGAGAATTCGAGCTTCAGTGAGGCAGTAGAGATAGTGAGGGGCAGGGACAGTGATCCGGAGGAATTTTTCCAGGTCCGGAGAGGCAGTAGCAAGGGGCCAAGTTATTCCCAATGAGGTAGTGCAGAGGACTGCGCAGTCAACTTCAGAGGGAAATTTGATTTAGCTGGAGAGAAATTCGTTCTCAGTTCCAAAGGCTGGGTAGAGGGTCAAGAGTGCTAGAAAGGTGAATTCCCTAGCAAAGATAGGTAGAACGACTTCATCATAGGCAGTTCAGAAGCTTGACGACATATGGTCTGCGCAGAGGCTGAAGCAGAGGGTCCAAAACGCTGAGTTTTGTGATGGAAGTTGTGTCAAGGTTGCTTGTGGAAAAGGGTAATTTCCTTAAAATAATTTTGCCCAGATTTTCTTGTTGTTTGGATTTCCAGTTGGGTATCCATAGATTGCATTCAAATTTTCATTGTTGCATAATAATAAAAACTTTCATTGTTGCACCGGCTTTCCAATATTGGGTTTTTTCGGGGACATTTGTCCAAAATTAACGGTGTCAATTTTGTGTGTGTGTGTGCTAGTATTTTCTCAGTTTCCGGCAATATTATTTTCCATGGTCTATTTGTGAAAATCAGTGTGAATTATTTGGTATTTTCCATAGCAAATTGCAAATATATTGTTAAATAAAATTAACAATTAGGAAAATAATTTCCAGTTATTGTAATAGACGAAATTTTCACAATAAACAAGACAATGTTTGAGAAATGTTCCCAAAATCCACATTCAAAAACAAATTATTTTTATAAATTTCATTGTCTTGTAAATGTTATTAAAGAGAATATCTTAAAATGCACCAACATTTGAAGTGGCAACAATCTCGAAAGAAAATCCAAAACAGATATCCGAAATTTTCAATGAGAAAGATAAACAAATAATGCATACATATAATCCCAAAAACTAGTGTGTACAAGACACAAATACACAACATTTATTAGAAGAAAAACATGGTAAATCACTGAACATCCAACATTTGAAGTGGCAACAATATCGAAAGAAAATCCAAAACAGATGTCTGAAATTGTCAAGAAGATAAACAAATAATATATACATGTAATCGCAAAAACTAGTGTCTACAAGACACAAATGCAAATAACACTTATTAAAAAAATTGGTAAATCACTGAACATCTATTAAGAAATCGTAAATCACTAAAGGCCAAACATACTATAAGAGAAAAACTATGAAATTCAAATATACTTGTGCATAATAAGAAATTAACTCCATGGCACTCATCAGATTCTTACCCCGCCACGTCTAGCTTGTATATTTGTCAACCACTATCTTTCAGATTGGTGTTAGAAGATTCAAGTTGAATTGAATGCTACCTTACGGAATCTTGGGTTTGAGTCATCCAAAATACTCTTATGATCAATGGTTGAACGCGAATATAGAAAGGCAGGTTATTCTCAACATATGCAGCTTAAAAATAAAGAAAATAATAAACTTTTGTGTTAAATTCATTTATCAATACATATATCCTTATCTGCGAAATTGCATTACATGTTTGCAATTAACAAAGATAACATTTTCTGAATTATTTCTTCATCATAAAGTAATGACTTTTTGGATATTGGCATGCTCGTTGCATAGATTACTAAATATGACTCTTGTTCCTATTCCTATCATAGATTAGTACCAATTATTAATTTGGTAACTTGAAAAGTTGGAAAACGCACCATGTTTACACATGTTTGTGCACACTTGTAACAATTGAATGAAACTCAATAACATACGAATTGAATCTTGGACGCAACTAATCAAACATATGAAGATTCAGAACTGACTTTATTTGAACAAGAGGTGCACTGATTTTGGAAGAAACTTCATATCTTGCTCATGGATTTATTTTAATTCTTGTGCATATGCTTGTTGAGTGATTGAAAGCTACAATAGAGTGGCAAACTAAGACTAAATACATATTTTAAATAGCAATGAAGGAGCGAACTAAGAGACAGGAGACCAGCCAAGAAAAATGATTGAATCAAGAAAAAATCGCTAAATATAAGAATTATAGGGCATGTGGGTTGCTTATACACGTCACTAGTACCGCAAGCCATAGTATTTGTTTAATACTAGCTCCGAATAGTCTCCGAAAGTCATACTGCCATTTGATTTAGTCAACTGCAACTCAATCTACATCAATACGATGGCAACATTAATTTACAAACGTGCAGTCTTCACATTCAAGAACAATTCTAGGAAGCATTTCTGATTAAACATTGAACTATACTAAACATTAATATAAGCTATAATTTGATATACGAGTCTTCTTTTGGTGAAGAACAATTCTAGGTAGCATTCCTGATTAAACATTGAACTATACTAAACATTAATATAAGCTATAATTTGATATGCGAGTCTTCTTTTGGTGAATAGAATTGCATACCTCTTTATGAAGACGACCGATAGAATCAATATTGGAAAAAGGTTCATCCCTGTAGATAAAAAGAATTAAAAATTGCAGCTATATACTTAGGGTTCACAAAAGTTCAGAAGGACCATGAAAAAAAGTTTATATCATTTAATAAAGACTGGAAACACAAATTAAAATCATATATGCATGTGCACATATGACTAATAATGAATTAGATTATCCCTTACAATACCTTCAGAAAATGTAACTAAGTGGTTTTGAGACAAACTACAATAATGAAAAGGACATTAGCACAAACTACAAAAAATTTAAGCATGCAGTATATATATGCTAAACAGAAGATGGTAAGGGATGTACAAATATTAAAAAGTCTTTTTGGGGAAATCTCTGGTTCCCATACTCAGATCTCGTCTACATGAGACTCAATAACGACTGCTTTGGAACCAATGATTCAAGCTAGCCAGTGTTGACACACTCATTCGAGAGTTATGCTTTTAAGCCACTAACCTGGATCCCAAGTGTTATTTGAGGACCACTACAACCTTGTGAAAGATACTTATGTAATAATCAATTACATAGCAAACTTGTTAAAAGAAACAAGGAGATAAGTTCTGGTATGGTATAACAAAAAATCTATTTATTAAAGAATACATTAAATCTTTGAGAAAAGACATGCAAGGATGTAAAATGGAAAAAAAAAGGATACCTAACAAGATCCACAAGTAGGACCTGGAAAGGAGAAAAAAACAAATGGGAACTAGTATAAGAGGTGGTTTGACAGTGGGAATATAGCAGAAGGCTGCACAGTAAATAGGAAGGAGTTGAAACTCACAGGAATCTTACAAGAAAATGTAGAATAAAAACCCCAAGAAAAAGGAGCAATACTACGTAGAAAACTAATACTAGGGGAATAAAATTAGAATTCAAAGCTACCTGTTACTAAACAAAATATGGACAGTAAAACAAGTTTCATCTCAAACAAGAACTAGCTCAAATAAATTAAGATATGACACAGGTAGATGGAAGGAGCCCAAAAGAAAAATGAGAAAAGAATACATATCGGGTTTAATTAAGGAAAAGGAAATCTGGGCACCTAGCAACATTTCCTAGTGCATTGTGAGGAATATAACCACATTAGAAAGGGAACAAAACTAGAGAACAACCGTTGAGAGGCAGCATTTTAGGAGAGACATGTAAAGGATACAACGAAGAGAGTTTCAAGTATGATTCGCATCAAACAAAAGTTGTTAAAAGATAACTTAACTAGGTTAGGACACCCACTCTTCAGGTCAAATCGAAATGAGTAGAGTTACCCACCAAATGGGTAACCCGATAGGGAAAAACTTTTTTCCTATTTCTTCATATCCAGCCAGCCAGCCAGCAGCCCTTGACAGCCACCCTCTAGCTATGACATGCCATAATTCATCTTCGCCACCTGCATTAATCATATGCTTCTCACACATCTAGCTAGAGCACATGGACGAAGGGGGCTTCCAATCAAAAAGTACTTTATTAATTTTGCAAACAGGTGCTTATGCTTGTTTGTATCTTGGACTTTTTATATGGATTGTGGGGTGACCTGTGTTGATTTTTCAAGTACAATAGATACAAACACAATATTTCTGAATACTGATAATTACTTCTAATAATGTGGATCTTCTTTTCAGTTTTCCCTTATATGATTAAGCCATTACACTTCAGTAATTCAACCATATAAAAGCAATAGAACAATAGAGATCACAATGCACAAAGAGAACACAAGATTTACCCTGGAAAAAACCACTTGGGGGAAAATCCAACTGTGAAAATTCTTTGAACTGCAGCAACTGCATATTATTCTCATAACTTTAACAATTTGTTTGTCTTTTGTAATTATTATTATGGTCAATAGCGAATTATTATGGTTAATAACTTAATATAATTCAGAAGTTTCTAAGTGTTTTCTCTGGAAACCTTTTCTAGGTTTTGGAATCTCGTGTTCCTTAGCCTCTTTGACACCTTAAAGACTAGAACATTCGTCTAATGCTACCATTCCCACCAAAAACTAACACTCCCTCTTAGCGAGGAAAGTGTCCTCCACTCTCCATTCTACTCATCTCCCTTGATGAACAACCAATAGCCGTTCTAACTCATGTTGCGCACAATCTTTGATTCAACTGCTACAACTTATAATTGAACCATTCTGTGTTGCTACTGCACTACTTTGATCTCACAATTGTAGATGCCACTATGCTAGAGTGTTTCTAGCTGGAACTGAACCTGCCTACTGCATCTACATTACCTCTCTCCTGCGTTGCACTACCGCCATCACTGCTCCTGTATACTGATCTCTCAGATCCTATAGATAAAGCTTCCAAAGGGCTGCTCCCTCTAAAGCTAGACTCCTGTAAGTCTCAAAGATAAAGCTTCCATAGGGCTGCTCCCTTTAAAGCTAGACTCCCTCTAAGTCTCAAAATATCACTGATCTACTATGTCATTGCAACTAGCTCTGCAACTATCTCTTGAGTCTCTAACTGCACTAGCTCTACACTATCTACCAAGCACCTAACTACGCCCAACTGCCTCTGCAACTATCTCTCAAGTATCCGACTGCAACTAGCTCTACATTGTCTCTCAAGAATCTCACTGTCTTGTTGAAACTTGATGTTCTATGTTGAAACAATTACTTAAAAAAAATGAAACTCCTTCAAGCTACAATATCAGTTAAGCAATTGTAGGTAGAACATGCACCATATAAGCCATATGAAAAATAGAATAAGACCAAGAACACACTGAGACACAAAGAATTTAGGTCTAATGACTAGGGCAAAACCCAACCAATTTCTTCTTCTATTAGAAAATCAATTGTTCAATAGAGAAACAAAATACAATGAGAGAATGAAGAAGTTCACCCAAATCTGAAAAAGATCTTTGATAGCAGAAATTGATGCAAATACTAAATCACTTTGGCTCACCAAGTTCTGCTCTTACTCTCCTAGTCTCTCTCTCATTCTCTCAATCCTTCTCTAGTCTCTCCAACTATCTCTTTCAAAAGTTCGAAGTTCTTGAAAAATGTGTAAGTAGTTTCGGTCTTCATAAATATTAAATGTACTTTTGATTCTTGTATATTGTAAAACGAAAGAAAAATTATTATTATTATTTTTGGAGCATGGGTTTCATGCTCAAGGTCTTTTATTTTATAGGTCAAGCACCCATTGAGTGCTTCTAGGGTTTTTCCTAGGTCAAGAAGTCAAAAGAGTCATTGGCATAAGTTGAAGACTCCCTCAAACACATTGTAACTTGTAAAGAAAATTATTTTTGTCATTAAAAGTGTCAAAATACCCTTCAAGACCAAGTCGGCCTATTTTGAGGAGCCACGTCCACCTTTAGAAGCCTATATAAAGGAGGGAACTCGACCTCCTTGGAGCACATTCATCAATCACTCATACAAGTGAAGAAGAAGAGCAAGAAAGGTAGCGAAGAAGGAAGAGGATAAACAATACTAGTTTATGGGCTATTTCTCTCTCACATGTGCGAAGGAAGGCTAGGGTTTCTGCTGCTAGACTAGGGTTTTTCTTGTACAAGTTCGATCTTGAAGAAAGAAGAGAAAGAAGGTCAGCAAAGGTCATATTAGGTCATCCTCAAGCACCGAAAGAAGGAGAATGGCAAGTGAAGGTCTAAAGGAGCCTTGGGAGGCCAGAAAAAAATTCACATGTGTGGCAACAATTGCTGCTAGGAAGGCCGAAAATTTCAGATCTGCAGTAGAGGCTAGAATTCTGAAGTTGGGGGTAGAAGTTGTGCTACTGGAAGAGATTTGACTGGGTTTGACTTGGACAAAGGAAGCACATCATCCATAAGGGTTAGACTTGGTCTTGAAGGGCATTGGTCTTGGAATTCGTCAATTGAAGAATGTATAAGAAGAGAAGAGATTTGCGTGTTTTCCTCTCAAGTGGAGAGGTTTTGGCCCTGGCTTACAACCTACATTCTGTGTTCTTGTATACTATTGTTCTTCTTGTTTTGGTAGTTGTTTGATGATACACAAACATAATAATAAGTAAAGATGTTGATAAGTTAGAAAAATTAAAAAGACATCACAAGCAGTTAAGAAAAGATAAATCATCCTAACTATTTCCTTATATATTTCTCAATAGAAGTCTCCTTTCACAATGCACAAGTGAGTAAGTAGTGAAGATGAGAAGCACATATATATAGGAGAACCAAGGATTTTGAGCCATGAAGGAAGAGTAACTCGCATGCCTTGAGGGAGAGTTATATATGCCACTTAGGGAGTTACGCATGCCTTTGTAACTCATGTCATTAAGGAGGTATGCTTGCCTTTGTAACTCATGCCATAAAGGAGGTACGCTTTCCTTTGTAACTCATTCCATAAAGAGGAGTACACATGCCTTGAAGGAGAGAGTGTAACATATGCATTGAAGAGTGCGTAAGAGGAATCTTTTATGACAAGACTTTAATGCACGTAAGAGAGTGTAAGAGGAGTGCAACGAATCCATTAAGAGAGGGAGAGACGGTAACGCATCATTAAGTGAGAGAGAGGGTTACGAGTGCCATCATGGAGAGAGAGAGGAATGAAGTGGCATGATTGAGTGACAAGTAGGAAAGGTGACATGTAATTCCCTTTTAATAATAATATTATAGTATCATAAGGATAATAATAATAATAATATTAATGATAATATTGATGATTGAGTAAAAAATAAGTAATTAAGATTGATTAAGGATAAGTTAAGTAATTTTCTTGTTGATTTTTGTAGCATCAGATGTGCTCTAGCCTCGAGATTTTGCAAAGAGGCTAAGACACATGCATTTTCCAAGACCCATAAATTGTTTGGGGAAATTCCACCCGAAGACGATTTAATTAAAATAATTAATCATTTTTAATGTATTCCTAAGTCTAAACTTATGAAATGAAATTAATTAAAGGGTATTAATTAAATCGGGTGCGAATCTTCTAGATAAAGGCGTGGATCGAGTCCAATTTAATTTGAGCCATCGATTAAGATCTAATCTTGATCGTTGATATGTCAACGAGAGATTATAAGAAGGAGCTCGATGGGCACTTGGAGAACACACTTGAGATTTGCAGAAATCGATTTTACTGGGAGATCGAATTCTCAAAGGAGCAGTGTTGAGTTGCTAGAGAGACATCTAGTGATTTCGTTGTAGTGAGGGGCAGAGATAATAGAATGAAGGAAGTTTTCCAGATCCAGGGAGTGCAAGGTAGAGAAGATATCAAGAGTCAGAGAGAGGCTGCGTTGTGCCACGCAAAGGCAGCCAATGTTGCATGAAGCGGGGATGAAGCGGGAACATTTTTTGGAAGCGGATACGTGGAAGCGTCATTTCCCAAAAATCTAGGAAGCGAAGCGTCTCGGAACCGTCTACTATATATATATATATATTTATATTTTTTTGCATTTATATTAAGAAAAACATCCAAAATACCAAACTAGTTGTAGAAGATATGAAAACATGCATATTTGTATACAAATCAAGATAGATATGGCATCCATTGTACATCAATGGTTAATTATTCGAGCAACAACCATCTAGAATCTAGATTCTTTTCCTCTTGTCTCACCTTTGCCTCTACCTTGATTGTCCAGGGATATTAGTCAACATTTCCCAATTTTAATCAAACTACCTAATCCAAGGCTTAAAATATGGTGGAAAAAGCTTAACATGCTTGATCAATGATTTTGACTTGATTGAAAGGTAATTTTTTGCTAAGGCCATGACAAAAGAGTTCAACAATTAACACCACCAACACTAGGTTACATGAGCACATAGAGGGCTTGGTGCTCTTGATTAAATGCCAATCACATACCCTCATACATGATATAATCTAATGAAAAGCCACAATCTCATTGATCCTAAATTCCTTAAAACTGTTAAGTCTGTTGAATTTTGAATAGGATATGAAATTCTATTTTCTCCATATGAAGCCCGATGGGGCTAGAACCACTCTCAAACATCCTAAGTCATTTCAAGGTAATGTTAAAAATTTAAGTAAAAGGATGAAAATGAAAGATAAAGGAGAATGTCTCTTTTACTTTAAAAATTTAATATTACCATGACGGGGCATCTAGGAAGCATCTAAGGAGCATCAAGGGAGCACCTTGGGAGTGTCCGAGAAGCCCCATCCCAAATTAAGTCAAAGAAATTTTTTTGAAACAATTAAGAACCCCGCGGAACCGCCCATCTCCATCTGGATCCACTAGTGATCTGCGCGGATCCGTGCCCAAACCTCCATGGATCCCCAATGGATCCTTTTCTGGATTTGTGGATCAGGCTTGTGTGGTTCTAGATTTCTAGGAATCGCCTCAAAATGGCGGAACCGCGGATTTGATTTTCGGATCCGTGGTTTCGTCGGAGGATCGCCCAAGGATCGGTACGGGATGCGGTTCCGACCTTGGATCCTTGGGGGGGGTGGGGGAAGGATCATGCAATACTGGAGGCAACGCAGAGCTTAAGAGGGAGTCTGCTATTTTCCTGAGAGACAGTCAAGATCCAGTGCCAAAAGTTGGGGTGTGAGTTTAGAGGGCCAGGGAGTCGAGTTTCAGCACAGCAGAAGATCAGAAAGAGAAGGTGACACATTTCCAGGAGTTGTGACGCAGTGATTGCGTAGGTTGACGCAGTTACTGCGTAGAGACAACGCATGGCAACTCTTCTCCAGTCCAGATCAGTGTCAGATTGCCCGTGATAATGTGAGATTTTCTCACTAACTCTTTCGTCGGTATTTCTCTGTATCAGATTGCCAATTTTGGCATCCAACGATTTGTACTCAGATTACTACTGTATAATAATAAAAACCTCGGCTACTGCACCAGTTTTCCCAAGTTGGGTTTTTCCGGGGACGATTGTCCAAAAATAACGGTGCACTTGTGTGCGTGTTTCTATCTTTCCTGCATTGTATTTTCCGTAGTATTTTATGTTGTGTAGGCTGCAGTGTATTTGATTTCGATATTTATTGTGTAGCACAGTAAATAATTTGTTCAGTAATTAACAAATAGGAGAAATCTAATCAGTGGTTGCAGTAGGATTTCATTAGTGAAATTTTCACACGGTATCAAAGGGTAGATAAGAAGCAGAGGAGCTTAGTTGTAGAAGAAAAGAGGGTGATTCGAGGCACTGCGTAGGCAGCTGCTCAAAACCCTAGAAGGTTGTGTAGCCCAGACGCCAACAAGGCAAATTTTTGAGGAAATTCGTGTCTCTGAGTGATTCGACAGAGCACAAAATTTCCAGATCTAGAATTGCCAGAGGCAGAGGGAGCAACAATAGAAATTTCCACGCAAAGCAGATCTTCAGCTGGGATGCAGTCATTTTGTAGCAATAGCCGACACAATAGCGTCAGAAGAGGAAATAATAGCACACTGAGGGATTTTGTTCTCAGAGAATTTCTAGCCAAGAAATTCTAATTTTCCACGTAGAGCAACACTAGCCAAGAGAATTTTTACTCACTCTAGCAGGGAGTTTGTAGAGCCAGTCAGTAGCTGTGCAGAGAGATAGAGGCAGAATTCGACTTTTTTTGGCGAGATGGTATCCCCTGGGTTGAGAGATTAGGATCGGTTGGACAGAGCGTCTAACTATGCAATCTGGAAGGAAAAGATCTCCTTTCTTCAGGATGAGTACGATCTCAAAACTACATCGATAATGTGGTGGTTGTCCCCACAGATCCAAATCAGAATAAAATGTATAAGAAAGAGATGGCTAAGGCGAAGAGGATGATCCTTGATGGAGTTCGGGATCATGTGGTATCTCACATAGCGACCCTGGGAACAACCAAAGAGATGTGGGACCCCCTTGCCACGTTGTATGAGGGATCTTCTGAGCAGCGGAAGATGTATCTGGAGGAAAAGTGGAGGAGTACATGTGTGCAGAAGGGGTAACACATAGACCACTTTATCCACAGGCTTCAGGATGTCCGAGATCAGTTGGAAGCTTTAGGGTCAGCGCCTCAGGCTACAGAGATGGTACGGATAACTCTAAATGCAGTCTCATAAGAATGGCAAGTGTTTGTCCAAAGTATTTTGGGGCGGAGAAACATTGCCAAAGTGGGATAGGATTGTTGATTTTGTAGCATCGGGAAATGTTCCAGGTCTCAAATTTGGTGGAGAGGCTTGGACAACAGATATACAGAGAACCTAAAAATCATTTGTGGAAATTCCACTCGAATCTTGCTTTACTAAAATAATTAATTATTTTAATGCAATCCCTAAGTCTAAACTTAGGGAAATTAAATAATTAAAGAGTATTAATAAAGCAGAGTGAGAATCTTCTAGAAAATGAAGATCAAGTCATCTTTTAATCTGAACCATTGATTAAAGATATAATATTAGTCATTGATTCATCCGTGAGAAGAATATAAGAAGAGGCTTGAGGGTCATTTGGAAATCAAGCTGAGCACACTCTCAGTACCCGAAGGAAATTGATTTTGAAGTCAGAGAATTCGATTTCAGTGAGTGAGTTTGTAGAGGGAGAGACCAGCAGACAGAGAAGATGCGGAAGGGTGAAGGGAAGACAGTGTTGAGCAGCAGCATCAAGCCCTCCACATAGAATTACGTAGTCCCTCCTTGGACTGCGCAGAGAAGCTACGCAGAATGACGCAGAGGGTCTAGGAGGCCATCTTGTGTGTCAGGAATTCTTCCAAGGTGTCTGGAAAATTCACATCAGGTGTATGCTATTTTATTTTGCTCGCCAAGATTTTTGTAAAAGATCTTTTTACTGTTGAAGATAAATACAAATCCTCATCTGCTGCACTGGTTTTCCAGCATTGGGTTTTTCCGAGGACATTTGTCCAAAAATAATTGTGTTCATATGGTTGTTTCTATTGTGCTATATGTGTTATGTTTGTTCTTCTGATTTTGATTAGAGTGAAGTACTACAACTATGTTTATTTCAAAATTTACTGAAACATTCGTAAATAACTTATCAAATAAGTAGGTGAAGTAAATCAATTACTGCAATAATAATTTTCAGACTGAAAATTTCACATGGTATCAGAGCTAAAGGCTAAAGACAGAAAGGGAGGATCTGCCATGGACCAAAGATCCGACATTCGGAAGGGCCCACGCAGTCTTCCAAAGCACTTAGAAATACAGAGGGAACATGACATAATTGTACTAGCATCCAGACTAGAGGAGGATTTCGCTTGTGTGTTAAGCAAGGCCCCTCCAGGTGATTGGTATATTGAAAGCCGAGCATCTACCCATATGACAGGAGTTCGAGAATGTTTCTCGAGCTACCAAGAAGAGCAGATGAATTTCCATATTACAATGGGAAACAAGGCCAAGTGTACTCCCGTTGAACGAGGCACCATAATATTTCAAACAGAAGCTGACAACAAGATTCGGGCCACAAATGTTCTGCATGTACCAGGGTTGGGGATGAATCTACTCTTAGTGTCTCAGCTCTAGAACAAGGGTTATGATGTATACTTTATTGGAAATAAAGTTATGTCAAACATCCTATTTGGAAAAAGAAGGCATAAATTGGAGTAAGAAGGCATAAAATTTACAAGCTTCAGCTTGAATCCCCAGTGGCTTTGATCTGCAGTACAGACGAAAGGGATCTGAATGAACTATGGCACCGAAGGATGGGGCACTTACATCATGGAGCCTTAAAGATTCTCAAGAAGACTGTCATAGGAGCTCCAGAACTCACTACATGAAAAGATGAGGTCTGCAGGGGATGCGTACTAGGAATGTATGCTAAAGCAACATTTCCAAGAAGCGGAAGCAGGGCCAAGAGTGTATTGGAGTTGATACACTCAGATATTTGCAGTCCAATGTCCACAACCGCTCTTAGTGGAGCAAAGATTATGCTACCTTCATTGATGACCATTCCAGGAAGACTTGGATCTACTTTCTCAAAACCAAAGATAAAGTCTTTGAACGTTTCAAAGAATTCAAGGCACTGGTAGAAAATTCAACTGGAAAGAAGATCAAGAAGCTGCGATCAGATAATGGTGGAGAGTATATCGATAAAGACTTCTCCAGTTTTTGTGTGAAGGAGGGCATCAAGAGAGAATGGACAGCTCCCAACAATCCAGAGCAGAATGGGGTTGCAGAGAGAAAGAACAAGATCACTGTAGAAGCTGCAAGGGCAATGCTATATGACTAAGACATGCCCAATTTTTTGTGGGCAAAAGCCTACAATACAACAGTGTATGTGTAGAACAGGGTTCCCCATAGAGCTTGCAGAAAGTAACTCCTGAGAGTGTGTTCACAGGCAACAAGCTGGAGGTGATCCATATCAGGGTATTTGGCAATATGGTGTATTTCCATGTACCAGATGAGAAGAGGAAGAAGTTGGATTAGACTGCAAAAAAATGGTTATCTGGTGGGCTATAGTGAGAATGGGAAAGCATACCGCATCTATAGTTCATAAAACAGAAAGATCGTAGCAAGGCGGGATGTGAAATTCACAAAGTAACAAAAATCGCGATTTTATCGCGATTTTTTTAAAAAATCGCGAGTTTTTCGGGCTGCCGATTTTATCGGCGATTTTTTCAACGATTTTTTGAAAAAATCGTTATCGCGAAAAAATCGCGATTTTTACGAAAAAATCACGATTATTTTGGTAAAAATCGTGGGCCCATCAAATAGCAACCCTATAAGTTCAAAAATCGATTTTTTTTGGGTCATTTTTGCAGCCCTCTCATTTCCCTGACACACCCTGTTGGCAGTTCATGGTAATGTTAAATTCTTAAAGTAAAAGTGATATTTCCTTTATTTTTCATTTTCATCCTTTTACTTAAATTTTTAACATTACCATGAAATGACTCAGGATGTTTAAGAGTGGTTTCGACCTCATTGGATTTCATATGGAGAAACTAAAATTTTAGATTTCACTCAAAATTCAGCAGACTTAATGGTTTTCAGGGTTTCATGGTTTGGGGATTTGCATTGTTTCCATTTGATTCTATTATGTGTAAGGGTATGAGATTGGCATTTGGTCAAGAGTATGAAGTCCTTTAAGAACCTTGATGTTGGTGGCATTGATTGTTGAACTTTGTTGATGTTGGTGGTATTGATTGTTGAACTCCCCTACTGTGGCCTTAACAAGAATGTACCCTTCACTCAAAGGAAAACAACTGGTTAAGCATGTTAATCTTTTTCTACCGCATTTTAAGGTTGAGCAATCCAAGTCTGAAGACTTTGAGCTAGATGATGTTTATGTATCTCTTGTTGATGATCCCATTTCTAGTAGCGATGAATCAATGATGAGTTTCATGAGGAGGAGGAGGAGGAGGTGACACCACCTACCCCTGCTACCGGTAGAGGACGTGGTCTACCTCCTTTAGCTCCTAGAGCTTCAGGATCTGGAGCACAACAGAGTCCATTGCCAGCCCCGCCAACTTCTTCGTCTAGAGGGAAAGCTGTTACATTTTCTCGCAAGAGGGGCAGAGGAAATCAGTAGTATAAGTTATTTGGTGCATTCCTTTGTATATAACATTATGACTCATGATATGAGATACATTATTATATTTTTTGTTGATATTTTGAGGTTGAGTTGAGACTCAGGACTTAGTATTCAGGACAGGATTCAGTTTTATGTGTGATGTAGCACTAGACATGATCTTACACATCTTATATATTAGTTTTTTTTTCATATTTATGTGTCAATGCATTTATTTTATGCTGTAGATGCTTTAGATATTAAAAAAATTGAAAAAAAATGAATATTTTTGTATGTGCCGATTTTTCCCCGATTTTTACGATTTTTTCCCGATTTTTACGATTTTTTCCGATTTTTTCCCCTCGGCGATTTTATCCCGATCGCGATTTTTGTTACTTTGGAAATTCATGGAGGAGAGAGCCTTCAGGAAATCCTGCAAAATGGCTACAGATACGCAGATTGAGGAGGATCCACTAGTACTGCCTCAACGACCTACAGAGGATGGGCAGAGTGCCTCTCCATGGCACAAGGATTCTGAGGAGAGTTCCTCCGAAGAAGAATGGGCAAGAGAACAGATGGCAGATATCCTCACCAAGGCTCTGAGTAAGACTAAGTTCACTTACTTTAGAGAGAAGATGGGGATGGTTGAGAACCCTTTCCTGTGGAGGAACAGGTGGTCTACAGAGTCAGAGGGAGCTTCAGTACGGATGAGGCAGTGGCAGGGATAGTGTCACAAGCAGCAGTACAGAAGGCAACAATGCAAAGATGAGGGGCAGTAGCCAAGTTATCAGCAACAAAGCAGATGCTGTAGAATCAGAGCAGTACAGTTGGTACCTTGCTTGAACACTTTCCTCGCTAAGAGGGAGTGTTGATTTTGTAGCATCGGGAAGTGTTCCAGGTCCCAAACTTGGTGGAGAGGCTTGGACAATAGATATACAGAGAACCCAGAAATCGTTTGTGGAAATTCCACTCGGATCTTGCTTTATTAAAATAAATAATTATTTTAGTGCAGTCCCTAAGTCGAAACTTAGGGAAATTAAATAATTAAAGGGTATTAATAAAGCAGAGTGAGAATCTTCTAGAAAATGAAGATCAAATCATCTTTTAATCTGAGCCATTGATTAAAGATATAATATTGTTTGTTGATTCATCAGCGAGAAGACTATAAGAAGAGGCTTGAGGGTCATTTGGAAATCAAGTCAGGCACACTCTTAGTACTCGAAGGACATTGATTCTAAAGTAAGAGAATTCAATTTTAGTGAGTGAGTTTGTAGAGGCAGGGTTGCAGAGACAAAAGGAGGAGGGAGAGATCAGTAGACAGAGAAGAAGCATAAGGCAGAAGGGTGAAGGGAAGGCAGTGCTGAGCAGTAGCATTAAGCCCTCCACGCAGAATTAGGCAGCCCCTCCCTGGACTATGCAGAGAAGCTACGCAGAATGACGCAAAGGGTTTAGGAGGCCATCCCGTGTGTTGGGAATTCTTCTAGGGTGTCTAGAAAATTCACATCAGGTGTATGCTATTTTATTTTTCTTAGAAAGACTTTTGTAAAAGATCTTTTCACTGTTGAAGATAAATACAAACCCTCATCTGTTGCATCGGTTTTCCCGCATTGGGTTTTTCCGGGGACATTTGTCCAAAAATAACTGTGTTCATATGGTTGCTTCTATTATGCTATATGTGTTATTTCTATTCTTCTGCTTTTGATTAGAGTGAAGTATTGCAACTGTGTTTATTTCAGAATTTACTGAAACATTCGTAAATAACTTATCAAATAAGTAGGTGAAATAAATCAATTACTGCAACAATAATTTTCAGATTGAAAATTTCACAAGGATGTGGGCATATCTACAACAGGAGGAGCTGACGCGAGACTTGGTGAAGAGCAACATGGAAGGCAGCAACAGGAGTAGGACGAAAGCAGAGGTGAAGGAAGAGGAGAATGCAACCCTCACATCAAAGGGGCAACAGGAGTTCCAGGAGCTGTGACGTAGTGACTGCGAAGGTTGACGCAGTTACTGCGCAAAGACAGCGCAAGGCAGCTCTTCTCCAGTCTATATCAGTGCTAGATTGCCTGTGAAAGTGTGAGATTCTCTCACTAACTCTTTCGTTAGTATCTCTCTGTATCAGATAGCCAGTTTGGGCATCCAACGATTTTTACTCAGATTACTATTGCATAATAATAAAACCCTCATCTGCTGCACCGATTTTCCTAGGTTGGGTTTTTCCTGGGACAATTGCCCAAAAATAATGGTGTACTTGTGTGTGTGTTTCTATCTTTCCTGCGTTGTATTTTCCGCGGTATTTTATGTTGTGTAGGCTGCAGTGTATTTGATTTCGATATTCACTGTGTAACACTGTAAATAATTTGTTCAGTAATTAACAAATAGGAGAAATATAATCAGTTGCTGCAGTAGGATTTCATTAGTGAAATTTTCACATTTTGCATCATCTATACTTAAGTACCAATTAAAGCAAGGTGATTTACTATTTTTGGAAAGTCATGCTTGAAATGATAGACATGACTTTCTATTTTTAGAAATTCACTCTAGAATAGTAAAAAAATGAGATTTTATTCAAGATACATCCCTCAGCTGCCAATTTTCAACATGTGCCTTGTTGACCCTTCGATCCTCCTCCTACTTTATTACTATGGGCTCCTGTAGAAAAGGTAATGATCCATGTGAAGAATGCTCAACAACTAGGTCTGATCTACTCGTCAAGCCCTCCTGACTACGATCAAGATCTCCTTATTGCTCTTCCCACGGATCATGCATGGACTGGAAATCTGAAGTATCATGCTCCTCCTCCATTGATACTGTTGCTATCAATGCGAATTCCTCCAATATGGAGTTCAACTCATCGATCTTTGTTGAAGTTGTTGTCTGTTGCCCCTTATTTTCCTTCTTCCTCTTCGGACACCAGGTGACATACTGACCAAACTCACCACTTCCAAAGCATTTGACCTTTGACAAGTGCTTCTTCTTCTTTTCTCACTTTGAGTCTTGTCCCTGATTGGGACCCTTCTTCGCCATTCCATTTCCAGCAAGGGTCATGTTCTCTTCTTCCCTCTCCACTTTTGGTCCCTTGATGTTGCTACTGGTAGTACCATCTGCGAGATTGAACCTTAGCTCCTCCCCAGTGAACACTCCATAGGGGCTCCCAACCAGGAAGTGTGTCTCGTCCAACAATCACTTGGACAAATGTACGCCATTCCTTGGAGAACTTGTTGAGTGTCGTGCACACTAGCTCATTATCTGACGGTTTCTCTCCTATAGCTACAAGTTCATTTGTGACTCCTTGAATCCTCGTGAGATACAATGTAACATTCTCGCCCTTTTGTATTATGACCGACCTCAACCTCTCTTTGAGAATCATTTTCGATTCTCAAATGGATCCTCTTACAACTTCACGACAACATCCCACATGTCCTTTGTTGTATTCTTATCTGCAATATGGGAGATAATATGATCCCAAACTCCGTCTAGGACCATCCTCTTGGCTTTGGCCATCTTCGTCTTGAAGGTTTCCAGTTGTTGTGGTATGTTGGCTCAACCATTATAGTTGTCACAAATCTTTCTTCTTTAGGGATGTTGGGACAAAGGAGTTGATTAGTTTTCTAAAGATAAAGGAGGTTGTAAGTACAGAAAATAATTTATGTTTATTGATGGTCTATATTGTAACCCATACAGAGAAAATTGATGCTACCAAACAGGTTCAATGGAGGCAGTTGGCACAACTTATAGTGGATGACATGAATGATGTGAAGAATATGGAGTACCTGGGCATTTCAATTAGTAAAAAACATGCTAGTGGCTTTTATCTCAAATTTGGCAATCGAAAGAAAAACTTTGTTGTAAGAAAGGAGAGAAATAATGGTGAGAAAGTGTGGGAACTCTCTTGATTCTCTCCAGTTCTTGAGGAACTTGTTCCTCATCTTGGCGAACTTGGTTCATCCGGACCACTCGGTAATTCAGTCGTCACTGGAGTTCAATTAGTCTCATTGGGTTACGATGGTACTACACTAGTATCAGCAAAGGGAACACAGAAAGAGCCTTTACACAACAATGCAAGTGATCAGGCTCCTCCTACTCTTTCCAACCCACCTAGATCAGATGGGTTAGACTTGCTATGCCTCATACCCAACCTCCAACTTAGTAGTGATTCAATGGATGTATACCTCCAATTGTTGAAGGAAAGGGAGCAGAATAAACCTAAGAAGTTCTTAAAATGTCTCATTCTCAATGAATCGTTGGCAAAATTATTTAGCAAAAGAGATCTTTTGGGAACGAAATTTTTGAGCAGAAATTATTTGCGGGAGTCAGGCAACATGGGATTGTTGGAGGTGATAGTCGACATGAGCATGCCTCACGTTCTGATGGATTATGTTCCAACACATGGTCATCCCAATCCATTGCTTCAACTTGCCAAGCGGCTAGCATCTAAGAAAATCATGGTCATGTTTGTTATAATCGAAGTTTCCCATCAGCGAATGTTACAAGCTCAAGATGTTGTGCCTATGGGGACCTCAGAGCCCTCTATGCAATTTCAGTTCAAAACAATCTCAAACCTTCCATCCATTTTGCAACCTTCGAATGCCTACGAATTTCTGCTACAAGTCATAATGGATCAGTTTCAAACAATTTCAAAGGCAACATGGATATTTCCAAATTCATTTGATCAATTGGAAAGAAAAAATCCGAAGACACAGAGTCCGTGGCAAATTTATGGAAAACCATAGACCTCATCGATTGGCTAAACACGAAGGAACCCGCAAGTGTTGTATACATTTCTTTTGGCGTCGTTTTTGTTGTCTATTGGGACATTAAAGGCTCCAAGTTATTGACTCATTTTTGGGCGTGCCTGGAAAAAGCGTGCAAATATATCAACAGCAAATCATCCATCATGGGAGACGCGTGTACATATGAAGAAGAGTGGACAAAAAAGGTTGGTAACTCATGTACCATGATTGTTCCCTCTTGCATTCAGACACCCAAAGTGTGGGCTTCCCTTATTATGGCTACACTTGTACTGTGACATGTGGCTTGGAGCCTTCCACTGATGCCCCATTCCGTTCCACCATTATATCACCTGCCACCTGCCATTTGATGGATGTACCATGGACATGTCACCCCATTAGAGGTTGAAACCTCCTAATAGGATCCTTGGTTAACCTTCTTCTTGAACTTAGAGACACTTGTACATTCTAAAGACCACTATGGAACAACATGACATATTCTAAAGACCACTATGGAACAACATGACACCATGAAATGTCCACTTGGTTCCACGATTTGCAAGCTCATGTACTGAATTGCACTAATGTTTGGTTGTATTGGAAGGTGACGAGACGCATTGGATCTTATACAGGATTGTAGGTGGGTATTCATCTGGGGTTTGGCCTCCCTATATGGGGTCCAAGCCCTCCAAAGGATCATATGGGAATTTGTAGGGTGAGCGTTGAGAGCCACGAGTTTCGGCCATAGCAGAGAGCAGATTACCACTTCATGGGATCCTTCACTTCCACCTACTGCTTTCTTGTGTTCCACCTTTTGGACGATGATGATGCACCTGGACCACCTTGCCCAGCCGGCTCCACTCCTGCACCACTCACTTGGCAGTTGATCCAGGGCCTAGATGAGGATGTGTCTCACCGCGGGAGACAATGGGAGGGCTTGCACCATTCTTCTAGCCCTTACAAATGGAATACAGGCTTGTTTGATCCATTCGGAGACCCATGGGGATGTTTTGTGCCCCCATTGTCACTTTGTTATAGCACAGGTTATTTTCTTTGATATCAAGGGGCCAACCCCTTGATCACTACATTTGGAGCTCATTTATTCATCTTGGAAAACATTGGACTCCATTAGGCCTCTTCAAGGGCCCAACAACTCATTGTATTTACTATTTTTCCCTCTTGAGTGGATTATCTTTGTATTATGGAGCTATCTTGGTGGGCTTCTCACCATGTCATGTCATTATTATATTATTTGGAGCTTAATTAGGCATAATTAGGAAAATCGAACTCTTTAGGAAGGATATAAATTGAACAGAGCTCATTTGAATCTCATCATCACTTGGATTTGGATCATTTGTTTCATTTGGGAATTTCGCTAGGCCTTTTGATGGACGAATTGGAGATTTAATGCATTTCGATGTTTGGAAGAGCTTAATTTTGTCTTGGAGCTTCGATTTTCTTGCATCTTAATGATAGGAATATTTTTTCTATACTTGTGAGTACTTTTTCATGTTTATCTTGTAATTTTGTGTCATGAAATAATCTATGAAATATTTTCGTTCATGAAGTTGGTATAGTTGCTCTTATGCTTATGTGAAGTTGCTAATTTGTCTTTGTGAGGGATATCTCATGTGATTATTGTGAAGTATGGTGAATTATTGTCCTAGGGGTACGTGATTTTTCATGATTTTCCTTGATAAGTCATCGTTTTGCGCCATTAAGAAGTATAAATTTCCTTTGTAACCTAGTTGTTTCTAAGGCCATACGAAGTTGCTGGGAAACTCCTTGGTTGAAATTAAGCCTATCTAAGCATTGATTTCATTAGACTCCATTCTCCTAATTGGCTAGGCACTGATCTAGTCGTAAGGTGATCACCAGAGTATATTCTTCTCACCTTCCTTCCTCTTTTCTAAGCCCTAACCTAGTAGGCCTCCTAGGGCATCATCTAAAATTGTTTCTAGCAATCGAAAATCCTTGAAAATTGGTCAACTATTGTGCTAGGGTCTTCTTGAGAGGTCATCCAAATTTGAGGTCAATTCAATGGTGGAATCTCAAGATATTTCGAGCCCTAGCTTGAACACTGTTCTCCTCCCTAGGTCCCTTTTGGTTGGTGGCTTCATTGGGATCATAGCATTCAAATTCTAAGAGATAATCCAATTCCTTTGATCCTTTTCTCCTCCCTAACTTGGTCCAAGACCATAAATTTGTTGCTTAAATCCAAATCCTTGACCTTGTTTGGGATCACTTGGGCTTCTCTGTGGTCCCACTACCTAATAACTTCAATTTCACAAAGATCACTTAGGAATGCTATTATTCTAGGATTCCTTGATCTCAGGCACCTCTTTTCAAGCAATACTCCTCAAACCCTAGGTCTAGGTATCCTCTTAGCCCTTCTAAGAGAGCCATCCATCTTGCTTCTATAGAAAGTAAGCAAGATCTTGGAGAGCCAAAGTGATTTAGTGTTTGCATCAGCTACTACTATCAGAGATATTCTTTAGATTTGGGTGAACTTCTTCATTCTCTCATTGAACTTTGTAACTCTGCTGAACAATTGATTTCTAATAGATGAAGAATCTAGTTGGGTTTTCCCCTTGTGGGTTTTGCCTTGGTCATTGATCTAACTTCTTTGTCTCGTTGAATTCTTGATTGTCTTTCATTTTGCATCCGGTTTATATGGTTTATGTTCTATCTACAATTACTTAACTTATTTTGTAGCATAAAGAAGTTTTGGATTTAAGTGATTGTAACAGCATAGAACATCAAAATTTCAACAACAATCAGCTCCCTCTTAATCCCCAACGTCTTCACAGAAGGCAACAAGCTCTTTTGAAGTGTATTCTCCTCCATTGTCAGATCTCAAAATCTTGATCTTTTTTCCTATCAAGTTTTCTACTCCAGCCTTGAATTCTTGAAACTTGGTGAAGACTTCATCCTTGGTCTTCATGAGATAGATCCATGTCTTACGAGGGAAGTCATCAATAAACATCACAGAGTATAATGATCCTCAATGTGATCTTATTGACATAGGACCGCATACATCAGAATGAATCAAATCCAAGACTTCTTTCGATCTACTATCACTGCTTGGGAATGACTTCTTAATATTCTTTCTAAGAGCACATCTTTTACAATACACCTTCATGTTCAATCTGCAATTCAGGCACTATTGAAACTATTTGATTTAAAGCAGACAAAGCTCTATAATGAAGGTGACCATATCTTCTATGCCATAGCTCACATGGATTAAGTTGATCATGTACTGAAGCCTTAGCTAGTTGACCCAAGAGTCTATACAATCTTCCTTCACACATTCCAATAAATCTAGAATCATCTATACTAGAGCCCTTGGCCATACAAGTACTTTTCCATCAACAAAAGCTACTCTATCTCCTTTATCTTCCAAACATGAGATAGAGACTAAATTTTTTCTCAAATCTAGCACATAAAGCACATTGTTGACATGAACATTGTTACCATTTTCTAGCTCAATGGATGCCTTCCCAATTCCTTTAACTACATAGATGTGGTTGTCTCCAAGCTCTACCCTTTGAGATCATCTTCTCTCCATCATGGTAGCGAGATTGCTACGATCTCCAGTCCTATATCCTGAAGCACCAGTAGCTACCTGCGGCATACCATCATCATCTACAATAGAACCTGTTAGAGAAAAAAAGTAAAATAAATATTTGTCACGTTTGGATTTCTTTGGATGTTAATCACCAATGTATGTTGTTGAAGCATGTTGCTTCCCTTTCCTCTTGTTGAAATATGAATGCCGCTAGAATTTCTGAGCTTGATAATTACTTATGAGTCATGACTGATATATATGGTTCCTTTTAATATTTACCTCTTTTAGTTATGTGATCAAGCAATTATACATTCAAAAATATAAGATTACAGTGCACGAGAAATGAGAGAAACCATGAATTGGGCCAGAGGCCAAGGAAAAACCCACAAGGGGAAAACCCACCAATCCTTTCCTTATAGAATCTTTGTCAACAAGAGAAAACCAAGTCATAGATAAAATTAACTTTGTGACGACTCATATAACTAGAGGAGAGATCATTTTTTGCAAATCCTCGTCGCAACTTAGAGCTTTCAACCTTTGTCTTTAAAGAATTTCGGAACTCTTTTCTTGTGGCAGAGCTATGACCAAGATTACTTGGGAGCGGGAGTGAAAACAGGGAGTGAGAGCAAGAGTGTGAGTGACATTTTCAGAAGCTTCCGGTCCGGGAGTAAATCGGGGAGAAATTTTTTATATAATATATATTTTTTATATATTTTTTATATTTTGATGCATATATATCAACAAAAGCATGCAGAATGATGAATTAGACATAAAAAACATAAAAACATAGATTGAACCATATAACATCAATCAATATATAACATTTATCATCATTGATTCATTGATCACCATAGTTGTACTTGTAAGCTAAGTGTAACCATTACAACAAAGAATGTTTAACGTGAAATGAAATGTTATAAAATGAAACGAAATGAAACAACTTTCAAATTTCATGAAGCATCATATTCATAATTCATAATAAGTTATAAACTTATAACTGCCAACTTCAAAGTTTCAAACTTCAAACTTAAATTGTGATATATTGTTTAAAAAAAATATCATAATAAATATGAAAGAGTCAAGTTTCAACGGTTATAAAAAGTTAAAACCTACTAGAAACTAGAAAGACTAGTAAATATATTTTATTTATTGCTTGGCCTCCTGCCACGAGAAATGTCTAATTTTTTAGCAGATTGTGGTAATGGTGGTCTTCTAGCAATCTCCTCCCGCATGGTACCACGACCAGAACTAGAAGGCACATACCCTCCACGTGAGGATGTAGGTGGAGGCGGTGTCAGCAAAGGAACAATAGTTGGAACTCGAATGTTGGCACTGGCACTAGCACTGCTACTGGATGGTGGGTGCGGTGGTGGCATGGCTGTTTTTGCTTCATCCTCATCTCTCACAAGTTCTGCTTCCAATTCTTCTAGATGTATAGTCCCATCCTCCAAATTATCGTCCTCTGGGTTGTTGTCCCAAACTTTATATGATAGATCCTCATAAGCCTGATCACAATAATGACTCAACAACCTCAAGATGTAGTGCACATAAACCAAGCTTTATGCTTGGTTTTCATTGAGTCTGTTTCTTCTCACATTATGGATGAAGTTGTAGGTGCTCGAAGACCTCTCTGCAGAAGAAGTATTCACAACCTGTGAGAGAAATTTTTTGCCAATTTTGGCAAAAGTCCCATGCCGCCATATGCTTCCCACCATTTGAGAGCATCAAATCTATCTCTATCTTCCATTGCATGCAAAGAACCAAACAAACTAGTGCAACTGAAGTATATGCGTCATTCAAAGCGCAGATTAGCACACTCCTCCCTATCAGGGACCAACTTGTCTAATGCTTTCATATATCCCTCTTGTACCTCTGGATCTGTATGAGGTTTGATCATAACCCCACCCCCAAGTGTAGGTTGGCCCAACCAAGATGGAGAGTAGTATTTTGGCATAAGGATATACACCAAGGCATGTAGTGGAACATTAAGTTTATTCCACCATGCACACACACAATTGTGAATCATTGAAGACAAGTTGGGAGCATTTTCCTTACAACATCTTTTATTTTCCCCAACATGCAATCCATCTGCTCATACACCTTCCCAATCATTGGTTTATCTGTATCTGCAAAGCAAATCATGCTATAAATGGGTTTGGTGAAATTCAAAATTTCCCTCACACATGCCCAAAACAGACCATTAAGAGCGGTCTCCTCCACCTGTTCAAAACCTTGCCTATCAACTATTGTTGTTGCCCTGTCCTTTAATACCTACCAGTGTGGACTTGATACCATGCTAGCCAATGACTCTCTTACCTTCAAAAGGTGCCTGAAGGTGAGGTAATAGCTAGCAAATCTAATCTGTGCAATCTTCAACACCTCCAATCTTGAGTGACTGCGGAAAATCCCATGGGTATTACTATGATTTGTAATAAATCTTATCATTTTTGCCTCTCTTGTACAAATCACCAATCCATTTGTATTGAGGTTCTTCTTTTTTAATTATATCATGCATCAAAAAGTTCATTGTGTGAACCAAACACTCAGACCAAAATATGTTGGGGTATTTATCCTCAATAATTGCTCCCGCTGCCTTACAATTAGCAGCATTATCAGTGATGACTTGGACGACATTGTATGACCCAATACGTTCAATTGTGTCAAGTAATGGTTCTGCAATGTTGATGTCGGTCTTGAACTTACCTGAGTAATCATATGATGAAAGGAACATTGCAGCACTAACAGACATAGCAAGAACACTTATCAATGACTTGCCTTTTACATTTGTCCATCCAACAGTTACGATGGACATCCCATGCTCATTCCAAGAACTTGTCAATCTACTCAAAGAATGAGTTATTTTTGCTTTTTCATGATCAATTCCCACAGTTCTAGCCTTGTCATACCCAGGACTCTTGTATCCTTTGGGGGCATCATTAATGGTAGAAACCATTTCATGCCAACAAGGTGAGTGAAGAACATTGAATGGTACCGCACATGCATAGAGAAACCGGAATTTTTTTTAATCCACATCATTCCTAGACCCTTCGTCAAGGAAATTTGATATGGTTCTACGCCTTAAAGAGATCTTTGTTCCTGTGCCAAGTGTGCCTCCATATCCACTGCCATGGGTGGAAGTTTATGGACTTCTTTGTGCATGATGTGATGGTGGATTAGGTTCTAAGAAACCCTTAGATCTTTTAGATTTGTATTGGGCTTCCTCCTCTTCCCTTATGTATTTAGCTCTATCTGTTGCTGACACACTTACACAAGTTTTGATTCCTACTTGTTTATCTCCATCCCATGGCCTTTTGGCACGGGTGTATGAACCTCTGTATTCTTTATTGCAATGCGAGAAAAAAAATTAGTGCTTCCACCTCCTTTCCCTGCTTCAGTCCTAGTAACATATTTCCACAATGGTGCTTGGTCAATTCTAGTTGGTGTGGTCTCATCATCTCCACTCTCCCCTTCCTCCTCACCAAGGTACTCTTCAGGATTTTCATCAAATCCACTATAACCCACTTCTTCATCGTCCTCTTCTTGAACCCTCTTTCTTCTACCCTCCAACACCATAATAACCAAAAAAGGAACCAACAAGAAGAAAATGCCAAGCCATATAGCCATAATGTTTCAAGTTTTTAGCCTGCAAAAAAATGGAGGAATGCCAAATTGGAATGGGAAAGAGAGAATAAAACATTTTCAATTTTTCATTTTACAAAAAACTAAAATGCAACATATAAAAGAAAAAATCTAGATTAGAGTGTAGATCCTACCTCTTTGGCCTTCAATCCCAAGCTCTAATATGCCTTGCAAGCTCCTCTCTCTTGCTCTCTCCAAGCTCCAAGCTCCTTGCTCTCTCTTTCTCTCTCCAAGCTCTCCTCTCTCTTGCTCTCTCTTGCTCACAAATGAGAAATAATCATAATGAGGGAGAAGGAGGGCTTTTTATTGCCCCCCCCCCCCCCGCTCTTTCCCTCCAATTTCTCCTCTGACGGCTCCCTTCTCCTCTCGTAGCCGCCCGGCCAACACAAGGGCGGGAGCGAAAATGTTAAGGGAGGAGTGATTGGGTGCAATTGCTCCCTCAAAAAATTTCGCTCCTAGAGCGTTTTTTTTTAGGAGGAAGTGATCGGGGAGCGATCACTCCCGATCGCTCCCTAAAAACAAAGGAGTTTTTTTTGGACCTCGGGAGCACTCTCCCGAGGTTGCTCCTTATGCGCTCACGAACGGAGCGCGAATTGGGAGCGGGTTCGGGGGGAGGCAGCAAATCGTTTGACTTAGGAGCTATTGTCTTTGATCAATGAATAGAATTTCATGCATGTTATCTTGTAAGTGAGCTTATTGTTGAATAATTATTTTCTTTGTCTAATGTATGGAATACATTAAATCTAGGGTTTTCTTTTGTCCCCTAATTTGTTGAAAATATATTTTGGTAGAATTTAGGTATCAATATTGCATGCATTACTCATTAAAAAACACGTGAATGATAATCCTAGTGGCGAACTTTCATTAGCTCTCCCATGAAACTTCTTGATCCATTGCATAGGTGATTACTATTATGCCCTAATTTGTTGAAAATACATTTTGGTACAATCTAGATATCAATATTGCATGCGTTACTCATTAAATAACATGCGAATGACATTCCTAGTGGTCAACTTTCATTAGCTCCCCCATGAAACTTCTTGACCCACTGCATAGGTAATTGCTAGGGTTGTTGATGGTAGGGCATCATTTATCCTTCCTCAGCAACGTTTTGGTCATTTAATCAACTCATAGACTCCATCAACCCAAGGATAAGGCAATGGCCCTCGTTTGTTGATGATTACTTTAACTTTAATCCATAAATTTTCTCTCTCCTCTTCCTGCCCTAATTCATCCCCTTTAAGACCAAGCTCTCAAACTAGGGCTTAGTGCAAATTTCTAGGAAATGGAGATTTGTTGGGATTAGAATCTAAAAGCCAAGGGCAATATTGGTTGCCGCAAAATCAATCCTCTTAGTAGGCATTCACCTCAATTTTATCCATAAAATTTCTTGCCCTAGTTGTTTGTACTAGGTAAAACCCTAGATTGTTGTTGCTTCAACTTAGGGGCTTCTTTGAGGGTTTCATGTACCTTTTTCTTGTTGAAAATCATTGTTGGAAACCCTTTCTTTTTGCCTTGACCTTTGTATATCCCAACACTCAACCTATCAAGCAAACCCTAGGTCTTGCACATCATTTAATAAGCCTCTATAAAGAAAGTGAATTGTCTCGTATTGCAGCCTTGAGCCTAAAATATGTCTTTCTTGTAGAAAGACACTTCAAGTCACCTCATGCCCTAACCCTAGAATATCTATTAGGTGACCTACACACATACTACGACTCCTCCCATTGGTGAAAATCCATAAATAGCAGGGGGATAGCAGGGGGATATTAACTGTGGTGAAAGTGGGCTCCTATCTCATTGTTGTCACTCGATTTAGTGTTAGCCTTGTAGGGTGCCCCTCTGCAAGGCCTGCTAAGTTTTGTGGCAACAATGAAATTTAAATAGGGAAAGAAAGCACAGGAAATCAACTACACATAAAATTCCCTTCAACTAATCTTCACTTTTTATTCTCAAAATAGTAAGGCTTCCCTTACTAAGAAATTGGCCCCTAGAGAAATTACAAAAAAATTACAGAAAAATAAACCCCAGCAAATATTACCCTAAAAAACCTCAATTTGCACCTATGCTGGTTGTACAACCCTTGTACAACCCATGCACGACTTCTACTCATTTGCAGTGCTGTTGCTGCAAAACCTGCGTCATGCGAGCAGCCTGCAGTTCTCCTTGTGCAACACATGCAAGCAGCCCTTGTCCTCACCCTTGTGGCCCTACAAACTGGTGCTTAAAAATTGGTATGGCCTCGGTTTCCACTCAATCAACTTCTCCATAATTTCTCTCTCATTGTTGCAACACTTCTTTTATCTTTAGCCTTTGAGTTTCATTCTCATTAATAAAATCACTCTCAAATTTCTATCAATAGTGTCTTTCTCCTATCCATATACTTGCTTTTATAATTTCTTATTTTGCTAAATCCCTAACCTTAAATTCGAAAGTGATGGATAGCTAAATTAAATCCTAACCCATTTGAGATCAATGGTTGAGATTAAAACAAATTCACTAATGTAATTAAAGTTACGTTTCCTTGGTTTTCCTAACTCAATAGCCAACATTAATTAATCAGCTTAATTAACATGTTTTTGCTATGTTAGACATAGGCTAAATAATAAAGACAACTTAATAAATTGAGCAAGTTTCCTAAGGAGCCTTTGGACAATTCCTGCATGCCTGACACTTGGCCAATGCAGAAATACATGTCTGCTGTTACAAACATCAACATATCACATACAAATTCTGGGAAAACAATGAGTTAATTCTCAAATATTGTGCCAATGTTATAGGTATAAGATGAGACAATTTTATTATTGTCCAACAAATGACCACAAAAGTAGGTCAACACTGAATGGGACTGGTGAGTACAATAATGCCAACACAATGTCGAAGCACAAAAACAGCTCATATATAAAGCCAGATGTAGAATGTACAGAACTGATCTAAACTTAAAAAACTGAAGTCTGAACCCTAAGAGTGGAGTGGAGCTGGAAGAAAACTCTACAAGGAAATTCAACTACAACTTTAGACATTTCCCAACGTCCAGAAAAATGTTGGATAGGCATTAATCAAGCACTCCTTAAGCCATGGATGGAAATGCATCTGCACACTATTAGCAAATTAAAAGACTAGTTGACTGCATTGTTGAGAAAAATCACTGATTTGAACAGTAGTTTCATCTGCACACTATAAGCAAATTAAAAGACCAGTTGACTGCATTGTTGAGAAAAATCACTGATTTGAACAGTAGTTTCAGGTATTTCAACTTTACAAGCAGTGGTAATTGTACATTGTTGCATTAAGCAACTGCATTCAAACATATTTTGGTAAACAAAAAAAAATGTATTCAAACATACGATACCCAAAGGTGCAGAATATTTGTTTTATTAATAAATTATGACATGTACAAAAGAACCCACTTACCAATTGGGCTGCATAAACAATGCAAATGTATTGCGCTCTACTCCATGGGCTTTGTCTCCTCTGGGTGTCTGTATTCAGATCAGTTTATCTATTAATCCACAAACATTGATCAGGAATATCTTTACAATGCAGAAAAAAATTTAAAAAGTCCTTTAGGTAGACTCCCACGTGTCCATACATTACACATGCAAAATACTTTATTTTAATACAAGCAGCATTTTTCAAAGAAAAAATAGTCAAGCACTTTCTTGAGAAACTATCACTAAAACTTTTAGCCAACCTACCATAATCAGCAGCAAAGAAAATGTCATCATTCATATTTGTTAGCAAAATAGTATTTTGTAGACAAGTATTATGGCTATAGACATATTAGCTAATAACAACTAGTGCATGCAGACAAGGATAAGATAATGACAAATATGTAGAGTCTTGGATCCGGCAGACATTTACATATTGTATGGTCTTGCATCCAATGACTAAAAAATCAGGCAATATAACTTCCTTTTCGTAAAACTGATGGTTGTTTCACTTTTGACATGGACGTGCCATAACTCAAGACAAAATGATTTGGAAGTAGTCTGTGTTCCCTGCCTTGGTAGCAAAACTCCTTTATATCATTTTAAATAGTATGGTCTTTGTTCTACTAACCAAGAATATAAACTGTCTCACATTTCACCACGCCAAGCATTTCGTGGACTAGATTATAGATTTCGTCACAGATGGAAGTTAGCTCTTGGTTTACATTTATTGCATTACAAGGGATGTTGCATGGATGCTTTCATCAATTCTTTGGTCTAGTATTATGCTTCTTCCATTTTTGGTGGAAAACCTTCCAATGTTCTTCAAAATACATCCTGTTTCAGCCCAAACCAATTTAACCTGCAGCTCTATGGTAAAAAACTCAATCAAAAAGAAGGAAAGAAAAATATAAAAAAGGTTCCCCACTTCTAAAACCTAGAGAAATGTTATTCAATGACGCCTTCGTTGATTTTCTAGTACTAAGAGGACAAGCACAAGTATCCGCTACTGATAATTACTTCTAATGATATTTTCGCACTTTCCAGATTACCATTAAGTAATTACACTTCAGAAAACTCAACTATAAATGCATTGGGAATCGTAGGGCAGTAGAGATCACAGTAGAACAGTAGACACAAGAGATTTTCACCTGGGAAACCCAACATTGGGAGAAAACCCAATATTCTCTTCCAAGGGAAATTATAGTGCAATTCAACAAATGGTACAATCTGATTTTTCAGTCAAAGTTGGTCAATCTCACCACATAAACTAGCTATATCAAACCTGGTCCAAACTGCCCAGAATATCAGTCAAACTGGTGCCCAAAGATCTCGGTCAACTCTTCCTAAACTTCGGTCAACCACTGCCCAGAAACCTCGGTCAACTCAGCCTCAGAACGTCTTCCTCAACAGCGATCAACTCTTTCTCAGAAAATATGGTCAACCTGCCTCAGACAGCCTATGGTCAACTCAGAAATTTCAGTCAACTCTGTGGTCAACTCATCCAGAATGAAGTTTGGGCAACTCTCTAGAAATTTGGTCAAACAGAGGTCAAACAAATCAGAATAGAGCTCTGTCAATGCTGGTGAAACAGATCAGAAAACTCTGTCAAACTCTAGACTTCTCTCTTTCCTATGCACGTGTGAACAGAAGATATCTCGTTTTTGTGTGATCCAAATTGATGCCAAGGAGGGAGGTCGAATGGTGTATTTATATTGGTCAAATGACACAAATCATGTGTGTTTTGACCAAGGGTCAAACCCATTCAATTGGTCAGGCCGACCTGAAAAATACTTGTCTTTCTTTTTAATTTGAATACCGGCTGTAGCTACAAAAGTCAACAACCTCTGCCATCTATTTCCCTGTAATTGATCAAGGTAAACTTTCTCATTTGATTTTCCATTCAACATTTACTATTAAATTGATAGTTATCAAAGTCAATGTTCAATTAATTTAAGGAGAATATTAATAAGGAGAATATCAAATGGCTGAGAGCATGATCCGTAAAGTATAGTAGTGATTACCCCCTTAACGTGGGGTAATTCATCGACCCCACTCCCAATTCGCGCTCCGCGCGGGAGCGCATAGGGAGTGCCTCGGTAACGCACTCTCAAAATCGCTCCCCCCGGGAGTGTTTTTCGGGAGCACGCTCCCTGGTTTTCAGGGAGCGTTTTTTAGGGAGTGTTTTAGGGAGCATTCTTTTTAGGGAGGGAGCATTTTTTTTAGGAAGGGTGTCCATTGTATCTAATGGATGGACAAATGTAAAAGGCAAGCCATTGATAAGTGTTCTTGTTGTGTTTGTTAGTGGTGCAATCTTCCTTTCATCATATGATTACTCAAATAAGTTCAAGACCGACATCAACATTGCAGAACTGCTAGAAGACTGGCACACACAGAGTTGGTCCTAAATGAAATTACTTGCTCTCCAATTGCTTAAATCATCTGTAATATCCCTGTTGACCACACTTCGTCAACTACCCCATAGCAGTACACCCCCATTTTTTCAAATGGGATTCGTCATGTTCGACGTGGTTGTGCCATTCAGATTTCATCGCCGATCGACAGCTGACATTGTTTTTATATGATGTAAACCCATTCTGCTTTTTATGATGTAAATGATCTAAGTAAGACCGTCCATGTATGTAACAACCTAGGTAAGCCTAGTATGTTGTTGATGATCTCTATCCTAGGAGGTTTTTTGTCTCACTGATTCACGAAAGTGATCGGCAGAGTTTTTCCCTCCAGCCTCACCCCAAAGCTAGGGTGGATTTTGTCATCAGCATACTAAGTGAGTCCTAGTGTTTCTATCGAGTCCTTGTAAAAGTAATTTGAGCTACTTGGTCTACTAGATCATGTTTTGAGTCGCAGAATTGGGTATTTATTTGAGGGTCTATACAAATGGGTATTCCCCCTTCATGTATGTAAATGTATTATCTCATGTAAAAGAGGGTTGGAAAAATAATTATAATCCCCTCTTAGTCAATTAATTAAATTTTCTGGTCAATTAATTAATAAAATCCTAAACCAGAAATTTAATTAATTTAGGGTCCTAAATTAGGATTAAATCTTTAAAGGCAAAATTTGTTGGTCCTTGGAAAATGATTTTGACAACCCCAAGCCAAGGGAATATTGAGAATTTTAAGAAATATTGGACCCTTGGGCCTGGGTGGTTAAGTCAAGATCAAAATTTTGGGGTAATTAACTCAAAAATAATATTTTTGAGTTAATTAAAATTGAATTAAATGATAAATTCGTTTTTTCCCCAAAATTTTAATTTCAACGTTTCGGATTAAAAGATAATTAAATCTTTTGAACGGTTGAGATTATTTTGACGAGGATCATCCAAACTAGCCGTTAGAGATCTGGTCCTATAAATTTAGCGGTCTTTGTCATTCTTGAATCATCCGATCTCAGGATCGTGCACTTGCTCTTAGAAGCTCTTGTAAACTTTTTTGAGGAATAAAGCAAAAGACTTTGGGGTTACAAATCTGGATGTTCCTTCTCAGATCTATGTGGTGAATTATGTCTAAACTCTGCTACTTGGTTTCTTGCATTTTATGGTTGATGGCCTACATGGATTAATCTGCATATAGGTATCTTATGCAGTTTTCTGGGTTTATAAAATAACATTCTGATTTTTGCAAAGGTCTCATGTTGTTTTCTTAAATCTCTCTCAGTCTAAAGTTCAGATCTAAGTGTGCAGGGGAATTTTAAGATTGGGCGTCTGGGGAAGTCTTCGGTTGGACCAGCCGACTCCCAATAAACATAAATTTGATAAGCTCTTTATTTGTTAAATTTCGGGTCTATCTTACGATATTGTGATTTTGCAGGGTTTCGAAGGCTTGTGCCTCTCACCTAAACTTTAAACTTCTGAAAATTGTGCTAAAACGGATTCAGATCTGACCATGAGGGTTTTAAATTGTAAATTAGTTGTAAATTTGTAAATTTTTTAAGATTGTTAGGGTTTGATCATTAAAATTGGCGTGTGTGTTTTCAGATCTGGCTGTCTTTGCAGGTTTCAGGGTTCAAATCAGAATTTTTTTTTTTAAAAAGATTTGAGGCAGATCTGGCCCCCCAAAGGCCAAATCTAGCCTCAAGCTCCTACAGTGAACGAATCTGGACATTATTTGAGTTCAAGGAGCATATAAATCTGAATTTTGAAGGGAAATTTTAAGTTCTGCTAGAAATTCTAATGCACTGGGTTCATCTATCTGCAATAATCGATTGCCCAGCTCCTCTGCGTCTTCCGCTTTGCTATCCAACGTCCAGCTCTAATTCCCTGTCTGGCATTCCTCGAACGCTGCCTCGTTTGCATCAGTTTCTATCTGCTTCCAACCCTTATCTCTGCCATTCTTCTTTGTGGCGATACCCCTTCATTCCCGCTCACCTTACTTTTACTCCATGATCGATCCCCTACTGTGGAGTACCTACGCAGTGACGATAGTCGACTCATTCAACCTGCATTCAAACAACAATAAAACGCATCATTGAAATCAGTCGATCCGCCCCTCTTCACGTCGACTTCTGTCTCTCCACGCGTGGTCCTTTCCGCTCCTGCCGTCTGCATTTTCCTCTTGCCGTCTGCGTTCTCACTTTTTCTTAACCTGCGTCCTCATCCATATGCCGTCCTGTCCCTCATCGAAATCTTCACGCCTCTGTCCGTCGAGCTCACATCCTTTCCTCTCGCCGTCATCCAGATCCGCTCCATCGACCTGCAAAAAACGACAAACTGCAAAACAAAAAAACGCACATACAAAATCCGATGTAACCCTTGTGATTTGTTTCATTGTGGTTTCAATTTTTATTTTATTTTATTTTGTATATAGTTCAAGGTTTAGATCTTCGTTTTAATTTTTCTTTAGATTTTTGTAATGATTAGTGTTAGTTTGTAGAATTCAATAGTTTCGATTTGTTCAAGTCTAACGTAAGTTTTAGATTTAGTTTTAGATTCTAATTTTTCATTTTAATTTAGTTTTATTTTAATTTGTTTAGTTTTATTTCATTTTAGATTTGACTTAGTTTTAATGTAGTTTAACTTTAAAGTCTAATTTTAGTTTGTTTTAGTTTTAGAATTAAATTTTAACTTTAGCTTTATTTAGAGTTTAAATTTAGATTTTTTACTTGTTTTAGATTTATAAAATAAAAATAAAATTTCTCAAAAATATATTTTATGGTCAAGTGAGCTTTTGAAATTTTATCTTGAGATTGACTATATAAAATCGTTGATTTGTCTGGATCGAAATTAATTGAGCATTTTAAATCCTGGCATTTTCATTATTCATGGTTGTGGTGTTTTTAATTGAATATCATTGATCAATCGTGTTTCCATAAGCAGCAGTTAGTCATCATTCACTGGTTTATAATTGCATAACGAGATCTTGTTTGACTCCATAAGGCACTGGTCTTAAAAGTGAAATCTAATCTGTGGAATCTCGTTTATTCTGTCAAATACTTGATGTTCTAGCTGTGTCTCCTAGATTTATCCTTCATTTCATAATAGGGTCTACCTCCCTTAGCCTGCAAGGAGACAGCTTAAAGAGAGAGATTGGGGATAAAGGTGACAGCCCCCAGTCTGAGCCGTTGTCGCGGTGCCCTGAACAATCTGTGCGACAACATTTTTTGGCGCCGTTGCCGGGGATAGAGTTTTTTCTGTCCTTGGTCTTAACGACATTTTCTAATCTTCTGATCTTTCATCGCCATTCATTAGCCTATCGCAAGGGATCGCATTTTCTGGCGTCTTTCATCTCTGCATATTTTTATCGTCTTATCTTTCGTCATATCACTAATCATTTCATCATCGCATCTTTAGCACCTGGACATTTCGGTTGGCTTCTTGTTTGGGTGGCGATTCCACTTATTCATCTTTTTACTCCCAGACAAGAATCCCCCCGTGATATCCATCTGCTATCTCTCGATTATTTCCACTATTTTAGAATTAGTTTCATGTTCAAGTGGCGACTCCAACTCTTTCATTTCTTACAAGAGTTCCTGCCAAGAAGTTCGCTTCTTGAGGACCTTTTGACTATTCTTGAACACAGATCTATTTCTAAAATCTTAAAAACGATATCATGGATATTTTTGCCCCGTGTAATTTTGCTAATATTCAAGGTTATCCCCATGATCTCCCTCAAATGGATAAATTACCTATCTTTCAAGGAAATGATGCAGTTAGTGTTAAATCTCATTTGTTTGCTTTCACTAACTGGTGGAATAGAATTGCAATTGCAAATAATAATTTCGATGATGTAAAAATGAAAGCTTTTGTTCTTACTTTTGGCGAGGATGTCGCTGACTGGTTCATGGAAAAACCTGATAATTCATTCAATACTTTTGAATCCATTGTAACTGCTTTTAAAGAAAAGTATAGTGATAAAAGGGAAGATCGACATTTGGTAAGAGAGATCAGTACTATAGAAAAGAAAGAAAATGAAACAACTGAAGAATTTAACAGGAGATTTAATGGTATTCTTAGAGAAATATCTCAAACTCATAAGCCTCCTGATGGATCTCTTCTGAATTTTTACATTGATGCATTTGATTCTGATACTTCATATGAGTTAAGGCGGGCTAAAACTACAAATTATAAAGCTTGTCAATCTTTAGCTGAGGAGATTGAAAAGGATAAGAAAGCATCTGGAATGTCCAAAACTCCAGATTTTGATAGGTCTTTGACAGATACTCTAGAAGATGATGATCACCCTGTGAAAAGGTTAATGCAAAAACTTGAAAGCATGGAGCTTAATCATACTAAGAAACTTGAAAGCATAGAGCTTAATCATGCTAAGGAAATAAGTGTCTTACAGGCTAGATTGGTCCAAATGGAAAGGGCTCAAACGCAGAATTCCCAACCTAGAAATAATAATGCTTTGCAGAAAAGAGTCTTATCTTATGAGCAAAGACCGACAAATCAACTTGAGTTCACAAATCTTGTGGATGAAGTTCCTCCTTATTGTAGAGCTTGTAATGATCTTCATGAAGAGGCTACTTGTCCCATTGTCAAAAGGATCATAGCTAGTAGAATGGCAAGGTCAAGTCATCAAATTAATGTTGTTGGTAAGGACTATCACATGCATATAGAAGATCATGAAAGTCAGGTTAAGGAGCCAGCTCAGATGATTAAGGATGTGCAACCCAATCTTATGCAAATTATTCAAAACATGGAAGCTAATCAAATCAATCTTCAAAATAAGATAACTTCCATGGAAACAAGTCATGCACAGGAAATAAAGATCATGGAATTTAATCACTCCAATCAAATAATTGCCATGGAAGAAAAACATGTTAAGGAAATGACGATCATGGAAGAAAATCATAAGAAGGAAATGAACTGTATGCAAAAGCTCTTCGTGGCCATGAAAGCGAATAATGATGAATCAATAAAAAACATGGAACATAGATTGTTGATGATTGAAGAGAGTCATGCGAAGGAAATGACTGTTGTTAATATTAAGCATTCTAATCAAATGACTGATATGCAAAAGAAGTTGGAAAAAATGGAAAAATCACATTTTCAGCCGAAATTTGATTATGAAGATTCATCAACAGATCATAAGACTTCTTATCTGCCAAAGCCATTCTCATCTCATCACACGGAGGATTTCACTATGGTTTCAAAGGATGTTGAGAAAGACCAAGCTCATGTATCACCATTAACAGAGTATATCCAGAATAGTATTGGTCATGCTCCAGTTTCGTCAGATATTTTGTACAAACATCTTCAAGAAGAGGACAAGGAGTTTACAGTGGTCTCATTGATGACATCACAACCCACTCAGAAGAAGAGAAAGAAGCAAAAAAGAAGTAAGTGGTTTGATTCATTTGATGGTCGAGAGCAACGTGACATTCAGATAAGACAGAGTCCTACATTATGCAAGATCGGCCATGGCACATCTGAAAAGCAGCCTACAGACTTGCCTGAAAGCAGGCAAATGCTCAGCATACACTATATTGAGCACATCTGATGCCACAGGGCATCCTCTGTATTGTATCTCTAACCTTACACCTTGTTATTTCAGCATTTCATTTTGCAGTTAGAGTAGATTTACTTTTCATGTTAAATAGAATAATAAATAAAAGAAGAGCTTCTACTTTTCATGAACTTAATGTTATATGATGATATTTGGATGGACGCTACTTATGTAATCTTGTGTGTTGCTTGGATGCAGATTCTGGATTCTCACATTCCTTCAACGAAGCAACGTGTCCCCAAGTAGAGCCAGATGTTGACCACACTTCGTCAACTACCCCATAGCAGTACACCCCCATTTTTTCAAATGGGATTCGTCATGTTCGACGTGGTTGTGCCATTCAGATTTCATCGCCGATCGACAGCTGACATTGTTTTTATATGATGTAAACCCATTCTGCTTTTTATGATGTAAATGATCTAAGTAAGACCGTCCATGTATGTAACAACCTAGGTAAGCCTAGTATGTTGTTGATGATCTCTATCCTAGGAGGTTTTTTGTCTCACTGATTCACGAAAGTGATCGGCAGAGTTTTTCCCTCCAGCCTCACCCCAAAGCTAGGGTGGATTTTGTCATCAGCATACTAAGTGAGTCCTAGTGTTTCTATCGAGTCCTTGTAAAAATAGTTTGAGCTACTTGGTCTACTAGATCATATTTTGAGTCGCAGAATTGGGTATTTATTTGAGGGTCTATACAAATGGGTTTTCCCCCTTCATGTATGTAAATGTATTATCTCATGTAAAAGAGGGTTGGAAAAATAATTATAATCCCCTCTTAGTCAATTAATTAAATTTTCTGGTCAATTAATTAATAAAATCCTAAACCAGAAATTTAATTAATTTAGGGTCTTAAATTAGGATTAAATCTTTAAAGGCAAAATTTGTTGGTCCTTGGAAAATGATTTTGACAGCCCCAAGCCAAGGGAATATTGAGAATTTTAAGAAATATTGGACCCTTGGGCCTTGGTGGTTAAGTCAAAGTCAAAATTTTGGGGTAATTAACTCAAAAATAATATTTTTGAGTTAATTAAAATTGAATTAAATGATAAATTCGTTTTTTTTCCAAAATTTTAATTTCAATGCTCCGGATTAAAAGATAATTAAATCTTTTGGACGGTTGAGATTATTTTGACGAGGATCATCCAAACTAGCCGTTAGAGATTTTGTCCTATAAATTTAGAGGTCTTTGTCAGTATTGAGTCATCCGATCTCAGGATCGTGCACTTGCTCTTAGAAGCTCTTGTAAACTTTTTTGAGGAATAAAGCAAAAGACTTTGGGGTTACAAATCTGGATGTTCCTTCTCAGATCTATGTGGTGAATTATGTCTAAACTCTGCTACTTGGTTTCTTGCATTTTATGGTTGATGGCCTACATGGATTAATCTGCATATAGGTATCTTATGCAGTTTTCTGGGTTTATAAAATAACATTCTGATTTTTCTGCAAAGGTCTCATGTTGTTTTCTTAAATCTCTATCGATCTAAGATCTGGATCTAAGTGTGCAGGGAATTTTTTCTTAAGATTGGGCGTCTGGGGAAGTCTTCGGTTGGACCAGCCGACTCTCAATAAACATAAATCTGATAAGCTCTTTATTTGTTAAATTCCGGGTCTATCTTACGATATTTGTGATTTTGCAGGGTTTCGAAGGCTTGTGCCTCTCACTTAAATTTTAAACTTCTGAAAATTGTGCTAAACGGATTCAGATCTGACCATGAGGGTTTTAAATTTGTAAATTAATTGTAAATTTGTAAATTTTTTAAGATTGTGAGGGTTTTAATCATTAAATTGGTGTGTGTATCTTCAGATCTGACTATTTCTTGCAAGTTCAGGGATTGAAATCGAATTTTTTTTTTTATCTAAGGCAGATCTAGCCCCCCAAGGCCAGATCTGGCCTCAAATTTTCACTGTGGGTGAATCTAAAAGTATTTGGTGCAAGAAGCATAACAAATTGAGCTTAAATGAAGAAATTTTAATTCATCTGACTGAAATTTATATGCACTGGGTTCTTCACGACATTCTTCTGCCTTCGACCCTCTCCATCGAGATTTAGCTGCATTGATCCTTTCCTTTCATGCCGTCCGGTCTCCCTTCCTCTCTATCAAACGTTCAACCCACTGCCTCTATCTGCTTCCAGCCTTTATCTCTGCCATTCTTATCATTGTTGCGATACCCCTCATTCTGCCAGCTTACTCCGTGGTCGAGCCTTTCTCTCTTCGCGCCGTCCAGAACCGATTGTTGTCCCATTCAACCTGCATTCAAACGACAATAAAACGCATCATTGAAATCAGTCGATCCGCCCCTCTTCACGTCGACTTCTGTCTCTCCACGCGTGGTCCTTTCCGCTCCTGCCGTCTGCATTTTCTTCTTGCCGTCTGCGTTCTCACTTTTTCTTAACCTGCGTCCTCATCCATCTCTCCCCGCTGTCGTCCTGTCCCTCGTGCCTCTGTCCGCCGTCCCTGCAAACTCAGCAAAACGAAATCAAAAGACGCGTGAAGAATTTTGATGCCATCCTCTGTTCCATCTGTCTGCTCCGACTAATCGACCTGCAACATAGAAGAAATACAAACGCATACACAACATTGACATTGCGAAACCCGCGTTTCGATTTTTTGTGTAGTTTCAGACTTTCGTTTAAGAATTAGCGTTTAGTTTGTATTAATAGAGTTCGATTGGATATCGTAGGTTTTATTTTATTTTTAATGTGTGTAGCGTAGGTTTAGAACTTAGTTCAAGTTTAACGTTTGTTTGATTGTAGTTTTAATATAGGTTCGATTTATTTAGATTTAAATTAGATTTTAGTTGAAGTTAACTTTAGGTTTTTTTTAATTTAGATTTTTTTTTTTAATTTTAATTCAGTTTTAACTTAGTTTAAATTCAGCTTAATTTTAACTTTAGCATTTTAACTTTTTAGAGCTTTGTTTAGATTTAGATTTTTAATTTTAGATTTAAAAATAAAAATAAAAAATTTCAAAATCCAAAAAAATAAAAAATAAAAAATTATAAAAATTTTCAAAAATATCTTTTATGGTCAAGTGAGCTTTTGAAATTTTATCTTGAGATTGACTATATAAAATCGTTGATTTGTCTGGATCAAAATTAATTGAGCATTTAAAATCCTGGCATTTTCATTATTCATGGTTGTGGTGTTTTTAATTGAATATCATTGATCAATCGTGTTTCCATAAGCAGCAGTTAGTCATCATTCACTGGTTTATAATTGCATAACGAGATCTTGTTTGACTCCATAAGGCACTGGTCTTAAAAGTGAAATCTAATCTGTGGAATCTCGTTTATTCTGTCAAATACTCGATGTTCTAGCTGTGTCTCCTAGATTTATCCTTCATTTCTAAAAGGGTCTACCTCCCTTAGCCTGCAAGGAGACAGCTTAAAGAGAGAGATTGGGGATAAAGGTGACAGCCCCCAGTCTGAGCCGTTGTCGCGGTGCCCTGAACAATCTGTGCGACAACAATCCCCAAAGGGGAATAAGCAGTAATAAACAGAAATGCAGTAATACAGATATAAACTGAACCAGATCACTGAATCAAGACACATGTAATACCAGAATCTGAGCCATTTTATTAATCAGAAAGTACATGGAGAGTAATACAAGAAATCAGAATCAGTGCACCTATCCTTGCCCTAGGCAAGTGATGACCCTCCCATACAAGAAATGGCTGCAAATAGTGACAGCGTCCAAGCTGCCCTGGAGACTGGTGATGATCTGCGCAGAAACTGGGCTGATCCCAAGCTGAAAACCCCCTCTGCTTGGAAAACGCTGTCCCTGCTAGTGACAGCGCAGACACAGGTGTAGCAACAAGCCCTCAACCCTCCAGACAAGTGGATCTGCTACAGGATGCTGGAAAACGCTGATGAGCCCTCATCACACTAGCCTGCTCCTCAGATCTGCGTCCCACCTGATGGATCTGAAGCCTCCAATCAGTTCTGCGTCCTTCCCTCTCTGAACTGCGTCCTCCAATATCAGATCTGATATCAAACCCTCAGATCTACTCTAGATCTGGAACTATCTCTTCAGATCTACAACCTCTAGGGCTAGATCTGGTGTTCCCCCTTCAGATCTGGATTAGATCTGTCAAGATCTCTTCAGATCTGTCACTCCTCAAGCTGGATCTACTACAAAACCTTCAGATCTGCAATAAACAAGGCTAGATCTGCAACATATAGGACTAGATCTACAAGATCTATCCTTCACCAAGCCAGATCTGATAAGAAACCTTCAGATCTGCAACCCTCACCTCCAAGAATGGACAGCGTCCTCACTCTGGGCTTGATCAGCGTCCTTCTGCCCCTCAAATAGCGTTTTCTCTGCCAGTCTGGAACTGCGTCCTCCTTGGACAGCGTCCTTCCTCCCCTGCAAGGAACAGCGTCCTCTCTTTGGATAAAACAGCGTCCTTCTCCTCAAAGATTCAGCGTCCTCCCTTGTCTTGCTCTGCGCAGCCACTAGAGGGCTACCCTCCTCCTCAGATGTGCTTCAGAAATGCTGCTGCTTTGCTACTGAAAAGCCTTGCTAGGGCGGGCACTCGAGGTCCCCCGAAGCTAAGGGTGAAACCAGAAAAACCTTACCAGGGCAGGCACTCGAAGTCCCCCGAGGCTAAGGGTGAGATCTCCGACCGGAGACACTCGTGCACTAAGCAGTGCTGCAGACCGACTAAACAACCGGCGTGCTGAAGCAGACAAAGTCTAGCTATCAATAAGAATATCAAAATCATCAATGCCTCAAATGAGGTGAGAGCCTCTCCTTTTATAACATCAACTCCCTCCTTAACTCACCATGGAACTGCGCAGTTACCTGGGGTTAGCCTGATGCCTCCCCCCATCACATCCACGTGGACCCCCAAGGCCCTCTCTAAGTCACAACGTCAACCTACTAGGAAAAAGAACACTTTATTATAAAGTGAGGTGGCTAAAGTGAGGTGACCCCTCTTATTTCTCACTTTATTTATTATTGCTATCTAATAAAGCAAAAAGGCAATATTCCAATTAGCAAAGCTAATTGGGAATATTACAGTCTCCCCCGGCAAACCGTTGCTTGTCCTCAAGCAACTGAAGTGAGGGGTGCTGTAAGATTTTCTCATCCTCCCAAGTGGCATCCTCATCTGGCAGGTTCTTCCATCTCACCAAGAACTCTCTGATCTTCCTGCTCCGCAGCTGTCTCTCCCTGGTGTCAATAATGGCCTCCGGCTGTAATACCAAGTGCCCCTCATCATCCGTTGGAGGTAGCTCCCCTGTGACTGTTACATGCTGGCCTAGTGCCTTCTTTAGGCATGATACATGGAAAATGTTGTGAATCCGGCTGCCTTGGGGCAACTCCAACTCATATGCAACCTGTCCAATCCTACGAATCACCCTGTATGGTCCATAAAAACGAGGCTTAAGCTTCTCTGCCCCCTTCTGTTTGAGTGAAGACTGGCGGTATGGCTGTAACCGCAAGTAGACCAAATCCCCTACCTCAAAGTGTCTCTCCACTCGGCCCCTGTCTGCATATAGTTTCTGCTGATTTTGTGCGGTAGCCATGTTGTCCTTGAGAGTCCGGAGGATGTCTTGGCTCTCTTGGATCCATAGTTTGGCTCGTGGAGCCCTGCTAACCCCAAACATCACATCCACAAAAGACAAGGAATGATATCCATACAACGCATAAAACGGTGTCATGCCGATAGACATATGATGGGTTGTGTTGTAGCAGTACTCGCCCAGATGTAGCCATTTCAGCCACGCTCGCTGCTGCCCACCGACGTAGTTACGCAAGTAGCCCTCCAGCCACTTGTTAACTATCTCTGTCTGCCCGTCCGTCTGGGGATGATAGCTGGTGCTCGGTGTCAACTCAGTCCCTACTAGTTGAAAGAGCTCCTGCCAAAATCCACCCATAAAGCGGCTGTCCCTGTCACTAACAATGGTCTTGGGTAGACCATGCAATCTGAAAACCTCCCTGAAAAACAACTCTGCCACCTGTGCTGCTGTGTAGTGTGCCGAAATGGCAAAGAAGTGAGCATACTTCGTTAGCCGGTCAACTACTACGAAGATGCAGTCCTTGCCCTGCACTGTGGGCAAACCCGTGATGAAGTCCATCGAGACACTCTCCCACTTCCCCTCCGGAATGGGAAGCGGCTGTAACAACCCTGCGGGATGGTTCATCTCCCCTTTGTTCCGCTGGCAAACCTCGCACTCCCTGACATGCTGGAGTACGTCCTCCTTGAGGCCCTTCCATGCAAATCTCTCCCGGATGGCCCTGTACATCTTGGTGAACCCCTGATGGCCCGCCAATGGTGAATCATGAGAAGCATGGAGTATCTTCTCCTTGAGCTGAGATCCCTCAGTCAAGAAGATCCGATCCCTGTAATAGATGACCTCATCTGCCACCCTGTATCTGCTATCTGCTACCTGTCCATCCAACACCTCGCATGCAAATCTATCCTTGGAATACTCAACCAGTAGTCGAGCCTTCCAATCAGCGTCCAAGCTCATGAGGGATAATGTAGCTGGTCTACGAGAAAGGGCATCTGCCACCACATTGTTCTTCCCTTTGACATACTCTATATCAAAGTCATAAGCCTGGATCTTGCTGATCCACTTCTGCTGCCTCTCCTGCAACTGTTTCTGCTCCAAAAAGTACTTTAGGCTGTTATGATCTGTCCTGACTCTAAATCTGCCGCCTACCAAGTACTGCCGGAATTTGGCCAATGCATGCATGATGGCCAACATCTCCTTATCATAGATAGGATAAAGTCTCTCATGTGGAAGGAGCTTCCGGCTCTCGAATGCAATCGGATGACCCTCCTGCATCAGAACTGCTCCAATCCCTTCCCCTGATGCATCGCACTCCAGGATAAAGGGCTGAGTAAAATCAGGCAATGCCAGCACCGGACAGCTACTCATCACCTCCTTGAGCTTATCAAAAGCTCGCTGGGCGGTATCCGTCCAACTGAATGCCCCCTTCCTCGTCAGCTCTGTGAGGGGTGCAGCAAGCTGTGAGAAACCCTTGACGAACTTCCTGTAGTAAGTACAGATACCAATGAACCCTCTAAGCTCTGTCACATTCCGCGGCTCTGGCCAGTCCCTGATAGCCCGGATCTTCTCGTCATGGACTCTCACCCCGTCCACTCCTATGATGTGTCCCAAATACAACATCTCCGTCAATCCAAACTCACACTTGGAGAGTTTGGCAAAGAACTGCTGCTCCTCCAGAATGCGCAAGACTGTCTCAATGTGCTGGAGGTGCTCCTCCCAGGTCCTGCTGTATATGAGAATATCATCAAAGAAAACTAGCACGAACTTCCTCAGATGATCCCTGAAGATATGGTTCATGCAAGACTGGAAAGTGGCAGGTGCATTGGTCAGCCCAAATGGCATAACCAGAAACTCAAAGTGCCCATAATGACACCTGAAAGCAGTCTTGGGAATGTCTTGCTCCCTCATGCGTATCTGATGATACCCGGACCTCAAATCAATCTTTGAGAAGAAACGTGCTCCTCTCAACTCGTCCATCAATTCATCGATCCTGGGAATGGGGTACCGGTTCTTCAAAGTTTTCTTGTTCAGTGCCCTGTAATCAATGCACATGCGTAGTGTGCCGTCCTTCTTCTTCACCAGTACGACTGAAGAAGCGAAAGGACTAGTACTGGGCCGAATGTGTCCAAGGGCTAACAGCTCCTGAATGGCCCTCTCTATCTCATCCCTGTAGGCCTTAGGATGCCTATAAGGGGTGGTGATTACTGCCTGTATCCCCTGCTCCAACTCTATCGTGTGCTCAAACCCCCGATCTGGTGGCTGTCCCGGTGGAATATCTCCAAACACTACTGCATATCTGTCAAGAAGAGTCTGTAGATCAGGGTGCACTGCCCGGCCCGTATCTACTATCTCTGAAGCCCGTAGCTCTACTGCCCACTCGATATCTCCCCTGCGGAAAGTCGCATCCATGCTGTGTGCTGATACTGTCTGGGGCGGATATGTGTTCTGACCTCGGATCTTCTCATGCCTCCCCGTCTTGGGATCATCCCACTCCATTTCCAAGGCCTTCCAATCTGTGGTGACCTTTCCCAGAGTGATAAGCCACTGCACTCCCAATATCACATTGGTGTCCGGGATGTCCACCACAAAGAAGTGATCAGTCAACGTATAGGTGCCCATCGTCACTGATAACTCAGGTACATATCGAGCACAGGCCATGGTCTGATCTCCTGGAACCAAAACTGAAAACCCATCAAAGCTCTCTGTGGGTCTGCCTCTCCGTGCTACCATCTGGGCATCGATGAAATTGTGGGTGGCCCCACTGTCAACTAGAACTGAAACACGCTGACCCCGTACTGTCCCACGTACTCGCAATGTCAGATACTTGGGGACTCCTCGTAGTGCTGCTAGAGCTCCCCCGGTAGGTGCAAATGATGCCTCTCCCGCATCTGGTGGTGGAGGTGGTAAGGCACTCTGCGCTGCATAACATTCTCCTGCCTCCTCATCCTCCAACTCATCCTCTTCTCCGCTGCCCTCGGAGAAGACCTCTATGAAGTGTGCCTTCCCTGCGGTGCATTTGTGTCCCGGTGCCCATGGCTCCTTGCAGGTGAAGCACAATCGTTTCCGTCTCAGCTCTCTCCTAGCCTCATCATCATACTGTCCTCGTCCGGGATTCGCCTTGGGAGGCGGAACCCTCGTGTCCTTACCCTTAGGCTGGAAAGCCTGTCTCTGGGGATAAGGCGGCCGAGTCCTGGGCAACACATCCTGTAGGTCACGGGCTCTGCTGATAGCATCCTGAAGTGTGGCCGGTTTGTTTGACCGGACTAGCCCACGAAGTGGTTCTGACAGCCCGTCCAGGAACATCGTGACCAACCGAGCTGCTGATATGTCAGGAACCATCACTGAAACCCTCAAAAAGTCTGAGATGTATGCCTCTGCACCACCTGTCTGTTTGAGCTTGGTTAGCTCGAGGAAGGGCTGATCTGTGTCCTTTGGGTCAAAACGTTTCACCACCCTCCTGGTGAACTCAGCATATGTAGTCACTGTGGAATGCCCCAGTGTGGTTAACCCATGAAACCACCAGTTCTGGGCCTCACCCTCTAGATGTAATGCAGCCATCTTGATGGCTTCCTTCTCCGACATCTGGTTAAGCTGAAAGTAGAGGTCTAGTTTTTCCACCCAAGACCTGGCTGTGGTCTTTGGGGAACCATCAAACATTGGCAAATGAAATTTGCTGGCCGCACGATTACTGTCACGGTGGGAACCCCGTCCCTTATTTCGATCATGAGACTTGCCACCTCGGTACTGCATATATCGATCGAAAGGGAGAGCCTCCATGAATTCCGGCCCCAAACTTCGCCAATCTGCAAACCAAACTGCATGTAGATCGGGACCCTCCTCTCTTGATGCCGTTTGCTCCACTTCCTCCACTGTGAAAGTAGGCATGGTAGGTCGCGTGTCCATGGAATCGGTCTCCTGCACTGACACAATAGGTATAGCAGTTGGTATGCAGCTGGATGTTCCTGATCCTTCCCCTACCTGAAAGACCCTAGGGGTTTCTTTCTGCGTTCCCCCTGCAACCTTCCTGGTTACCTCCTGCATGAATGCATCCATCTTTGCATCCATCTTCTCACTCAACTTCTCAGTCAATCTTGCTATCATAGCCTCCATTGGGTTCCTCCGTTCGTCTTCTGAATCAGAATCACCTCCCCCAAGGAGAGTGGGGCGACCTCTAGGTGCCATAGAGTGCTAGCACCACAGGCTGAGCCAGATCAAAGCTCTGATACCACTGTAATATCCCCAAAGGGGAATAAGCAGTAATAAACAGAAATGCAGTAATACAGATATAAACTGAACCAGATCACTGAATCAAGACACATGTAATACCAGAATCTGAGCCATTTTATTAATCAGAAAGTACATGGAGAGTAATACAAGAAATCAGAATCAGTGCACCTATCCTTGCCCTAGGCAAGTGATGACCCTCCCATACAAGAAATGGCTGCAAATAGTGACAGCGTCCAAGCTGCCCTGGAGACTGGTGATGATCTGCGCAGAAACTGGGCTGATCCCAAGCTGAAAACCCCCTCTGCTTGGAAAACGCTGTCCCTGCTAGTGACAGCGCAGACACAGGTGTAGCAACAAGCCCTCAACCCTCCAGACAAGTGGATCTGCTACAGGATGCTGGAAAACGCTGATGAGCCCTCATCACACTAGCCTGCTCCTCAGATCTGCGTCCCACCTGATGGATCTGAAGCCTCCAATCAGTTCTGCGTCCTTCCCTCTCTGAACTGCGTCCTCCAATATCAGATCTGATATCAAACCCTCAGATCTACTCTAGATCTGGAACTATCTCTTCAGATCTACAACCTCTAGGGCTAGATCTGGTGTTCCCCCTTCAGATCTGGATTAGATCTGTCAAGATCTCTTCAGATCTGTCACTCCTCAAGCTGGATCTACTACAAAACCTTCAGATCTGCAATAAACAAGGCTAGATCTGCAACATATAGGACTAGATCTACAAGATCTATCCTTCACCAAGCCAGATCTGATAAGAAACCTTCAGATCTGCAACCCTCACCTCCAAGAATGGACAATGTCTCACCTCCGGGGCTGACTGCCGCTCCCTCGCCTCAACAGCTCGTCAACAACTGCACATTCTGGATGCTGTTCTTCCTCCCCATGAAATGTCATTCTCTCTTGATAAAACAGTCATTTTCTCCTCAAAGATCTGGAAGGCCCTCCCTTGTCTTGCTCTCACAGCCCACTCGTAGGGCTACCCTCTCTCGTACAAGCGTGCTTCGTAAAATGTCGTCGTTTTGCTAATAAAAGTTCTCCTAAGTGGGCACCGAGGTCCCCCGAAGATGAGGGTGAAACTGTAAAACCTTACTGCAAGGTACTCAAGTCCCCTGAGACAGCAGATCTCCACCGGAGACACTGCACTGCAAGGCTGCATCGACTAAACAACCTACAGGTCAAGGCATAAAGTCTAGCTATCAATAAGAATATCAAAATCATCAATGCCTCAAATGAGGTGAGAGCCTCTCCTTTTATAACATCAACTCCCTCCTTAACTCACCATGGAACTGCGCAGGTACCTGGGGTTAGCCTGATGCCTCCCCCCATCACATCCACGTGGACCCCCAAGGCCCTCTCTAAGTCACAACGTCAACCTACTAGGAAAAAGAACACTTTATTATAAAGTGAGGTGGCTAAAGTGAGGTGACCCCTCTTATTTCTCACTTTATTTATTATTGCTATCTAATAAAGCAAAAAGGCAATATTCCAATTAGCAAAGCTAATTGGGAATATTACATCATCCATTTGCCAACCTAACTATACTGTCAATATAATTTGTGTATCAACTATTTTTTAACATATTATGATACAATTCCATTCGATAATGGCCATTATTTTATTGTAAACCCAGGAAAGGTATATCCTTTAACAATCTTGAGACAAAATTTCCTACCATAAAGTGGAATTGATTTTGTTCAAACTAGTGGAAAAGCATACATCATATTCATTTTATGCAAGGATCAATTGTCAAGAAATGAGTAAAGGCTAATTTTCAATAAGGAATAAAAACAAAGGCTTAGCTTTAAGACTCATTGTGTTGTAGTTATTATTATAAGCAGAATATATGACCCTTTGAAATTCAATATTTAATTCAACAACAATTTCTCTCCACTATAAAATGGGCCTAAATATTATGAAATCATTTTTTGTACTATTGTTAATGCCTTACACCTACTCCTTTCTCACATTGAAACCAAGTTGACAGTCCTTTGCAATCAAGATATGCCATCTTATTGGAGACAGTGATGGATGACCGAAATATTTGTTGTTGTTTCATCAATGCAGCTACCCTTTTAGGCCATGACCATATTGCTTGCATGAGATGGGGACTTGTGTATTTTCCCATCTACTATTTCTTAGAGATTTTATAACCTTAATGGCAAAGTGGGTAACAAGTTGATGAAAATGCAATTGCTTAAAATTTGGATAATTAATGATATGCCTTCTAGGTTGAATTTCCCATTTCCTTAAAAGAAATTAATATATTCCTTAGCAACACATTCTACGTGTTCTCCACCTATTGGACATGCCGAATACCTAAGCAGTCAGCTAAAGTGCAAAGCCCATTCTCCCCCTAGGGACTGACTTACGGCTCTAAGATTTTAACTCTATTATATTTTATCAGGCAAGATCCCATTTGTTTTTCTTAAGCGACCATCACATCAAAAAGCATGTGACTTCCTGCACAACGATATCAAAATCAAAGCCCCAGTTTAAGATGCCTAATGTGACCCCATTACAGTATCTTACCGTATGTTTTAGGATGATATTCTGTTAGAAGTGTTCCAAAAACTAAATGTATCATGTAATTTTCTCAATATGTGTTCAATGTTTATTAATACGCCATCGTTTTTAATATTTTAAAATCTTTACAACCATCTAGATTTCTATGGTTGACAATTTGCACATTATTTCATCCAAGACACACCACAGGTTAGAGCTTTTTCATTTTCTTTTGGGTTACATCTTGGGAATTTGTGTGAATATTTTATTGGATCATTATCTTTAAGTGGGTGTCTGACAAAAAGTATCTTCTCTTCATTCTTACATCTTTACAAATACCCTTTAACGTTTCTAGAGAAATTATTCTTCATTCTTACATCTTTACAAATAGCCTTTAACATTTCTAGAGAATTTATTCACATTTTTTTAATTATATTTTCTGAGGGAAGAAAATGTCAAAAAGCATTAAGGCCAAGCATTAGAAGACCACCATTACCACGATCTGCTCAAAAATTAGACATTTCTCGTGGCAAGAGGCCAAGCAATAGATAAAATAGATTTACTAGTCTTTTCTAGTTTCTAGTAGTTTTTAACTTTTTATAACTGTTGAAACTTGGCTCTTTCATATTTATTATCATATTTTTTGTTAACAATATATGACAATTTAAGTTTGAAGTTTGAAACTTTGAAGTTGGTTGTTATAAGTTTATAACTCATTATGAATTATGAATATGATGCTTCATGAAATTTGAAAGTTTTTTCATTTCGTTTCATTTTATAACATTTCATTTCATGTTAAATATTCTTTGTTGTAATGGTTACACTTAGCTTACAAGTACAACTATGGTGATCAATGAATCAATGATGATAAATGTTATATATTGAATTTTGAAAGCTTGAAACTTTAAGATTGATGAATCATGAGACTCAAGAGTCAATATGATTGATGAAGATTATAACTTCTAGATGATTGATGTTATACGGTTCAATCTATGTTTTTATGTTTTATGTCTAATTCATCATTCTACATGCTTTTTCTGACATATATGCATCAAAATAGAAAAAAATATATAAAATATATATATATATATATATATTATAAAAAAGTGCTCCCCGAAACGCTCCCGGACCGGGAGCTTCTGAAAATGGCGATCCCGCTCCCAAGTAACCTTGGTCCCTGTCAAGTATAAAGTCCTGCCACTACTATAAGCAAGCACAGGTCACTAACATCATTTGTTGTTATATCTAAATCTCATCCAACACAAGTTGCAACATTGCTCGCCTCCAACAATACATTGTCCGCATCACTATCTTCAGTACAATCATCACTGTAAGAAGGTTCACCGCAGTGTTATTCAGTTATCTAGACCAAGCATCAGTATTACTGATATATCAGTTCAGGCTCTTAGGGTTTGTCAGGAGGGAACATTGTACAAGTGTATTTGCCACACTGTCCATTTTATCCTCAGAAGAGTGTCCATAAAAGCTATTGTCATCATCAATGGAGTGCCATCAAAAGTGCAGACTTCAAAGTCTACTGTCCAACTTCCAATATATCACTGTCATGTCATAATCTCGTCAAGGTCAGATCATAAAGTATGTTGTCATGTCATAGGGTCATACTGTCAACAAGGTTACCTTTTATTCTGTCAAGCTTTTCACCGTGAAATCTTAGTTACTCTTTCACTGTCTAGTTATAGATAAGGTTGTCTTCAAGTTGTTGTAACTTGTTACTGTCTACATAGTACAACAGATATCATTGTCATTGTCATCACTATCTTGTCAATTTTTTTAGTAGTAAATCAGATTTATGTATATAGTCCTAAGGTATCAACAAAGGATCACAAGATCAAGTTTAATGTAAAGCACTGTTCAAACTGTAATACAATCCATCACTGCTCAATGATTTGAATTGTTACACACAAATGTAGAATTGCCAGCAAACTGCTCATCGTTGAAACACTCAATAGAAGTCTGCAACCCAATTGTGAAGCATATGCTGATAACTTCAATGTTGCCTCGGCTTCCTTACCATTGTTTGCAAGGTACTATAGCTGCTGCCGGTTATAACTTCAAATTGCTGCAAGTCGACTTCAATTCTAAGTGCTGGAGTAAATATGTAAGGACCTCAAACAACTTGAAATAATTTCAGTATTTCAAACCCTTTGAGAGAGGCCGAAGTGCCTTTGCCAATAACCCTTACCCAAACAGAGAATAACAATGAATAACCTAGAATTGAAGGAAATAGCTTCAGGCTTCAAATTCTCAAAAACCCTTAACATTTTGTGCCTCTGTTATGATCTTCTTTCGTAGATAAGTTCAGAACAGATCTTAGGAAGAAATAAGAGATGGCTTGGATTGCATTCAGAAATGGTTATGTTCTTGGCCACATGAATTGCTCATAAGCTTTAACGAATCAGAAATTCCCAACGAAATCAACAGACATAAACAAAAACCATAACCTTGCCTTCGCGACAGCAACAAGAATTCAAGGAAAGATCACTCATTTGATCCACCTGCAAGAGAAAAATGAAACCCTAATACAAATACACCCATCAAGAGTGCTTGGTCAGTGGAGAGCAAAGGTGCTTCGACATCTACCAAGAAGGAATCATGGAGAGATTGGAAAGCGATACAGGAGAAGAAGAAGAAGCAGGATGCTTCCAGCAATGACAATGACACTTCTGAGAAGTGTGTAGTTCACAGAACAGGGATTGTTACGATTGTGAGCACCAGGAGTTGGGCAAGTGTTGCGAGCAGTGATGATGATGACGAGTTACTTACTAGTCTTGGAAGTACCTCCATCGCTAAGAGGGAGAGTTGATTTGTGTAGCTTGGGAGGTACTCCAAGCCCTAGGGCTTAGGGTTTGGAGGGCGCAAAGCACCACAGGGGACACCTGTGGGCTTGGAACCCAAGTATGGGGTTTTGCTCCAAATTGTGTTTTTGGGCATTTCCATGAGCACATTTCTACATGTGATGGCATGAGACAAAAGAGGGCGGAAAGGAGAATCCAATGCTTTGAGAATCGTCGAATTTCGTGTTGTAGAAGTGGAGATATGAATTTTTTAAGTTGACAATTAAGTAATGGACAGTGAAGTCATGTAGGCTTGAGGTGAATTTGTCCAAAAGACATGTCTCTTCTTAAATTCATTTATCCCTTCTAAAGTGTATAAATAGAAGGTGAATGGATTCATTTTACTAATCCAAGTGTGCAACATCTCATAGAGCTCTTTGAAATTTGGCCAAGCTCAAGAAGAAGGACGTTGATGTGAAGGGATTGTTTTGGGCAAAGAAACATCTATGATAAGGTTGAGCTGCTACAGGAGGTAGGCCACAACCCTAGAGGCAAATCCGGGTAAGATTTAGGGTGTTTCTCTTCATTGTTTTGGGTCCGATTTTGAGCAGGTGACAAGGCCAAAGAGCAACATTGAATCCGGATTGTTTGGTGTGGACTAGGGCGAACTTCTTCCTGAAATTGAAGGCCGCAAATCCCTGTTATAATTACAATGGAACACAAAAATTTTTGGTTGAGTTTTGGAGGGCTAGTTATTAATTCAAAATTCTCTTCTTGATAATTACTTGTGAGGCTACATGAGTTACTTATGTCTTCCCTTCGTTAGCTTATTAAATCTTTCATCAAGTCAATTATCAAAAGACATGAGACACAAGAATTAGGCTCCTAGAGCCAGGGAAAAACCACGAGAAATTATTCTTATAGATTTCAGATGACAAGTACCATGTCCCAGAATTAGATCCTTGACCTACATATGCATCCAAGACCTTGACCTTTCTTGTTTGACCTTTCACCATGACATCTTTTTGTAGGCATCGACATCCTTTATTCAGATTGACACATCTCCTAAAGATATGTTTTGTCAAGGGTCTTCTTCTTTACCAGACTTTTGTCAGAGTCTACATATCCTCCCAGGAGATCTCCTAGTCACATCTTCTCGGCTTCAGGATGATAAAAACCTCTTGACATGGTTGTATTTCATGATCTCTTCCTTTTTGCACATTCTTCATTCCCAAGAATTTACAAATTTTCCAGTTCCTCATTCATTGATTTCATTTGTCAGTGCACTGAGAGATACTCCTCCATAGATCATATCTAAATACAGAAGTCCATTACTTGCAACCATATGACATGACTTCACAGCATACAGTGTCAGCATATAAATATATACATACCTTGTAGCTTTTTCGTTGAGTCATCCTGTAGCAGTGTTTCTAGAATGAAGAGCTGCATTCCCTTGACTTGCTCCATCAGTATGTCATCACATCCCAGAATTGTGTTTCCATGATGACCGTTGATCTTGATGACTACCTTCCATTAGTAATGTTATTATAGAGGTCTTCCCGGAGCTGTTTCACCAAGAGCTCCTCCCATGCTTCGATCAAAATGCTACACTGCTTCCTATCATACAAGTTGTATGATACAACCAACAGAAATCACTTAAAGGAGAAGATGATCTCAATCATAGTGGAGATCCCTTGCTTCTTTTTTTTATATTTCTTTGCATCAGGTCCTTCCCTCATTTCTGAGACATGGGCTTCTTCCCTATTTCTCTTGTCCTTTTCAGATTAAGGACAATTTCTTTTATAATGCCCAAGTTCATCACATCCAAAGCATTGTGCTTTGACCATATTTCTTCTTCTATTCTGAGGACCAAAATTACTAAATCTTCCTTTCTTCCTGGACATGGCTACAAAGGCTTGATTCCTTTCACTTGATCCTGCAACAGCTTTGGCTTTCAATCTTGTTTCCTCAATTTTACATATAGACCATAAATCGTGGAATGGTGTGCCTTCTTTCTTCCCATATAAATTTGAAGTGAAGTTTCCCCATTCTCCCGGCAAGAGCATTTAACACCACTGTAGTCATCTCAGTGTCAGACATTACTTCTCCCAGTTCCTGTAGTTAATCTCAGAGAGATTGCTTCTCATGCAGTACTCACAGAGAATAGCTCCACCAATTTCTCATATATTCCTTTTGATGATTCTAGATTTGATACATCGGAGATGAGAGAGTTTTTTATGGATTCTGTAAGAATCCTTTGGGCTCTTATATCTCCCTTCATGAATTTGGCATGACTTCATTGTCCTTGTATTCCATGCAGGAAAGTTTGAAACCCTAACCAGTTTGTTGCTTTCTTTGCAAAGAAGACGTTTTGATAGATTCATATGAAGTCATAAAGATACTTACTTGAGTAGATGCTTTTCTTCTTCTATCAGCTTCCTTGTTGAAGATGATGGCAGAAACTCCCTCTTAGATTGATTTCAAAGTAGGTGATATTAGATCCTTGATGATCAAGAATTAGTAATTACTTCAGAATGAAGATGTCTTCAATAGTGTTGGGTGGTGCTTAATGATGTGTCTTCCAACAATGTCTTCAATATCAAGAATCTTTGATGTCAAAGATTACCTCCTCGATGTGTAGATTCTTTGAATAAGGTTGAAAGTCTCCTTGAGATGGCTTGAAGATTTCCTTGCAAACTGATTTGACTTCTCAATGTAGACTTTGACTTTTTCTTTGATGCTTTCTAGAAAACTGAATTTTGATCCTTGAGTGTCTTCTTGTCAAATAGCCCTTTGTCTTTAGCACCTTCGCTCTGATACCATGTTGAGAATGTGGAGGGCTAGTGATTAATTCAAAATTCTCTTCTTGATAATTACTTGTGAGGTTACTTGAGTTACTTATGTCTTCCCTTCATTAGCTTATTAAATCTTTCATCAAGTCAATTATCAAAAGACACGAGACACAAGAATTGGACTCCTAGAGCCAAGGCAAAACCTCTCCCTCTTGGAAAGGAAAACCCATGAGAAATTCTTCTTTGTAATATCCCAAATGGGAAAATAACAATAATAATAGGCTAAAAGATATTAAGGAGACAACAACCAAGAACTGATATCAAAACACTAACAGAGCCATAAAATACTGCTAAGCCATTTTATTAATTTTCTAGAAATGAGTACAATGGAGGTTTTGGAATGAAGGCACCTGGGCTTGCTCAAGACAAGCTAGAGAAGCCCTCTGAATCAATGCTGAAATCCCCCACTGATGGTATGCTGTATGGCTATAGCTCTGCGCTGCAATCTGCCAGAAATATTGTCACTGCTCCCGAAGAAATGCCGCTAGGGCCTGCTACACTGCTCAGAAAATTCTGGGACTTTAACCCCAGACTCTACTCAAGAAACCCACAAAACCCACGAAGGAATTGGCCAAATGTTGACCCCGGAATTTCAGCCTAATTTCCCCTAGCTCCTCTAGCTGTTGGCTAAGTTAGAATCTCTATTTGACACCTCAAATCTGCCCAAAAATTTTTGCCAAATTAACTGTGGCTTCTCCTCAATAGACCCAGAAAAACCCGCAAAGGAATTCTGGAAACGCTGACCCCAAAAATTCACCCTCTAGGGATGGCTACGCTCTCCTACTAGGTACGCTGGCCTCTCTGATGAAAACACTGAAAGAAGGGCCTCCAACTCTCTGAAAAACTCAACTATGTAAGGGTTGATCCCCTGACAATCTCCCGACTGAAATCTCATGAAGTTCTCTCCTCCGGATGTTGCTCTTCTCTATGACTGTGTAGTCTCCCTGGAAGACTGCGCTACCCCTGGAAGTGACTACGTAATCCTGAGGCTGAAATGGTATTGTTTCTCTCCAAAACTGATGGTATGGCTCCTCTCCTAAGCGGGCACTTGAAGTCCCTCGAGGACGAGGTTGGGATCTCCGCTTGGAGACACCCTTGTGCTAAACAGCACTGCAGACCCAGCTAAACAACTTGAGCGTGCTCTAGTCTTGACAAACAGAAAATCATAGGATGCAAGAATGAATGAGAAAGGCTGCCTTCCTCTCCTTTTATGCTTGTGAACCCCTAAACTCCCTTGGGCCCACCTGTGATGTGTTGTACCTTTGTGCCATAATGTCCCTTGCTACGTTGCGCTGCCTCTCCCACGCTGCCACTGCGTTGTCCTAAGTGCCTCCTCTCCTACGCTGTCACTTGGCCTCATGGGCCCCACTTCATCTTTTAATTAATCTGCCCAGTGACTTTAGGAAAGTGCTTCTAATCTAATGTTTTGTTCATGGGTTCCCTCACCCCTTTATTTCCTGTTAAACTTAGGAAAAACAAAAATTTATCAAAACTAATATTCCAATTAGCTGACTGCTAATTTGGGGATATTACAGTCCTCCTTGCCAAAAATTGCTTTTCCTCAAGCAATGCCTATACGAGCCTCCTCTCTAGCTGATGCTCCCCACTGTCACTGTAGAATGTGCTTGGCTCCCAGATATGCCACTGAATCTTCTCTATCCTTTGCATCACCTTGATATGAAGGGATCTCTCAATGCCAGGATCCCAAGCCGTCTTGTCCAACATGAAGCTCCACCTGCTCCACTCACCATCCTGCCATGCTAATGAAGTCCCCCACTCCATCAGTGACTCGCTAAAGCCCAATGGAACATCTACATGATCTCCCCAGGTAGTATACAACTTGCCCCTAAAGGTTATCGAGTGGTGTAGAGCTGTAATGCTCAAGTCCCCGGCTAATCTTGTAGAGGTGCCACCATGTTGTCGTTGTGCCACTCTGACTATGAGATACCCCCCATCGTGCGCAGACTGTATCCCTCTCTCTTTGGGCCTTGTGGCGAAAAATTTGTGAAGGCAAAGCTCATCCTACTCGGGCATCTCCATGATGTTGATATATACCACTCCACTGCCAATCATGACCCTGAGCAACAACACGATAAGTCTGCCTCGCCATGCAATGGTTGTCTCAATGCTCCCCCCGTGTCCAACCCAAGGTGGACTGGATCACCGTCTACTCTGTCCCTGCTCATCACACAGTGGAGTGATCCACCTGCCCAACAGACCCCTAGATCCCCCAACCATACGGGGAGCTCACAACTCCCACTCCCTGCGGGATGTCGCTGCATAGCACTACTACCTTCTAGAACCCATCTCGCCCTCATCTCTGACCCCTATATGCATCCCCTAGGTGGACCCCAAGTATCAGGAGTTTGTCCCACACATGTGTACCTGCCCTGCTCCAGCCAAACCACGTCGTGATACCCGCTATCCCAAATCCTGCTAATACACCTGGATACTGCTCGGAGTCTGGGTACCCTCCTGTAGACAAAATATATCATCCACCGTCCCTCAAATGTAAGCCCATGGGTGGAACATATGCTACCTTGGCAATCAACCATGCCATCCCTAAGCCTGGACCTGTCAACTCATGCACCTACCAAATGTCTCAACTGGAGAGTCTCCTCCCAGCTCATGACACGCGGTACCTCATCCAACTGTCTAGGGTGAGCCTCCCATGCCCTCCTGCCTGAATGGGGAGTGTCAAGGGGTACCAACCAAACACTCTGCGACTATAAGCAACACTGGAGGATGATGGGTCGGTATGTCCCAAAGGGTGTGACCAAGATTCTACCTGAATGCTCAAGAGTAATCATCCAGATGACACTCTCTCTGCCTCGGATCTGCTGATAACACGCTCGTAGCCCTGTCTCCGCTAAACATGGCATCTCCAGATGCTCAACAAGATTCTCATCGATCCTAGATGAGTTGCATCCCATGGTACACCTACTGCCCCTGTTCATATGTCCCTTTGGAGGCAACGCTCTAAGAGCCCACTACTCTGCATCATGTGTCATAGCATACCACCAAGTATCACCACACTCCTCGACCTGCCACTGTATGCCACAACCTGGCCCTATACCCTAGTGGATACCCCCGGCAATAGCCATACAATCCTGTATTGCCATGTGTCCATTGTTCGTCGCCACACCTGTCACTCCCCGCATGTATTCAATGCGATGGGAAGCACTCCTACTCCACAACGCAATCCGACATACTACAACACACCCCCATGCATCTCCATGCCCATCTATAGACCACTGCCCAATGATGGATGCTCCTACACGTCCTAGGGCCTGATGGCCTAAGGATGTATCCATATGCTTCGGCCCAAACTTGATTGGTACCATCACCACCATTGTCGCATCACCATACTTGTCGATGAATGGATCATCACTCCAAACCCTCCCTGGGGGGTTCGAGAAGTGAATCTCTCTATGTGTCAACAGTGATGCCACCACTGCTCTGCTGCTCTGCAAACTCTGTGCCCCACACAAAGGTGAAGAATCCCTAACTCCATACAAGGCACCGTCTGGTGGCCTGCCAATGCCACCTTCGCCGTCAAGCTCATGCTAGAGTATGTTGATCACCCCATGACCTACGTACAAATGTCGTACCAAGACAACCCAAGGGGTTTGTCCATAAACTGGTCAGCCACTAGAGCTGACCGAGACTCGCCTAGCGAATGTGCACATTCAACTGTTAGGCCAAACGTACCCTCCAAAACATAGTCAACCAGCCTGCTTGGGGAACAATAGGTAGTCCCACCCGGATCCCAATGCTAGTCTGGGGTTCTTATATTCCCAACGCCTAGTAACTCCTGCTGAACTACACTTGGGTCCACCATCATCTCCATAACCCACTCCACTTGGTACCAACTCAAAATATCTTGACATCCAACCCCAACATGCAAATGCTGCACCCTGTGCAACTCTGGTTGTCTCATCCATCTATCTATGTCAGCATATAATATCTAACTTGGTAGCTCCGTCTCTCTCTCTCTCCAATGGGAAGAGGCGACCCAATAGTGTTGCTAGCCCCGTCTATCTATGCCTGAAGGGGGTTGCTCTGTTGTCCCAATGTTCCCTCTAGTTGTACCATAAGTTGCCCCGGCTGAATCATCACAACTGATTCATCATCCTGAATATCTCCCATAGAGTCCCCTGATACCACATGCACACTGGGATACGAAATTTGCCTACTGTCATCAACTCTGCATGACTCATGCTCCCCAAAAGCATCCTCATATGACCCCATGGACTCATCCAAGGAAGAGTCCTCATCCTGACATACAGAAGGAATGTCTTCCTTCTCAACCTCTGTATCAAAGGTGGATACATCTCCTGGCACCTCACCCATCTGTCATGTGCTGCTACCACCCAAAGACTCGAACACTACCCTGGTCATCACCTCAATGGATGGCACTATTGTGGTAGGCTCTACTCTCTCTACTAGGACATCAACCGACATGGTCAAGAAAGTCTCCAACACGGGTGACCCCTGCATCATACTGGGTGTATCCACATGCTCCCCATGATCCTGCATGCCCTCATCCTCTAAGTGCGAGGTAGCCATTTTGATGGCTTCCCCCTCGGTTATTCGGTCAAGATGGAAAGAGGTATCCAACTTTTCCACCCGATCCCGAGCCGTGCAAACAGTGGATCCATCATACATGGGAAAAGGTGTCCTCCCAATGGTATGTTGCAATTCTAAACTCTGCGTGCTAGACCCCCCATTGTTCCTTCCGTCTAAGCAGGCAGTAATCTCTGAAGGACAACGACACTCTCGAGTTTTCCCCCATGGAATGCCATTCTCGAAAATAATCTCCATGGGTATATGATCATGCCGTCTACCTTGCTCACTCGGTATTGGAGGTAAGAATGTAGGCATCGTGATCCTGGTTGGCCTACTGAAGGCTAGCAAATGAGTGGCTGGTAAAGGGTAGTCACACTGTTGTGAGACCCTCGAAGTCTCCCCAACTAGGGATTCCTAATGGATGCTCTCATTCGTATTCTATTGCTTGAGTCTTTCCAACGTTCCTTTCTGTCCTTTGGCTAAATCATTTAGGGCCTTAAAAATGTTACCAAATGTTGCTTCCCCTTTTCTCCTTGACTCCCCCATATTTGCCACCTCTACTACCTTTGGAGGGTAAGGTTTTTCCTATCCTCCTTGTTAATAGAAAAGGATCCCCACGGCTGAGCCAAGAACAAAGCTCTGATACCACTGTAATATCCCAAATGGGAAAATAACAATAATAACAAGCTCAAAGATATTAAGGAGACAACAACCAAGAACTCATATCAAAACACCAACAGAGTTGATACCACTGTAATATCCCAAATGGAAAAATAACAATAATAACAAGCTAAAAGATATTAAGGAGAAAACAACCAAGAACTCATATCAAAACACCAACAGAGCCATAAAATATTGTTGAGCCATTTTATTAATTTGCTAGAAATGAGTACAATGGAGGTGTTGGAATGAAGGCACCTGGGCTTGCTCAAGGCAAGCTAGAGAAGCCCTCTGAATCAATGCTGAAATCCCCCACTGATGGTACGTTGTATTGCTATAGCTCTGCACTGCAATCTGCCAGAAATGTGACCGTTGCTCCCAAAGAAATACCACTAGGACGTGCTACATTGCTCATAAAATTCTGGGACTTTAACCTCAGATTTTGAATTGGCCAAATGTTGACCCCAGAATTTCGGCCCAATTTCTCCTAGCTCCTCTAGCTATTGGTTGAGTTAGGATCTCTGTTTGATACTCAAATCTGCCCAGAAAATTCTGCCAAATTAATCGTGGCTTCTCCTCAATAGACCCAGAAAAACCCGCGAAGGAATTTTGGAAAGGCTAACCCTAGAAATTCACCCCCTAGGGATGGCTACACTCTCCTGCTAGGTACACTGCCCTCTTTGATGAAAACAATGAAAGAAGGGCCTCCAACTCTCTGAAAAACTCAGCTATGGAAGGGTTGATCCCCTCACAATCTCCCGGCTGAAATCTCGTTAAGTTCTCTCCTCCGGATGTTGCTCCTCTCTATGACTGCGTAATCTCCCTGGAAAACTGCGCTACCCCTGGAAGTGATTGCGTAATCCTGAGGCTGAAATGGTATTGCTGCTCTCCAAAACTGATGGTATGGCTCCTCTCCTGAGCGAGCACTCGAAGTCCCCCGAGGACGAGGTTGGGATCTCCACTCGGAAACACCCTTGTGCTAAACAGCACTGCAAACCCAGCTAAACAGCTTGAGCGTGCTCTAGTCTTGACAGACAAAAAATCATAAGATGCAAAAATGAATGATGTTAAACACCATGTTAAAACACACACATGGTGTATGAGGAGGATAGACACACACACACAAGAGACTCAACACAATGAAAGATAAGCGTGAGGCTTTCTTATTTTCCATTATACAAAGATGTACATTTATAGTACAATGGTGTGACTCTTGGTTTCATATTCCAAGGTCACTTGGACTCCACTGTGACTTTTTGCATTCCACACCTACCCATGTAGGATTAGGTATTCCAACATCCCCCCTTAATCCAAAGGGGTATGTGTGAGTCCAAGAAAAGAGTTGTAGAAGGCTTCACAAATCGCAAAGTATGGCATGGCAAAGACGGTATCGAATCAATCGAAATGTTGGAAAAAAGAGGTGGTTTTAGGATGACCACAAACACCGGAACGCAAAACTTGTCATGCAGCTTCCCGAATCGTTCCAAAATCCCAAAGCAGTTTCAAGTTTTCTGCTAGAGGAATTGTCCCTCATGTGGGAAAAAGGAGACCTTCCAACCTAAAAAGGGAGGTCTACTACCTCGTGATGGTTTTAGGTTATGGTTTTAGGATTACTAACAACTCGGGAATGCTTTTGAAGCATTTCCCGGGAATCAAACTAAAAGTTGGCAAGAAGTCAAGGTTTCGTTGCAGGAAGTGTTCCTCATATGAAAGGAGACCTTCGACCTAAAAGAAGGAGAGGTCTACCACCCGTGATGGTTTTAGGTTATCCACCAACCAAAGATGATGGTTTTAGGTTATCCACCAACTGAAGGTATGCTCATGGGCATCTGTGTCTCTGGCTACATCTCTGAATCCGGAATGACGAATTGTGGCTCAGGCTTGCTTGAACTGCTGGCTACAACTCTAAACATGGAATGAGAGATTGTGGCTCAGGCTCGCTTGATCTGACGTCGAAGCTTGTACATGACCACCATTTTTCCCCCTGTCAGGGACAAGGTGAGATGATGGCGAAAAATCAACTGCAAGTTTGCTCAATATGCGTGAACAAGTTCTAACATGTGTCATAAACATCTTAAGGTTTATGCCTCATTGCCAAGAAGCGATCCATCCAAGATGCTAATCTTTGTTCTCATAGAGGCTGCTTGAGGTAATCATTCAAGAATGAGTGTGTTTGACCATGCTGTTGCATGGATGAAGATCAAAAACAATTGAGGTCTATATACAACCTTCGATCAAGTGTTGGCATTTCTCAATCACAGAAGGGGAACAGATCTGAATAAATGCAGTGTGAACCGCTACATAAAAGAACTGGCAGACTAAATATGGGATGGCGCTATGTGTAGTCGGAATATGAAAAAGAGACATCCTGTTTAGTGATCTACACTGTGCTTTAAAGTTGTTAGGGACAAGCTCTTCATTCTCAAGAACTGATGATGTGGCTTTGAGAAGTGCAGTTGAATCGCCAGACTGTGATGTACATCCATGACAGTGCTGAACCGAATGTGAATCAATCGAACTCCACTTTCTCCATGAGAGTCCTTTCTCACCTTCCAATGTAAATGTTCTTAATGGTGACTCTTTTGCTGAAGTTCATCTTGTTGAAGCTGAGATTCCAACTGCAAAAACTCAATCTTTTCTTGTGCATCTTGTAAACAAATCTGAATGTTACAAAGAGCATCCTTGCTCATTTTTATCACATCATCAACATTTGAATGAATGAGGTCATTCAACAACATTAATGCCTCATTGATTTTAGGCATTTCAACAATTTAGGCTCAATAAATGAAAGGGTGTCGGCTTCAACCGAAAATGCACCCGTTTACAATGTGATTCAACAACAAATACCACTGACTCCAAAGAATTTCCAACTATGGAAATCTCAAAATACAAAATCTGCTCCTCAAATGATGGAGGGCAATCAACAATTTTTCAACTCAAATACACTTCAAGTCTTGAATGAAGATGCAAATCAATGTCAGTTCAATACAATATTTCTGCGAAAATGTATGAGTGTGAAGCAAAAGACTTGTGCAAGAGGCCTTTAAAGCAGCTGAAATTTTCTTCAAAGAGCTGTTTTGCACCAATAACAACTCGTCTTCACATGTAAAATTCTTTCAGAAAATCACCCTTCAAATCAATGCCACAAATCACAATGCAAATCTACAATGTATTCAATCCATCTGCTCCTCATATGTCATTTTCCATTTTTCTGTTGTTTATATTTTCTCCTCTTTGCTCTTTCTCTCTTTCTGCTCTTTCCTCTCTCTCTGCTGTTTTTTTTTTCTTTTTTTATTTTTTAATAAATTAATTAAAAATGGGAAATATTTTAAAATGGAAGGGAATTTAAGGGAAATGTTAAAAAAGGTTATTAAAAAAAGGGATGGGGGGTAATGTATTTATATGGGAGGGAGAATTAATTTTAAAGATCGATTTTTAAAAAACAAGGGCGGTATTTAAAAAATGACGAGGTATTGTAAATGGAGGGCGGATTTAAAAATTCGAATTTTAAACATTAAATGGGGGGCGGTATTAGTATACAGGCGGTATTGGTTATATGGGCGGTATTATTCAAATAATATGGGTGGGAGTTTATTGCGGGGAGGCTGGATGGTATTTGTATGCAGCTAGTGGAGAGGGCGTAAGGCAGGGTGGAGAGGGAGTGAAGAGTTTATGCAGAGCGATAGGGAGGCTGCGTATTAGATTAGGGTTGCGTTGCTTGGGGAGTTGCAGGAGCGGGTTCAGGAGAGCGCAAGTGCTGGAGGGGCAGCGTGAGGAATTGGGGAGCCGTGTGGGAGGGATGGCGGAGCGCTGGAGCGTGGAATATGACCGCGTGGGATAGCCTATGGGTGCAGGTTTGGGGTAGAGCGTGCGTTGAGTTGGGAGGAGAGGGTATTGTATGGTGTGAGGGGGGCCCGTGAGGTGTGTAGATGCAGGGGGAGTGATAAGGGTTGCAGGGGCTTGATGGGAAGGAGCGTTTGATAGCGGAGTGGTGTGGAGCGTATGGTAGGGAACAGTGTTGAGAGTGAGGTGAGCGATAGGTGTAGAGGGCGGAGTGAGCCGGCAATGGGTTGGGCGTTTTGTTGTTTGAGGTGTGAGTGTTTTGGTGTATTGCAGGTAGGGAGAAGGGAGGTTCGATAGGAATGGAGGGTCGTGTAAAGAGGGCCGGTGCAGCGTAGAGTAGAGTGTGTTTGCAAGTGCGTTGGGTGTGAGAATAAAAATGCTGTGTTGAGTGATTTGAGAGGGCGCAGAGTTTAAGCAATGAGAGCTGGGTAAGGGGGCCGAAAGGCCATGGAATTGCAGGAATTTTTTTTATTTTTTATCTTTTTTTTTTATTTTTAAAAATTTAAAACAGCAGAGTAGAGCAGGAATTCCACTTAAAAACAGCAGCAGATTTTTCTAAATACACAGCAAAATAAATTGCAGGAACTTGTAGACTTGCAAAAATGATTTTTCCAGCAGCAGAGAAACTCAAAATTGCAGAAATTTTCAATGAAAAAACTCAAAAATCTTTCTAGGAAAAACCCAGAATTTTCCAGAAACTCATTTTAAACACTTTTCCAGTAGCTCCAAAATGGTGCAGAAGTTAAAATGCAGAGATTTTTCAATAGAAAAATAAGCAATGAGGAAACCTTTAGATGGGCAGTGCTGCCTTTCTTCAAAGCCAATTTCTGAATGCTGCAAAATCACTGAATGTTGCTCCTCTTCAAAAACACTTCTGAATGCTGCAAAATGTCTGCAAAATCACTGCTGCAAAAACTCTCTAAATGCTGCAAAAACTCTCTAAATGCTGCAAAAATGCCAAGAATTTTGCAGATATGCACAGGCCATAAACACAAATGGCTTACTCAAATTGAAGCAGGGCCAGCAATCACCCGCTCTGATACCATGTTAAAACACCATGTTGAAGCACACACATGGTGTATGAGGAAGATAGACACACACACACAAGAGACTCAACACAATGAAAGATAAGCGTGAGGCTTTCTTATTTTCCATTATACAAAGATGTACATTTATAGTACAATGGTGTGACTCTTGGTTTCATATTCCAAGGTCACTGACCTGGTCAGACTTTTGCATTCCACAACTCACCACAGGATTAGTGAAAACTCCAACAAATGAGAAAGGTTGCCTTCCTCTCCTTTTATGCTTGTGAACCTCTGAACTCCCTTGGGCCCAACTATGATGCGATGTCCCTCTGTGCCATGCTGTCCCTTGCTACGCTGTGCTGCCTCTCCCACGCTGCCACTCTGCTGCTTGGCCCCACGTTGCCACTGCGTTGTCCTAAGTCGCTCCTCTCATGCGCTGTCACTTGACCTCATGGGCCCCACTTCATCTTTTAATTAATCTGCCTAGTGACTTTAGGAAAGTGCTTCTAATCTAATGTTTTAATCATGGGTCCCCTCACCCCTTTATTTCCTGTTAGACGTAGGAAAAGCAAAAATTTGTCAAAATTAATATCCAAATTAGCTGACTCCTAATTTGGGGATATTACATTCTTATAGATTTCAGATGACAAGTACCATGACCCAGAATTAGATCCTTGACCTACATATGCATCCAAGACCTTGACCTTTCTTCTTTGATATCCGTCAATGCTGATCCTTCTTCTCTTCACCAAGTTGCACTGTTCTGCACCAGCACTTCCTTTGAACCTTCAGTACCAGCACTTCCTTTGAACCTTCAGTAGAATCTTCAGTTACATGGGATATATATAAGTTGTAGATGGGAAAGTAAATGATAGAATTACTTTCCTTCTTTCTTCCTCTTTTCGACCATTGTCTCACTGTCACTCTTTATTAGTAGCTTCACTTTAGACCGCAAACTATCTTTGGACAGATCCATTACTTCAACCCTGCTCTTGCACTTCCTTGTCACGTTGTAGCTTGCTTTAAAATGATCCGTAATTTTACCGCAACATATATAATACTTGGATACCACAAGGTGTATCTTAACCAGACCTGAAATACATCACTGTAACCTGTCCTGTAATCAGCACTTCTGTTCTAGAAAACCGCAGCACCTTATTGCACTAAGATGCCACAAGAGTGTATGTATATTAGACTATCTTAAAACTCTTCAACATCCGCACTTGTGTTCTTCCCAAAATTTGCAAACCGTTTCAGGGATGACCGAAAACTGTCTCCACAAATGATCGCATATCTCTCCGCTTTAATCCGCATCAACAGCTACACGAACCCAAAACATATCCATAATTCTCTTCATATAACAGTCCGCAATTTATACTATTAGAATCACAGAGAAAATCCGCATATTTCTCTCCTTCAAATGATCTGCAGCTTCTGTGTATATATAGGATCACATTCACTAAATGTAGGCCGACTTGACTGGTTGATGGAGGGCCGACTTTCATACATCATATAAGCTTGTCTTCTAGCGTTTGAGTGAGGGTTGATTAGAGCTATTCACCCACGGTTTCTAGGACAAGGTCTTGGAGCATTTCATGAGACTAGATCCTTCATATATATATGACACTTAATTACATTTGTCCCTAGAAGACAAAACCCTAGATAGACATCAAGAAGAAGTCTATTAACCTATAATAAACTCTTGCTCATGAAACCCATGAAGCAAGTACAAAATACATTTTATTATATTTGTCTTCTACTTTACATAAATCCATAGTCAATATGAAGACCGATCCTAGTTACACTTTTCAACACTTAAGGCCATACTCCTACAACAGTTCCATGGCATAGGCAACATAGGACAACATCTTCTCAAGGGAGGTAAGCCGCACTCTTTTCACGGGCTGTTGCAACGTTTAGAGGTGGTTGTTAGGGTATTGTTGATTCCTAACTAGAGTTGCAAAACTACAACAATGCACCAGCATTCAACATAAGTATGAGGATACTTTGATGATGAGATTGCTGCTAGAAGGATCATTTTTACGAGCAACTTGTGGGAGTTGTGTGTTGGGGTTGTCTTGGTTGATAAGAACCTCCAACTAGGAGTAGATTTCACAGTGTATGTATTGGGCATCATTGGCCTGGTAGATAGCCCAAAGTAGCCCTAGAAAAGCTATCTTGAAGTGACGAAGAGAAGCCGAAAGATGGGTGAATTTTGGTGCCGAAGTGCAGCACCTTGATGGACAAAAGTGATTGCTAGCATGGAAGTTTGGAGCTCGATAATTAGGCCTACCCAAAGAGCAGATTGAAGCAGCCCATGTACACTCTACAGAAGTGACTTGCAGCAGTGTTAGGGGGAAGCCCTTCTGGAGTCTCAATGTGTTGTCCTTTGAAGGACTAAGGGGCAACTACTGAGCAGTATGGAAGCGAAGGATCGACAGGACAAGATATGAGATCGAGTTTTTCATTTTATCTTGTATACCATAGACTATTGTATTATTCAAATGTGGTTTAATATAACGAATATTGGGGTTGTACATTATTGTACAATTTGTTAAAAGTTGTGTATATTTGTGCATGTGTGATTTACTGCTTTATATTTTCCGCTGTACAAAGTAGTTCTGGTTGAGATTATTGGTTCGGTAGCGTCAGTGATTTTAAGACTCTAACTTAGACCCAAGGTCGTGGAAATTTAACACCACATAGCTTCTTGAAGTTGAGTTCCATCGGAGTAGACACGGACTTGCATTCCACCATTCCACATCTCTCGACCAGCTTCACAATGTATTTTCCTTCAGAAACGAAAAATCTCAACTGACTTTTGCTAGACCTCCAAGCCTAGGAAGTAGTGCATCAAGCCTAGGTCCTTCATCTCGAATTCGGAAGCCAACTCCCTCTTGCATTGATAAATGAGAGGGTCTACACTTGTCGGAAAGAGATCATCCACATAAAGTACCATCATGAGAGGCTTGTCCTTTTAAACCTTTTAGTATAGGTTCGGGTCAACTTCGCTCCTTGTAAATCCCAGCTTCATAAGATAGCTATCAATCCTCTCATACCAAGCCCTAGGGGCTTGCTTCAACCCATAGAGGGCTTTCTTCAACTTGCATACATGTGTCTTTCAATATTGAACTTTGAATCCCACAGGTTGCTCTACATAGACTTCCTCCTTAAGAGAGCCATGCAAGAAAGAAGTTTTGATGTCCATTTGGTGTAAGCTCCATCCTTGAGAGGTAGCGAGAGAAATGATAGATCCAATAGTGGTGTATTGGGCAACTGGTGCAAATATCTCGTCATAGCCCACTCCTTCCTTTTGAGAGAAGCCTCGAGCAACGAACCTAGCCTTGAACTTTTCAGCAATCCCATCAGCTCCATGTTTGATTTTGTAAAGTCATTTTGAAGTGACCACTGACTTGTCCTTGGGTCTAGGAACAATATCCCAGACATCGTTCTTCATGATTGATTCATACTCCTCATTCATCGCATCCTTCCATACTTGGTGTTTCACGGCTTCTTCCAATGTACATGGCTTAGATTGACCAATGGATTATGGTGATCATAGAAGCTAAGTACCCTTGAAACCTGTTCAGCTTCTTGATTTCACGAAATGTCCCCTTAGGTGCAACATGTCTTTCAGCATCTTCGAGTGTATATTTGAGCCACTAGGTGCAACGTGTCTTTCAGCATCTTCGAGTGTATATTTGAGCCACAAAGGTCGTTTCCTTGAGGTAGAGGGCTCTCCAGGAGGTGGACCAATGGGATCCATTGGGCATCGGTTCGTCTGTTGGAGATTCATCCTTCTTTCTTGCATCATCATCATTGTCCTTCCTTGGGATAAGAAGATATCTAACTTTTCCAAGGGTAGAATCTTCATCGAAGGTGACATCATGACTTATTTCAACTTCTCTTTGACCAAGCACATAGATTTTGTATGTCTTTGAAGTTTCACTGAGCCCACAAATGATCTTTCTTCCCAGATGCATCTAGCTTGTTTCTTTTCTCTGTCATCACATGAAAATACACGGGACAACCAAAAATTCTAAAATGAGAAACATCAATTTTCTTACTAGTAAAAACTTCTTTGGGTGTCTTGAAGTCCAATGCTTGACGTGGGCATCTATTTTGAACATATACGGCAGTGGTGGCAGCTTCTCCCCATAACAACTGCGGTAAGCCTTGGTCATGAAGCATAGCATGGGTAGCTTCTATGATTGTTCGATTCTTCCTTTTGGCAACTCCATTTTGCTCAGGAGTATATGCAGTAGTGGTCTCTCTCTTAAGTCAGCCTCTCTACAATAATCATTAAATTCATTTGATTCATATTCGGTTCCATTATCAATGCTCAATATTTTGATCTTCTTCCCTGTTTGATTTTCAACCAAGGCTTTGAAAGAGCGAAACCATTTGAAGACTTCGTTCTTCTTCTTCAAGAAATACATCCATGTTTTGCGAGAAAATTCATCCACAAAAATTGCATAGTACAAGTATACTCCCAATCATGTTATGGGCAACATACTAGATAGATCAAAATGGACCTGTTGACCGCACTTTGTCAACTACCCCATAGCAATACACCCCCATTTTTTCAAATGGGATTTGTCATGTTCGACGTGGTTGCGCCATTCAGATTCCATCATCAGTCATCAGTCGACAGTTTTGCAAATGATGTAAACCCATTCTGCATGTTATAATGTAAATGATCTAAGTAAGACCGTCAATGTATGTAACAACCTAGGTAAGCCTAGTATGTTGTTGATGATCTCTACCCTAGGAGGTTTTTTGTCTCACTGATTCACGAAAGTGATCGGCAGAGTTTTTCCCTCCAGCCTCACCCCAAAGCTAGGGTGGATTTTATCATCAGCATAATAAGTGAGTCCTAGTGTTCTATCGAGTCCTTGTAAAAGTAGTTTGAACTACTTGGTCTACTAGATCATATTTTGAGTCGCAGACTTGGGTATTTATTTGAGGGTCTATACAAATGGGTTTCCCCCCTTCATGTATGTAAATGTATTATCTCATGTAAAAGAGGGTTGGAAAATAATTATAATCCCCTCTTAGTCAATTAATTAAATTTTCTGGTCAATTAATTAATAAAATCCTAAACCAGAAATTTAATTAATTTAGGGTCCTAAATTAGGATTAAATCTTTAAAGACAAAATTTGTGGGTCCTTGGAAAATGATTTTGAAAGCTCCAAGCCAAGGGAATATTGAGAATTTTAAGAAATATTGGACCCTTGGGCCTTGGTGGTTAAGTCAAGGTCAAAATTTTGGGGTAATTAACTCAAAAATAATATTTTTGAGTTAATTAAAATTGAATTAAATGATAAATTCGTTTTTTCCCAAAATTTTAATTTCAACGCTCCGGATTAAAAGATAATTAAATCTTTTGGACGGTTGAGATTATTTTGACGAGGATCATCCAAACTAGCCGTTAGAGATCTTGTCCTATAAATTTAGAGGTCTTTTTCATTCTTGAGTCATCCGATCTCAGGATCGTGCACTTGTTCTTAGAAGCTCTTGTAAATTTTTGAGGAATAAAGCATAAAGACTTTGGAGTTACAAATCTGGATGTTCCTTCTCAGATCTATGTGGTGAATTGTCTCTAAACTCTGCTACTTGGTTTCTTGCATTTTATGGTTGATGGCCTTCATGGATTAATCTGCATATAGGTATCTTATGCAGTTTTCTGGGTTTATAAAATAACATTCTGATTTTTCCGCAAAGGTCTCATGTTGTTTTCTTAAATCTTTATCGATCTAAGATTCGGATCTAAGTGTGCAGGGAAATTCTTTTTAAGATTGGGCGTCTGGGGAAGTCTTCGGTTGGACCAGCCGACTCCCAATAAACATAAATCTGATAAGCTCTTTATTTGTTAAATTTCGGGTCTATCTTACGATATGTGTGTTTTTGCAGGGTTTCAAAGGCTTGTGCCTCTCACTACAACTTTAAATCTCTGAAAATTGTGCTAAAACGAATTCAGATCTGACCATGAGGGTTTTAAATCTGTAAATTAGCTTGTAAATTTGTATTTTTGTTGTAAGTTGTAAGGGTTTAATAAATTTTTGGTGTATATATTTTCGAATCTGACTGGTTTTGTAGGTTGCAGGGTTTATTCAGAAATTTTTTGAGGCAGACCCTGTCCCCAAGAGCCGGATCTGGCTTCAAATTGCCTCTATGGGAAATCTGGACATTATTTAAAGGAGCATAAGAAATTTGAGCTTAATCTGAAGAAATTCTAAGTTGCTGGGCGTTTTGAAATGTACTGGGTTTATTTTGAAACTATCTCTGCCTTAGCTGCTGTCAAACACTCTTTCATTCATTTGCTTTCAATCTGCAGTCACAAATTCCTCTAGCCATCGATTTCCCATTCGACTTCTTGCTGCCCTCCTCTCCATCGAACCCTCTCAACTCATCTTTATTGCTATCGATCTACGCCCTCATCCCATTTCATCGACCTTCACGCAGTCAATCAGCTCCAGCATCGAACCCTTTTCCTCCATCGCTCTTCTTTCCCGTCTGCTCCTGCAAAACGCATAAAAAAAAAGGAGTGTGGCTTTCGACTTGCGTTCTCTCTTTGCCTGCCGTCTGCATCATTCTCCGTCTAGCTCAGTCAACCCTCTGCCCGCCTTCGTGGCTACCTCCATTCGAGCCGTCGACTCCACTGGCCTGCAAAACGACAACAACAAATTACAAAACCCGCGTCAAGAAACTTTCAAACTTGTATATGTGTTGGTTCAGTTTTAGAGTTAGATTTGTATATTCGATTTTGATTTATTTCAATATTGTGGTTAGATCCTTTGTTTAATTCGACTTTAGGGTAAGTTAGATTTTTAATTTCGATTTTTATTAATTTTAGAGTTTAATTTAGTTTTAATTTAATTCTAACTTAGTTTAAAATTGAATTTGTGATTTAGATCATAGTTTTAGGATTCTAACTTTTAGTTTTAATTTAGATTCTCATTTTTGTTAATTAGATTATTTTATTTTTAGATTTTAATTTTAGATCTAATTTTAGAATTTAGATTTAAGTTTTAACTTAGATTTAGATTTTTTTTATTTTAGATTCAAAAAATAATAAAAAATAAAAAATAATTTTATTTTTTTTCAAAAAATCCTAAAAAATCTAGAAAATCCAAAAATATAAAAAATTTTCAAATTTTCTATGGTCAAATGAGCTTTTGAAATTTTATCTTAAGAGTGACTATATAAAATCTTTGATTTGTCTGGATTGAAATTAATTGAAACATTTTAAATCCTGGCATTTTCATCGTATTGTTTCATGGTTGTTGTATCTTTCATTGAATATTATTAATCGTGTTTTAATAAGCAGCAGTTAATCGTCACTTACTTGTTTATAATTGCATAACGAGATTCTGTTTGACTCATAAGGCACTGGTCTTAAACGTGAAATCTAATTTAGATCTGTGGAATCTCGTTCATTTTATCTAGTATTTGATGTTTTAGCTGTGTCTCCTGGATTTGTCATCCTCATTTATAATAGGGTCTACCTCCCTTAGCTTGCTTGGAGACAGCTTAATTAAAGAGATTGGGGATAAGAGTGACAGCGCCCAATCTGAGCCGTTGTCGCGGTGCCTGGACAATCTGTGCGACAACATTTTTTGGCGCCATTGCCGGGGATAGAGTTTTTTTGTCCTTGGTCTTGACGACATTTTAAAATCTTCAGATTTTCTTTCGCCATTCATCAGCCTGTCACAAGGGATCACATTTTTTGGCGTCTTTCATCTCTTCATATTTTCATCGTCTTATCTTTCATCATATCACTAATCATTTCATCATCGTATTTTTAGCATCTCGACATTTCGGTTGGCTTCTTGTTTGGGTGGCGACTCCACTTATTCATCTTTTTTACTCCCAGACAAGAATCCCCCCTTGATATCCATCTGCTATCTCTCGATTATTTCTTTTGTTTTAGAATTAGTTTCATGTTCAAGTGGCGACTCCAATTCTTTCATTTCTTACAACAGTTCATGCTAAGAAGTTCGCTTCTTGAGAACCTTTTGACTATTCTTGAACACGGATCTGTTTCTAAAATTCTAAAAACGATATCATGGATGTCTTTGCCCCATGTAATTTTGCTAATATTCAGGGTTCTCCCCATGATCTCCCTCAAATGGACAAATTACCTTATTTTCAAGGAAATGATGTAGTTAGTGTTAAATCTCATTTGTTTGCTTTCACTAACTGGGGGAATAGATTTGCAGTTGCAAATAATAATTTCGATGATGTAAAGATGAAAACTTTTGTTCTTACTTTCGACGAGGATGTTGCTGAATGGTTTATGGAAAAGCCTGATAATTCATTCAATACTTTTGAATCCATTGTAACTGCTTTTAAGGAAAAGTATGGTGATAAAAGGGAAGATCGGCATTTGGTAATAGAGATCAGTACCATAAAAAAGAAAGAAAATGAAACGACTGAAGAATTTAACAGGGGATTTAATGGTATTCTTAGAGAAATATCTCAAACTCATAAACCTCCTGATGGATCTCTTCTGAATTTTTACATTGATGCTTTTGATTCTGATACTTCATATGAGTTAAGGCGGGCTAAAACTGCAAATTATAAGGTTTGTCAATCTTTAGCTGAGGAGATTGAAAAATATAAGAAAGCATCTGGAATGCCTGAAACTCCAGATTTTGATAGATCTTTGACAGATTCTAAGTTGAAAGAACCTCTAGAAGATGATGATGACCCTATGAAAAAGTTAATGCAGAAACTTGAAAGCATGGAGCTTAATAAAGCAAAATTAATCTCTGACCATGCTAAGGAAATAAGTATCTTACAGGCTAGGTTGGTTCAAATGGAAAGGGCTCAAACGCAGAATTCCCAACCTAGAAATAATAATGCTTTGCAGAAAAGAGGCCTATCTTATGAGCAGAGACCGACAAATCAACTTGAGTTCGCAAATCTTGTGGATGAAGTTCCTCCTTATTGTAGAGCTTGTAATGATCTTCATGAAGAGGCTACTTGCCCCATTGTCAAAAGGATCATAGCTAGTAGAATGGCAAGGTCAAGTCATCAAATTAATGTTGTTGGTAAGGACTATCACATGCATATAGAAGATCATGAAATTCAGGTTAAGGAACTAGCTCAGATGATTAAGGATGTGCAACCCAATCATATGCAAATAATTCAAAGCATGGAAAACAGATTAAAGATCATGGAATTTAATCACTCCAATCAAATGTCCATCATGGAAGCAAGACACACCCAGGAAATGAATACCATGAAGGAAAATCACTTGTTGGAAATGAGTTCCATACAGGAAAGGTTGGAAAAAATGGAAAAATTACATATACAAAAGTTTCAGCCGAAATTTGATTATGAAGATTCATCAACAGATCACGAGACTTCTTGTCTGCTAAAGCCATTCCCATCTCATCACACGGAGGATTTCACTATGGTTTCAAAGGATGTTGAGAAAGACCAAGCTTGTGTGTCACCATTGACAGAGTATATCCAGAATAATATTGGTCGCACTCAAGGTTCTTTGGATATTTTGTACAAACATTTTCAAGATGAGGACAAGGAGTTTGCAGTGGTCTCATTGCTGACATCACAACCCACTCAGAAGAAGAGAAAGAAGCAAAGAAGAAGTAAGTGGTTTGATTCGTCTGATGGTCGAGAGAAGCTTGACATTTAGATAAGACAGAGTCCTACAATTAGCAAGATTGGACATGGCACATCTGAAAAGAAGCCTACAGACTTGCCTGAAAGTAGGCAAATGCTCGGCATACACTATATTGAGCACATCTGATGCCACAGGGCATCCTCTGTATTGTATCTCTAACCTTACAATTTGTTATTTCAGCATTTCATTTCGCAGTTAGAGTAGATTTACTTTTCATGTTAAGTAGAATAATAAATAAAAGAAGAGCTTCTATTTTTCATGAGCTTAATGTTATATGATGATATTTGGATGGACGCTACTTATATAATTTTGTGTGTTGCTTGGATGCAGATTCTGGATTCTCACATTCCTTCAATGAAGCAACGTGTCCCCAAGTAGAGCCAGATGTTGACCGCACTTTGTCAACTACCCCATAGCAGTACACCCCCATTTTTTCAAATGGGATTCGTCATGTTCGACGTGGTTGCGCCATTCAGATTCCATCATCAGTCATCAGTCGACAGTTTTGCAAATGATGTAAACCCATTCTGCATGTTATAATGTAAATGATCTAAGTAAGACCGTCAATGTATGTAACAACCTAGGTAAGCCTAGTATGTTGTTGATGATCTCTACCCTAGGAGGTTTTTTGTCTCACTGATTCACGAAAGTGATCGGCAGAGTTTTTCCCTCCAGCCTCACCCCAAAGCTAGGGTGGATTTTATCATCAGCATACTAAGTGAGTCCTAGTGTTCTATCGAGTCCTTGTAAAAGTAGTTTCAACTACTTGGTCTACTAGATCATGTTTTGAGTCGCAGAATTGGGTATTTACTTGAGGGTCTATACGAATGGATATTTCCCCTTCATGTATGTAAATGTATTATCTCATGTAAAAGAGAGTTGGAAAAATAATTATAATCCCCTCTTAGTCAATTAATTAAATTTTCTGGTCAATTAATTAATAAAATCCTAAACCAGAAATTTAATTAATTTAGGGTCCTAAATTAGGATTAAATCTTTAAAGGCAAAATTCGTGGGTCCTTGGAAAATGATTTTGAAAGCCCCAAGCCAAGGGAATATTGAGAATTTTAAGAAATATTGGACCCTTGGGCCTTGGTGGTTAAGTCAAGGTCAAAATTTTGGGGTAATTAACTCAAAAATAATATTTTTGAGTTAATTAAAATTGAATTAAATGATAAATTCGTTTTTTCCCCAAAATTTTAATTTCAACGCTCCGGATTAAAAGATAATTAAATCTTTTGGACGGTTGAGATTATTTTGACGAGGATCATCCAAACTAGCCGTTAGAGATCTTGTCCTATAAATTTAGAGGTTTTTGTCATTCTTAAATCATCCGATCTCAGAATCGTGCACTTGCTCTTAGAAGCTCTTGTAAACTTTTGAGAAATAAAGCATAAAGACTTTGGAGTTACAAATCTGGATGTTCCTTCTCAAATCTATGTGGTGAATTGTCTCTAAACTCTGCTACTTGGTTTCTTGCATTTTATGGTTGATGGCCTTCATGGATTAATCTGCATATAGGTATCTTATGCAGTTTTCTGGGTTTATAAAATAACATTCTGATTTTTCCGCAAAGGTCTCATGTTGTTTTCTTAAATCTCTATCGATCTAAGATTCGGATCTAAGTGTGCAGGGAAATTTTTTTTAAGATTGGGCGTCTGGGGAAGTCTTCGGTTGGACCAGCTGACTCCCAATAAACATAAATCTGATAAGCTCTTTATTTGTTAAATTCCGGGTCTATCTTACGATATTTGTGTTTTTGCAGGGTTTCAAAGGCTTGTGCCTCTCACTACAACTTTAAATCTATGAAAATTGTGCTAAAACGAATTCAGATCTGACCATGAGGGTTTTAAATCTGTAAATTAGCTTGTAAATTTGTATTTTTGTTGTAAGTTGTAAGGGTTTAATAAATTTTTGGTGTATATATTTTCGAATCTGACTGGTTTTGTAGGTTGCAGGGTTTATTCAGAAAATTTTTGAGGCAGACCCTATCCCCAAGAGCCAGATCTGGCCTCAAATTGCCTCTATGGGAAATCTGGACATTATTTAAAGAAGCATAAGAAATTTGAGCTTAATCTGAAAAAATTCTAAGTTGCTGGGCGTTTTGAAATGTACTGGGTTTATTTTGAAACTATCTCTGCCTTAGCTGCTGTCAAACACTCTTTCATTCATTTGCTTTCAATCTGCAGTCACAAATTCCTCTAGCCATCGATTTCCCATTCGACTTCTTGCTGCCCTCCTCTCCATCGAACCCTCTCAACTCATCTTTATTGCTATCGATCTACGCCCTCATCCCATTTCATCGACCTTCACGCAGTCAATCAGCTCCAGCATCGAACCCTTTTCCTCCATCGCTCTTCTTTCCCGTCTGCTCCTGCAAAACGCATAAAAAAAAAGGAGTGTGGCTTTCGACTTGCGTTCTCTCTTTGCCTGCCGTCTGCATCATTCTCCGTCTAGCTCAGTCAACCCTCTGCCCGCCTTCGTGGCTACCTCCATTCGAGCCGTCGACTCCACTGGCCTGCAAAACGACAACAACAAATTACAAAACCCGCGTCAAGAAACTTTCAAACTTGTATATGTGTTGGTTCAGTTTTAGAGTTAGATTTGTATATTCGATTTTGATTTATTTCAATATTGTGGTTAGATCCTTTGTTTAATTCGACTTTAGGGTAAGTTAGATTTTTAATTTCGATTTTTATTAATTTTAGAGTTTAATTTAGTTTTAATTTAATTCTAACTTAGTTTTAAAAATTGAATTTGTGATTGAATCATAGTTTTGGGATTCTAACTTTTTAGTTTTAATTTGAATTCTCATTTTTGTTAATTAGATTATTTTATTTTTAGATTTTAATTTTAGATCTAATTTTAGAATTTTAGATTTAAGTTTTAACTTAGATTTAGATTTTTATTTTGAATTCAAAAAATAATAAAAAATTAAAAAATAATTTTTTTTTCAAAAAATCCTAAAAAATCTAGAAAATCCAAAAAAAAAAAAAAAATTCAAAATTTTCTATGGTCAAATGAGCTTTTGAAATTTTATCTTAAGAGCGACTATATAAAATCTTTGATTTGTCTGGATCGAAATTAATTGAAACATTTTAAATCCTGGCATTTTCATCGTATTGTTTCATGGTTGTAGTGTCTTTCATTGAATATCATTGTGATCAATCGTGTTTTAATAAGCAGCAGTTAATCGTCACTTGTTTATAATTGCATAACGGGATTCTGTTTGACTCCTCGTGTTTTAATAAGCAGTAGTTAATCGTCACTTACTTGTTTATAATTGCATAATGGGATTCTGTTTGACTCCACAAGGCACTGGTCTTAAACGTGAAATCTAATTTAGATCTGTGGAATCTCGTTCATTTTATCTAGTATTTCATGTTTTAGCTGTGTCTCCTGGATTTGTCATCCTCATTTATAATAGGGTCTACCTCCCTTAGCTTGCTTGGAGACAGCTTAATTAGAGAGATTGGGGATAAGAGTGACAGCCCCCAATCTGAGCCGTTGTCGCGGTGCCTGGACAATCTGTGCAACAACAGGACCAATTGAAGAATATCGGTAGTTTGACTCTCACTTGAAGGGAATGGTCCCCTTGTATGTTTTCCAGTTGCATAACCCTGACAAACACCTTCATGTTCTATGATGAATTCAGGCATACCTCTCACCAACTTCCTTACATCAAGTAAGGGTTTGTAATGAAGGTGAGCAAATCTTCGGTGCCATAATTCAGATTGAAGTGAAGTATTGCAAGTAATAGCTCCCAAGGGACTTCCTCCAACTTGATAAAGACCTTCAACCCAAAATCCCACTGTAAATGTGTCTTTCAGTTTCCTTTGCAAAACACATACCTTCTGTAATATTCCCTTTTTTGGTGTCACCTACGACAGGGTTAGGTTGGACTTCCAGAGTTAGGAGCAGACAGGTCATAGGTACAGATTGGTGCTATCAGCGGGCTCATGGGCTTTTTGGAGGAGTTTTGAGGAGTTTCCATGGTGTCCGTAGGAGACATCATTCTGACATAGCCCTAGCTCATATGCAGTCCATCCTGTCGTCATGTATGGGAGACCGTGATGCCATTTGCCAGGAGCTGCAGACTAGGTTGTTGAGCATTTGGAGGAGAGAGCAGATGGTCTCACCCGTTGCTTATGAGCTAGCCCAAGGGCTAATTCAGCAGAACAATGAGCTTTTCAGGAGACAGTTGACCAAGGAGGAGTTGCTCCAGTTAAGTGGATCAGGCAGCAGAAATGAGCTAAGGAGAAAGGGACTTTGCTTCATTTGCAAAGAACCTTGGGGGCCTGATCACTCATGCTTGAGTGATGCAGATGATGTAGCGGAGGTAGAACAGGAGGGCATTCCTTTTGTATGCCAGGGAGAGGACTCTTCTTCAGATGAGTCCATGGGATCAGTTGAGGATGCTTCTAGGGAGCGAGAGCAGTCATGCAGAGATGATGACAGTAGACCAAAGCTGTGTTCCAGTATGCAGGGTGAGCAGTCAGGGGACTCTACGGGAGATACTCTAGGTGATGAGTCACTTGTGACGATTCAGCTAGAGCAGCATATGATGGATCCTGAGTCAGCAGAGGAGGATACTATGCACATTAGGCATGATATTCCTTCGGGGAGAGCCAGATGGGCGCTTACATTGAGTCTATGATGGATATGCGACTAACCTTGGGGTCAGCCATTGAGGAGGAGCAGCCAGATGCACAGATACCGAGTATGGTGATAGCAGCTGCAGATCCATATCCTCTGGAGATGTTGGGGGTTGATTGGATACTCCTGCAGGGAGCTAGCAGACATCAGGAGCATTACATTCCCGATCAGGAGAGGGATGAGGTGTTGGAGATGGTCGAGCATCCATCGTTGGACCGACACACTGATGAGGTACAGACAGATGCACATGCAGTCACCAGAGTTGGAGTACTTTCTGGGAGTAGCACTCTCCAGGAGTACGTCGATGGGGCTTGCAGCATATCTTGTCCACTTTGGCCCATTATAGAGAGAGGGGCTTTCTTCTATAGGCAGATTTCATTGGCCGATGAGACAGAGCAGCATGAGTTGATTATGAGTTGGCGACAACTCTCTAGGCATGTTCTGTATGCAGTTGTTGCTACATTGGATTTTTCTTCCAGGATGGATTGGCAGGAGATCATGATTTGGTACCCTCTTGATGGTACGATATTCTTCGTAGGGAGCATAATGGAGCAAGGGCCCTTAGACATAGTAGATGTTACAGATCCCAGCTGACAGTGGGGCACAGGTCGTCATTTCTTCAGCACTTCATCCCGATTTCAAGAGATCAGGATCAGCATTGGATTTAGTCAGGGGTTGGATTGGAGAGAGGTGATGAGTTGGTACACAGTTGGTGGGGCATCTTACACCGTCATAGATACAGCGCAGTAGGAGACATGGTCTTCACCTCTTAGAGCATCAATTATAGCTAGAGGCAGTGAGCAGTTCGAGCCGTGTGACTTGGGCGATGATTGGCCATCGTGGCATGGGGATCCAAGAGGATTGTTTGATGACAGGTATAGTGAGAGATCAGTTTGGGATCCCGACATTGAGGGGTCTATTCCGGGTGGCTTGACACAGGCACATAGTAGCACCAGGGGGTTTGTATGGGATCCGGGCATTGGGTCTCAATTGCATCGGGCCAACAGAGTGGCCCACATATTTGGATTGCTTGAGGGAAAGCAATCTTGGGGTGGAAGGTCTGTAATATTCCCTTTTTGGGTGTCACCTACGACAAGGTTAGGTTGGAATTCCACAGTTAGGAGCAGACAGGTCACAGGTACAGATTGGTGTTATCAGCGGGCTCATGGGCTTTTCGGAGGAGTTTTGAGGAGTTTCCATGGTGTCTGGTTGCATTCGCTTGATATATTCCATCATCCGAGCAGTTTGGCTTTCGTTTCAGTGCATTTCAACAACTTTCGGAAATTTGAGTTATTTGTGGGCTTAACTCAACTGATTACGCTCAAGGTGGCATTCCAGGAGGAATGCATGATAGAACACCTTAGTGTAATAGCTCATTGGAACCGGGACGAGGATACCTACATGATGGGACGGTTGGGCATGAGTTTCAGTGACCAGAGGAGACATGGTAGCCGATTTACTCTTTTCTGCATTAAAAAGGAATATTTTAATAAGAGGGAAAAGTGCACCATGAATAAAATAATAATAAAATAATGCTCTAGAAGGCTCCAAGAGATCTATAAAAGAAAGGGAGGAGGCCATTGAGGAATATCTTTGGATCATGTTATTTTATTGTATGAGAGGTGTGAGACGTGGTTCTCTACTTCAGCCGTAGCCCCAGGACAGAAACCCTTGGGTGATTTGTGAGAGGACGAAAATCCAACTCTCTTGAGGAGACTTCACTCAGAAGTTTCGCAGAGCTTCAGGGATCGGTGTGAGGATCATTCAGATCTTTAACTTGTGCTTCAGTGGGTTCAGTGACAGCTTTTTCCATAGCCGATTTGCAGCAGTCTTCTTGCCAAGCCATCTACATCATTGCCAGCATTATTCATCAGTTGGGCCAGAGATCTTTCTGGGTTTTGCTCCGCTTGCTTGGCAAGCTCAGGTTCCGCTGTTCCTTTATGTTGATGTACTTTCTACCATGGATTAATAAAATGGCTCAGTAATTTTATCGACATCCATTGTGTTATATTGGTGGCTGTGTGTTTATTTCCATTTATTTTGCTGCTCAAGTCTATTTCTGCATTTTTAGTTAAAATATCCCATTTGGGATATTACACCTTCCCATCAATGAATGTTGCCTTGAAGCCTTTATCTTCCATCGTAAAAATAGCTGCCACGTTCTTTTTCAAATCCGGTACATATAATACTTCTTGTAGATGAAGGATTTGACCTTGATTTAAGAGAAGAGTAACAGTCTCTATCCCTTTCACGAGGTAGGTGGCATTGTCTCCAAGTATGATCTCCAAATTAGTCTTCTTTTCAATCAAATTAGAGAGGGCCTCCTTGATAATTTTGAGTTAACATGTTCTTTTCTTAGGTTAGTTAATGATGTAACTAATCCATTAGCAATCTCATTAATCATGATTGTAGCTAATGAAAGAACATAAATAATAAAAGTTGAAGACAAGCCAAGACAGATGAACACACGAATATGGCTCAAGCTAGGGAAAACCCCCAAGATGGGGAAAACCCTTGATCAATTCTTCTTATTATTATTAGCATATGTTCAACAGATAAATAAAGAGAGAGTACACTTAAAGTCAAGTTGACTTGCCGATATGTTTAGCACTGCTACTACACACTCAAGTCTGCATTTTTTGTTCCTTGATCTCATCAAAGGCACATAATAGATAAATCAGTCACATAACACACTTCAAAAGCAACTCGATCCTGGATGCATATATGTGGCCTTCTTTACTGAAGATGAGGAACCCAAATTATATTGATCCTGGACTAAATCAAGATCTTGTTAGGGCATACATGTGCCCTAACCTACAACAACAAACTCACAATATAAACCTCAGAAACATTCAATCTTCTCAAGAGTGAAAGCGGTTGAGGCTAGGCTAATACCTTATCCTCTTTTCTTCCATTCAATAGGGGTCTGAACCTGCCACACTCCACAGAGGGTTTGTGGCCAACCAGGGTAAGAAGAAAACAATCCAAAATACCCATTGATCTAGTTCAGATATGCCACCAATAGCCTCGGTCTTATGCTTGAGATACTCGGCCTAATCTGAGGAAGGGTTTACCACAAGAAACTAGCCCAAACATGCTCTAAAAACCTGCAGCCTTCCCAACTGAAGATTCTCGGCCCAGTGATGGAAGAGAAAACCCAAAACTGTATACTCTTGCGTCCTCCTTCTCAGCTCAGCTTCCTCAGACATGATTTTACCTTCTTGATGTGTGAAATGAGGTTGAAAGCACCTCTATATATATTAGTCAGGGTGGAAGAGACGTGACTTTTGGACTTATTGAGCTGACTTAAAGATAAGGCCGACCTTGATAATATTTGTGGGGGAGAATAAATTCAAAATCCCACTTTTACTTACCCAAATTTGACGATCTTTAGATCAATTTTTGGTCCTCTCGAAAAGAGGAATTCAATGTTGCAATTATCTTCCCCAAAGGAAATGTCCAAAGTGGAATTTGGCCCTAGATGCCTATTTTAACACTCCCTCCCAACTAGGGAGAATTCTCCCTGCTAATCCATCCATCATCATGCCATCTAGTCGACATGAACCATCTTTGTATCCCGTTTCTGCTCCACTCTGAACACTAATATGAATAATGAAGAAGAATCGATCGAGAGTGAGTCACAAGACCTTGCCACTCTCCAGTGACAAAGGTCAGTCCATATAACCAAAGGGTGAACTCCAATCGGACTTGATCCCAAGTGATCAAGTTGAAGAAACATCATTCATCCTAGAGATAGGGAGTATGACAGTACATGACGAGTCCATCAGTAGTGCTATGGTCCCTATCCAATTTTCCCAACTCATTGGCCAAATGAGAGGTACTTCCCATGTGTCCCAAACAACATGAGTAGGATGATGTAGGAACACCAGCAGTGAAAGAATATATCACATCCTGCACATAATCATACATAGGGAAAGGAGAAACCACATCCTAAAAACACACATCACAATCAGATGTAGGGAAAGGATGAACCACATCCTACACGTATGCAAATCACCAAGAGTAGGGAAAGGATGAACCATATCCTACAAACACAAGTCACAACCATCAATCGTAGGAAGAATCCTACACGTGGGGAAAGGATGAACCACGTCCCACTGACAAGTCAACCACAGATCGTAGGGAATGAGCATCCTACAGGTGGGGAAAGGATGAACCATGTCGCACCAACATGTCCACAAGCAGATACCTGAATGCATCTCTTACTGGGGTATCCGCAGGAGAAGGTGAACCACTCATCCTACTCATATGCCATAGGATAAGGTAAACCACTCATCCTATGCATATGTCATCAACAGTAGGGGTAGGTGAACCACTCACCCTACACATGTGTCCGCAATCGTAGGGGAAGGTGAACCACTCACCTTGTACGCGGCACACCAATAGGAGAAGGTGAACCACTCACCCTATGGTCGCTCATAGCTCAAATACGTACCCCAAGCCTTCAGGAGCTCCCAGAGCTCATTGTTCCATCTTAACAAAAGATCCCTTCATATAGGAGATAAAGCTAGGTTTCTTTCTGAAAATTAATGATATTGTTGACTGAATCGTCAATGGAAGCCTCAATAGCTCCACTAAACATATCTACTAGTAGAGATCTTTAGTAGCACTCAATAATCCTCGGCTTCTTGCATATATAGATAAAGAGAATATTTGACTGATCTTACTCCATCTTACTTAGAGAGACCACAACCTAAACATGTCTTTCCAGGTTGTGCAGTGTCTATCAGACAACCTACTTATCGTGAGATTAGTCCACTTAAACATGCCATAAAATGGGCATGCCATTAGTTGTTCCATATAAAGTGGTATGTGAAATACATGATTTTCTGAATCCTCTTTTGCAATAATGGTGATCATGGGTATAAATGACTGCTGGAGAGTTTCCTTAAATGGCCATGCTGGCTGCCTTATACACTCTTCTTCAATAGATCTTTAGAGTAACAAATTTCAGCCTTTAAGAGATAAGGTGGACAATACTTATATTGTCGATCTCAGCGATAACAATATCGTTGATATTCGGAAATATCGCAATATTTTCAGGGAAACAAAATATCGCCAAGAAAATATCGCAATATTTTCTCTCCCCGAAAATATCGTGATATTTCCAAAATATCGGCAATATTTCAGCAAATATCGCGCAACGATAGAAAATATCGTCGAGCTTCTCCTGGTCATGGATAGAAAAGGGAAAAATCTTTTTTTTTTCCATTTCTATTTGTGAGTGGCTGAGAAGGAAGGTTAAAGCATTGTGGAGGTTGTCAAAGACGATTGGTGATCAAACAACCATTATCACCAGCACCTAAGAAGTTTTTCATCATCAAAGATTGAAGAACAATGAGACAAACTCCATCTCTTCCATTAGCAGGTATGTTCTTCCAAACCCATATTTTAATGAATTTTTTTATAGATTTAGGGCTATGCATGCTTGCCTCTTTGCATACCAACATTGTGCTACTTTTTTTTTCCATTTACTATGATTTTCATGCCCATGAGCCAATGCAAGGGTTTTTTCCATATTTGGACAACAAGCTTCATTTTTTTAAACATTCTTATGCACCCTCTTATTACCAATTTTTCATTCACGTTGCAAATAATGTATTTGTATTCTTGTAGTAATTTTTTTATTTTTAATGACATGCTTATTACTTATTATTTTTAAATTTTTATGCATGGGTGTTTAGTGCCAATTTTTTATTTTTTGTGCCCTAGGTTTGAATTAGTCCACTACAAAAGTCAAATATGCCAAAAGCCTTGGACCCATTTTGGGAGTATGGGGAGCCTGATGGTGGGACAAATCGGACATCTTTATCATGCAAATTGTGTGGGACAAAAATGACAGGAGGGGTTACGAGATTGAAATATCATCTGGCTACTCTCTGGACACGATGTTGACCTCTGTATAGTTTCCAGTCTAGAGCTTCTACAAAAAGTTCTTGAAGCTATTGATGAAAAAGACAGAAAGAACGAAGAGGCAGAAAGAAACAAGGTTGAACATGCAGGTAGATCTTTTGGCATAACTTCTTCTGATTTTGAGGCTGAGGGTAGTGGGAGGGGCTCCACAGCATCACATGCAAAAGCTAGTGCTAATGTTGTTGGGAGTGGGAGGTCATCATTTTTTGTTCCACGAACAAGACATGGATCACAACCTTCCATAAAATCAGTTGTTAAAGAAAAGGAGAAGCTAGAAGCAGATAGAGTTATGGAGAGGTGTCTTGTTTGGAGTGACTTGCCTCTCAGCATCATCAAAACCAATCCATTTTGGAAGCCAATGTGTGATGATATTGCTATTATGGATCCAGGTTACAAAAAGTGCTATGTATGAGGAGTTGCGGGGGACAATCCTTAAAGCAAAATAGCAAGACATCAACTCTATATTGACAGAGTTGAAAAATACATGGGAAGTGTCTGGATGCATAGTGATGTTTGATGGTTGGACAGATAGGAAGGGTAGGACCCTTCTAAATTTCTTGGTACATTGTCCTAAAGGTACCATGTTTATTAAATTAGTGGATGCATCAGCACACATAAAAGATGCAACAACGATATGTGAGTTGTTATATGGCTTCATCTGGGAGATTGTCGTGCAGAATGTGGTGCAAGTCATAACACATAATGCAACTATTATGTGGCTGCCGACAAGATTCTTATGGAGAGGCACCGCACATTGTTCTGGACTCCATGTGCAGCACATTGTATCGATTTGCTACTTCAGGATATGGGAAAAATCTCCTTCATCAAGGAGGTGATTGATATGGCTAGGAGTGTCCCCAAGTTTATATATAACCATGCTTTTGTTCTTAGCCTCATGAGGAGATTCACTAGAAACAAGGAGTTGCGGTGTCCTGCAATCACACGTTTTGCCACCAACTTTATTACTCTCTAGTCTTTGCTTCGATGCCAAGTTGAGTTGAAGCAAATGTTTGTTTCTGATGAGTGGTGTGATTGTCGATACAACAGGAGACTAGACGGGAGAGCCATTGCAAAAATGGTGTACACTGAGACATTTTGGCAAGGATTAGAAGAAGTATGCTCAATTAGTGAACCTATAGCAAAGGTTATGAGATTGGTAGATGGGGAGAAGCCTGCAATGGCTTATGTGTATGAGGCCATGGATAGGGCCAAGGAGGCCATTCGTTCTTATTATGCAGAAAAGGGTTCTATTGGGCTTGTAAACATACGATGTTATGAGATGTGATTGATAGTCGGTGGACAGGGATGCTTCATCGACCCATTCATGCAGCAGCACTCTTCCTCAACCCTGCATTTTCATACAAAAGCGCCTTTGATTTTGATGGTGAGGTGATGGAAGGGCTCCATTCTTTTATTCAGAGGATGGTACCCGATCCTGAGCTTCCTAGCAAAATCAACCGCGAGATACAGTTTTATCAGGATTTTGATGGCCTATTTGGCTTTGATGATGCTATTAGGGAAAGGACCCTCTTCATGCCACGTAAGTGACAAGCCATCACTCATTAGAATTTTCAATTTAGAAATTACCTATTTATAATTCTAGATTTTTAAAATTAAATTATGTAACTTGCATTTGATGTAGAAAATTTTGAATCTTACACTTTATGCAGAAATTATTACTGTTAATCCGGTTATGCTCCTCCTACTTAGACAAGTTATTAACTGAATAAATTCAAGTTGAAATCGAAGAAAAACACATAAAAGATCTCTACCAATCCAGATCTAGAATAAGCACATGCACACATTGACAAAGTGACAGTTATTTCTAGACAAATAGTCCCCAGAAAAACCCAATGCGGGAAAACCGGTCTCTGGCTGCTGGAGGGTCTTATTATTAAGAATATTTATGAATTCACTAATCTGGGTTCCAGATATAGAAAACCCAACAGAGAAAATACTAGATCTACAACTCACTGGTTGATCCAGGGCCAAAATAATGACTGATCCACACCCTCAAACGAGATTTACAGAACTCAGCCAAAATTAGGGCCTAGAAACCGCAGCACTGCCCCTAAAAGCCTCTGTGTCAGCCTCTAAAGTCCTCCAAACCCTCAGCGCGACTCCGGAAGAAACTGTGTTACCCCAGACTGGGTGACGCAGTCACTACGTTGCCCCTGAAGGGTCTCTGTGTAACCCTAGAGGGCTTCCTACTGAAAATCACGTTGTCCTTGGAGGGATTGTGCTGTCCTTGCTGCTGTTGTCGCTGCCTTCTTCTGCACTGTCCTTGAGCTGATCTCTGCCTCTTATGTATTCTAGACCCCGAGATCAGATCATCCCCTTGGCCTAAATTCCCGTCTCTACAGCTAAAACACTTCTGAGTATTCTTAGAAAACCCTGCCCTAGAATCTCAGCTTAGCTTCAGTGCTTTGCCTCTGTGTGTCTTTACAAATGACCCCAAGCCTTTCCTTTATACTTTTCTCATTGACAAATCAATAGCCATGATCAGATCTTTAATCAATGGCTAAGATTAAAAGAAAGCTGGATTCGTGTGACTTAAGACAATTTTATCACATGTTTAATTAAATTTTCTTTAATTATTTAAGTTCCCTAAGTTTTAACTTAGGAAATACATTAAAGTAATTAATTAATTTAATATCTCCTAAACCAGATGAAATTTCCCAAATCCTTTTCTGGGTCTTGTAGATCAGGTATACTCTAGTCCTTCCTCAAAAGTTTAGGACCTAGAGCACAACTGATGCTACCCCAAATACACAAAATCTCAACACTCCCTCTTAGCATCAAGGGTGTGCTCTAGCAATACATCACACTATGCATTACATGACTTTGACAACTGGTTCTGTGTTGTTGAAGCTTGGCCTCCTGCCACTCAACTCTGCACTGTTGCTGCCATTCTGTACTACTGCCCATGACTCTGCCACTACAACCATTGTACTGCAACTCCCTCTCAATATGTTGCATCTGTGTTGCTCATAGTACTGCTACTGTTGATCTGCTACACTGCAACTTCATTTGTTGAGAGAAAAAACTGAATCTTCTACCCAATCTTTGACAACCAAGTTAGATGGCTTGCATCCTCATCATTGAAGCCTCATAATCTATAGATCTGTGCTGGCATCTAAAGAACGATGCACAACTACAGCTCTGCCTGCATAATCAGACTCCCTCTGCACTATTGAAGTCACATCAGCTCCTTGTGCTGAAATCTATCACGATGTTGTTGCACTGCGTTGTCCCTCTAAAGCCTTTCGCGCTGCTGCAGCTCTGCATTGCGTAAGCAGCTTTGCACTGCGCTGCTGAAGTCACATCAGCCTCTGCGCTGCTACTGCTTCTACACTACTGTTGCTTTGCTTTGCACTGCTCCTCCCAGCCTCCAGATTTGCCTTTGCCTCTGCCTCATCTGTGATCTATGCACCCACTGCTCTACTTGTCCCGCTACTGTCCTAAGGTTGTCGTAGCTCGCATGTGATCCAAGAGATGAGCTACTCAAGGATCCGCCCCACATCTATGTAGCTCCTCTACATGACGTGGCCATCTGCTCAGCAAATCTGTCGAAGCTCCTCCTCTCTATACTAGAGATCTGGATCTAGGGTCCTTTATGAACTGGGCACCCTTTACTCCCTCTGACAACTGATTTTCCTTCTTGGAAATCTACCAAATCAACTATGATTTAGCTTCTTCTTTGATCCTCTGATCAAATTACAAGTTTCCTTTGGCAAGAAATTTTCTCAGAAGTTGATCTCCTCCCACTCTTTGTCACTTGTGCTAAGGCTAAAAATTTGAAAACTTCAGAATTTTAACCGCACCAGCTCTTCTGAATTTCTGCAACTTTTCTGCAATCTTTTCTGGATCTGACAGATTCAGATCTGAATCACACTGGCTTGCTTCAGGCCAAACCAACGTTGTTTCTAAGCTACCTTTGCATAGTAATTGCGTGGGCTTGCTAGGACATAACGCTGGACAGTGTCACCCTTCCCTCTGCGTGAATCTTCTCTTGAAAACTATGCTGTCCCTTCAGATCTGCGTTTTTGCTGCTTTTCCAGCTGCTTTCTATAGCTTGATCCTTCAGACTCTCCTGCTGATGACCCTCCTAGATCTGCAATTGCTCTGATAGCATGTACAAATTTCTGAATCTTACACTTTATGCAGAAATTATCACTGTTAATCCGGTTATGCTCCTCCTACTTAGACAAGTTATTAACTGAATAAATTCAAGTTAAAATTGAAGAAAAACACATAACAGATCTCTACCAATCCAGATCTAGAATAAGCACATGCACACATTGACAAAGTGACACAGTTATTTCTAGACAAATAGTCCCCAGAAAAACCCAATGCGGGAAAACCGGTCTCTGGCTGCTGGAGGGTCTTATTATTAAGAATATTTCTGAATACACAAATCTGGGTTCTAGATTTGGAAAACTCGACAGAGAAAATACAAGATCTACAACTCACTGGCTGATCTAGGGCCAAAATAATGACTGATCCACATCCTCAAACGGGATTTACAGAACTCGAAACCCTAGCGCTGCCCTTGAAAGCCTCTACATCAACCTCTAAAGTCCTCCAAACCCTCAAAGTTGCTTCGAAAGAGACTGCGTTACCCTAGTCCGAGTGACGCAGTCACTATGCTGCCCCTGAAGGGTCTTTGTGTAACCCCAGAGGGTTTCCTGCTGAAAATCACGCTGTCCTTGGAGGGACTGCGTTGTCCTTGCTACTATTGCTTGTAGTATCCCAAAAGGGAAATAGACAGCAATACAAGCATATGACAATATGGAAAATGCTAGAAATAGAACATAAAGCAAATACTCAAAAAAATGCCGGGAATGCTAAGCCATTTTATTAATCTGAGAATATAATGAAATACAATGGATAATCAGAATGATGGCACCTATTCTTGCTCAAGGCAAGTGAAGAACTCTCTCAGAAAGATAGGAAATGGCTGCCACAAGAAACTGCGTCCCAGCTGCTAGGAAACTGCCGTAAACTGCTGCTGCTGCGGGAATGAACTGAAACTAGGGGTTGATCCCCTTCCCGGAATGGGCTGAAAATCTGCAAATCACCTGTACTCGCCAACCCGGACCAAACCTAGAAACCATAACAAAAATGGACCACCTCCAAAAATCACCAAGAAAACCCTCCTCAAGGAATTACGCTGTCCCTCCAGGCCCAGCGCAGATGCCAAATGATAGATGCTGAAACAGAGCCACAAACTCCCCGGAAAATCTCCAACTGGTAAAGACTGAGCCTCCACACCGGATCTCACTGAAACTCCTGCAGAAAACCCCGCACCGGAATACCTCCAACAAGAACTGCATCCTCTCTCCCAGGGACTGCGCAGTCACCAAAAGAAGCCCAGCTCCTCCGCAAAACAAACAACCAAATCTCCCGTAAAAGACTGAAGGAAAAACCTTGCCCGAGCAGGCACTCGAAGTCCCCCGGGGCTAAGGGCGAGATCTCCGACCGGAGACACTCAACGCACTAAACAGTGCTGCAGACAAGCTAAATAGCCAGCGTGCTGAAGAAGACAAAAGTCTAGCTCAAATATCATCAACAACAAGAATTCCCCAAATGAGGAGGCTCCTCCACCTTTTATAGCATTGGTTTCCCTCCAAAACCAACGTAGTCTTTCTCTCCTCCATGTGGTGTGTGGCCCCCCTTGGCTCCCCCCTTAAGTTACAACGTTGTGCTACTAGGAAGGTGTTTTATGTTTCTTCGTGAGTTATAACCCCTCTTCTCACTTTGTTTATTAATATGTGCACAAGTAGGCAAAACTATATGGAAATCGAATATTCCAATTAGTTGTTGCTAATTAGGAATATTACAGTCTCCCCCGGCAAAATGTTGCTTGTCCTCAAGCAACTGAAGTGATGGATGCTGCAAAATCTTCTCATTCTCCCAAGTGGCATCCTCATCCAGCAAAAATTGCTTGTCCTCAAGCAACGCTTGAATAAGCCTCCTCTCTAGCTGATGCTTCCCATCGATACTTAAAAATGTGCCTGGGTCCCACTGAAACCTCTCTGACCTCTGCATCACCTTGATACGAAGGGCTCTCTCAATGCCAGGGTCCCAAAGTGACCTCTCACAGTCCCAGCCAACCAATAATCCTCCTGGATCCCATCGCCACCGTGGCCAATAATCGCCCAAGTCCCATGGCTCGGATTGTGCACTGCCTCTGGCTATGACCAATGCTCTAAGGGGTGAAGACCACCAACAAGCATCAATGCTCCCGGGCTCCTGCTGCGCTATACCTGTAGCTGCATATGCTACCCATCCAACTGCATACCAACTCATCACCTCTCTCCAATCCAAGTTCTGACTCAATCCCATGCTGATCCTGCTCTCCTGAAATCGGGAAGGAGTCCTGAAGTAACGACAACCGGTGCCCTCCTGCCAACTGGGATCTGTAACACCTACTATGTCCAAGGGCCCCTGCTCCGCTGTGCTCCCTACGAAGAGTATCGTACCGTCACGAGGGTACCAACTCATGATCTCCCGCCAGTCCATCCTGGAAGTAGAATCCGATGTAGTAACAACAACGGCATATGGAACACGCCTAGGGTGTTGCCGCCAACCCGTAATCAACTCCCACTGCTCTGCCTTGTCTGCCAATGAGAGCTGCCTGTAGAAGGAAGTCCCTCTCTCTATAATGGGCCAAAGTGGGCAAGATATGATACAAGCTCCATCGATGTACTCTTGGAGATTACTACTCACCGAAAGTGCTGCAGCTCGACCAACTGTATGTACATTTATCTGTATCTCATCAATGTGTTGGCGAAAAGATGGATGCTCCACCATATCCAACAGCTCTTGTTGTCTACTATCCCCCTGCATAACAATCCCATCATCCTCCAACATCTCTAGAAGATATGGATCTGCAACTGGTGTCTGTGCATCTGACTGCTCCTCCTCAAAGGCTGACCCCAATGTTAACTGCATATCCATCATGGGCTCAATGTGGATACTCTTCTGGATCTCACCCAAGGAAATGTCATGCCTGATGTCCATAGTATTCTCCTCTGCTGACTCAGGCTCCATCATATGCTGCTCTGGCTGAATTGTCACAAGTGACTCATCACCCAGAGTATCTCTCAAAGAGTCCCGTGACTGCTCACTCTGGACATCGGAATGCAGCTCTGGTCTACTGTCACCATCTCTGCATGACTGCTCTCGCTCCCCAGAAGCGACCTCAACTGATCCTATGGACTCATATGGAAAAGAGTCCTCACCCTGGCATACAGAAGGAATGCCCTCCTGTTCTACCTCCACCACCTCATCTGCAGTGAATATGCCATCCACCCTCTCGATAAAGTGTCGATACAATGTCTGGAGTCTAGATGCATGCTGGAATGCTACCTCTACTGAACCCAGTATCCTCTGCTCATGCATGATCTCAACATGCCCTGAGGGAAGAATGATGCATGTCTCCCTCATGACCCACTCCCTGGGTGTAGGCTCAGCGATGACCGATGTGCCACCCCTGTAGAGGATCATCTCATCGCTCGACCTGTGGCTGTCAACTAGTAAACCAACCCAGTGCCACTGCTGAGAGGTCTCCCGCCTAGTGTGCTGAGTTCCATCCAAACATCTTGGGTGTGCCTCGCATACCCCGCTGCTCATGCCCAAAGTGCCAAAGGTCAACAATAAAATCGGTTGTGCCCATGAGTGATGTAGGAGAGGGTCGGATGCATGAGTCCCCACAGATGCCGTCAAGTATCGCTCATCTGTCCCTTCATCGATCCTGGGTGAAACACTCCCAACGGTAAGCCTGGTGTCCCTATCCGTGAGTCTCCCTAGCGGAAATGCTCTAAGATCCTGCTGTGCAGCACCGTATGCCCTCGCATACCACCAATCATCCATGTACTCCTCACCATGCCACTGCACACTGAGGTATACCCCTGTATACTGCTGGATACCCCAAGCTACTGTCGTACCACCCAGTACCGTCTCGTGCCCTGACTGCGTCCAGGCATCGGTCACTCTTCGCGAGCTCTCAATGTGATGTAGGACACTCCTACTCCACAATGCAATCCCACACACTACGGTAGTACACCATGCAACTCCATGTCCACCGGCAGTCCACTGCTCAATGCTAGAGGCTCCCACACATCCCTAGATGTGATGACCTAGAGCTATGCCCCTACCTGTCGGACTACCACCAATCGGTATCATCGTCTCCACCGTCGCAGCACTATACCTGCCGACGAGTGGAAAATCACTCCAAATCCTCTTCAAGGGGTCCAAGAAGTGAATCTCCCTGTGTGTCAGTAGTGTTACCACCACTGCTCGGCTCCGTTGTGTCCTCTGTGCCCCACACAAAGGTGAAGAATCCTTGGCCCCATACAAGGTGCCATCTGGTGGCCTGCCAATGCCACCTCCTCCGACAAGCTCTCGCTAAGGTGTGCTGACCACCCTGTGATCCCGTGTATGAATGTCATGCCAAGACAACCTAGGGAGTTTGCCCATAAATTGGTTGGCCACTGGAGCTGACTGAAACTGCACATGCTTTACTGCTAGGCCAACTGTACTCTCCAAGACATAGTTAGCCGACCTGCTTGGGAAATGATAGGTGATCCCACCTGGATCCCAATGCCAATCTGGGGTTCCTGTATTCCCCATGCATAGAAACTCCTACTGAGCTACACTCGGATCCATCACTATCTCCATAGCCCGCTCCACCGAGTACCAACTCAAAATCTCTCGCCATCCAACCTCAACATGTGGATGCTGTACCCTGTGCAACTCTGATCGTCTCATACCGCTATCCAAGTCAACATATGAGATCTGACTAGGTGGCTCCATCTCACTCTCTCCAATGAGAAGCGGTGACCCAAAAATGCTGCTAGTCCCGTCCATGCATGCCTGAAGGAGAATAATCTGACGCTGCAATGTGCCCCCTGGTTGTACCATCAGGGAATCCAGTCGTTCCCCAATGCGGGCCAACTTGGTAGCTGACTCAGCACAAGCCACTCTCATGCCCTCTAGCTCCAAGTCCTGCAACAAAATGGCCTCTCGAACTGATGTGGCCTTCCCTTTCAAAACTCGAAGGTCTGCCCAAAGCCGATGATATCGCTGCCTGCGACCATCATCCGACACCTCTGTATCTCCTAGTGCCTCATCGAAAGTGGATACATCTCCTGATACCTCACCCATCTGTCGTGTGCTGCTACCACCCGAAGACTCGAACATGGCTCCAGTCATCACCTCAATGGATGGCTCTACTGGGGTAGGCTCTACCTTCTCCACTACGATATCAACCGACACGGTCAAGGAGGTCTCTAATGATGGTGAGTCCTGTGTCACACTAGGTGTATCCTCGAACTCCCTGCAATCCTGTGTGTCCTCATCCTCCAAGTGTGAGGTAACCATTTTGATGGTTTCCCCCTCCGATACTCGGTCAAGCTGGAAAGAGGTATCCAACTTCTCCACCCAAGTTTTTTCCGAACGCTTGGATGACCCATCAAATGTCGGTAAAATGGAGTCTGCTTACTGTGTGCTGTAAGCCCCCGTCATGTGAGTGCCTGTTCCCACTGTGAAAGTTGCGGGGTCTGCTATCCCGCTGGAGCTGAACAAAATCTCTGAATGAGATAAGATCTCTGAGCTCTGGCCCGTATGCCTGGTACTCTGCAAGATAGGCGCCCATCTGGCCAGGCTCAGGCTCTGGCTCCTGCTGTGCTCCCGCCCCTGTGTCCTCTGTTAGGAACGTGGACATAGTGGATCGCGTGGGTGCATGCGATGCCATAAAGGGGATAGCCTCACGCTCTGGCATATGGTGGGATGTGCCTGATCCCTCACCAACCTGAAACCCCCTTGGGATCTCACGCTGCCTAACCTCCATAGCAGTGATTCTCTGCCCCATCACCTCAATCTGCCTTAACAGATCCTGTGCTGATTTGAGGAGAATCTCCTCAAATCTCTTCGCACCATCATCACCTACCATTGGCACTTTCTGCTATGTGTCTACAGGCTCCTCAGAAACTGCACGGCTGTGTAAAACCATACTACTGCTTGACTTCGACCTCTGATTTACCCACTGAAAACTACTCAGAAAATTCTAGGAATTTGGGAAGGTGATCCTTGCCCAAAACCCAGAAAAACCCAGAAAACGTTTCTTCTAATTCCAACCTTCAAAATTTGACCCTCTATATTTTGGCCCTTTTTCCAATTTCGTTTTTGGTACTGCAACTGCTATTGCTCCCCAAAATTCCAGCAAACCTCTGTATGATCTCTTTCCCGATGTCATAGACCACAGGCTGAGCCAGAATTATGCTTTGATACCACTGTAGTATCCCAAAAGGGAAATAGACAGCAATACAAGCATACGACAATATGGAAAATGCTAGAAATAGAACATAAAGCAAATACTCATAAAAATGCTGGGAATGCTAAGCCATTTTATTAATCTGAGAATATAATGAAATACAATGGATAATCAGAATGATAGCACCTATTCTTGCTCAAGGCAAGTGAAGAACTCTCTCAGAAAGATAGGAAATGGCTGCTACAAGAAACTGCGTCCCAGCTGCTAGGAAACTACCATAAACTGCTGCTGCTGCCAGAAAGAACTGAAACTAGGGGTTGATCCCCTTGCCGGAATGGGCTGAAAATCTGCAAATCGCCTGTACTCGCCAACCCGGACCAAACCCAAAAACCATAACAAAAATGGACCACCTCCGAAAATCACCCCAGAAACCCTCCTCAAGGAATTACGCTGTCCCTCCAGGCCCAGCGCAGATGCCAAATGATATATGCTGAAATAGAGCCACAAACTCCCCGGAAAATCTCCAACTGGTAGAGACTGAGCCTCCACACCGGATCTCACTGAAACTCCTGCAGAAAACCCCGCACCGGAACACCTCCAACAAGAACTGCGTCCTCTCTCCTCGAGACTGCGCAGTCACCAAAAGAAGCCCAGCTCCTCCGCAAAACAAACAACCAAATCTCCCGCAAAAGACTTAAGGCAAAACCTTGCCCGAGCAGGCACTCGAAGTCCCCCGGGGCTAAGGGCGAGATCTCCGACAGGAGACACTCAACGCACTAAACAGTGTTGCATACAAGCTAAACAGCCAGCGTGCTCAAGAAGACAAAAGTCTAGCTCAAATATCATCAACAACAAGAATGCCCAAATGAGCAGGCTCCTCCATCTTTTATAGCATTGGTTTCCCTCCAAAACCAACGTAGTCTCTCTCTCCTCCACGTGGTGTGTGGCCCCCCTTGGCTCCCCCTTTAAGTCACAACGTTGTGCTACTAGGAAGGTGCTTTATGTTTCTTAAGTGAGTTAGACCCCTCTTCTCACTTTTATTTTATTAATAAACTATAGTCGGCAAAACTATACAAAAATCGAATATTACAATTAGCTGTTGCTAATTAGGAATATTACATTGCTACTGCCTTCTTCTGCGCTGTCCTTGGAGGGACTGCATTGTCCTTGCTGCTACTGCTGCTGCCTTCTTCTGCGTTGTCCTTGAGCTGATCTCTGCCTCTTCTGTATTCTAGACCTCGAGATTAGATCATCCCCTTGGCCTAAATTCCCCTCTCTACAGCTGAAACACTTCTGAGTATTCTTAGCAAACCTTGCCCTAGAATCTCAGCTTCAGTGCTCTGCCTCTGTGTGTCTTTACAAATGACCCCAAGCCTTTCCTTTATACTTTTCTCATTGACAAATCAACGACCATGATCAGATCTTGAATCAATGGCTAAGATTAAAAGAAAGCTTGATCCGTGTTACTTAAGACAATTTCATCACATGTTTAATTAAATTCACTTTTATTATTTAAGTTTCCTAAGTTTTAACTTAGGAAATACATTAAAATAATTAATTAATTTAATATCTCCTAAACCAGATGAAATTTCCCAAATCCTTTTTTGGGTCTTGTAGATCAAGTGTACTCTAGTCCTTCCTCAAAAATTTGGGACCTAGAGCACAAATGGTGCTACTCCAAATACACAAAATCTCAACATTTGAAACTTTAATTATGTTTTATGTTTTTGAAATTTTATTTCTTTATTTTCTTGTAGATATTTGGTGGTGAACCTATGGTGCAAGGGCACCAAAATTGCAGAAATTGGCCATAAGAATCCTGAGTCAAACATATTGTTCTTCAAGGTGTGAGCGCAATTGGAGTGTATTTGAGAAAATACACTCAAAAAAGCACAACAGGTATAACTTTGACCTTTAGCCTTCAGTTGAGCAATTACATTTATTGTAATTTTAATTTATGACCCTCAAGTGCCAAGACGGAAGACTCATTAGTTTTTTTGACACTCTTACAAGTTGGAGTTCGCATGTCTCAATGATTTAGTGTATGTGCATTACAATATCCGACTTCGAGTGAAGCAAATACAAGCACCAATGGATCCAGATGCCATTTCCTTAGACAATATTGATGTATTGTCTCAGTGGAGGGTGGAGACTGAGGATCTCATCTTGGAGGAGTCACCTACATGGTTAGATCCAGAGAAAGCATTAGAACAGGGGCAGCAAGAGGAGGAGGAGGAGGAGCAGCAACACTCGGAGCAAGAGGAGGAAGAGGAGGACGAGGACAAGGAGGACATTGTGGGAGCATCAGCGTCAACACCATTTGCTATAGATATAGGAGAGCAGAGCTCCATACCCAGTAGTCAATATTTGACATTAGGTGCAGGGTCAGGGCCTTCTACTGCTAGGGGCAGGCTTGACAAACAACCCCTCATGTTTTCCCGTAAAAGGGCGAGAAGGCACTGATTTCAGATAGATAGTTGCTAGTTCTATTTGTTTTGCTACATATAACTCATGATGATGAGATACTTTTATATGTGTGATGTTATTTTGTATTGGTTCTCCCCATTTGAGTCCTTGATTGGAAAATTATTAGGGATCAATAGGATTTGGTATCGCCTTTGATGTATCATTTTTATTTTACATCTACAACATCATATATATCAGTGCTTTCTTCATATTTATGTGCCAATGTGTTTATTTCATGTTGTTATTGCTTTATATGTTTAAAAATCTGAAGAAAACAAAATGAATATATTATGCATTTTTTATGCTTGCCAATATTTGTCGATATTTTGCTGATATCTTCACTGATATTGTTGATAAGATCTTTTCTAGACCCTCGCCGATATTTTTCCGATACCAATATTATCAACACTGGTCGATCTAGCCTCTCTTTGCAATGAGAATCTCTCCATATTCGTATCAAGGCAAACAATTGATAGAGGAGAGGATGATTATCAACATCAATAGCTGAATCCAAACATCATAACTCCTCCTGAATATTGAGAAGGTCACCTTTCCTATAATGTAACCATCTACAATCTGCTATTAATCCTGGGATTTTATAGCTCCCTTTGAAGCTTTGTTTTGGATGATCATCTAGCCTTTAATCATTTGTTATTCATACAAGAGATGAGACTTCCATGAGGCAACTGATCCATAATGGGGAAGGTTCCTTTTCATTCTGGTGACTATAATATATATCTATAAGACTATTCCTTATAGGATATTTTGCTTATCGTACTCAACAAGACATAGAATCAGTCATGTGCCTTCTTCAGGACACCTTTGATTTCGTGTTGATGAGTGTTTTCCCAAAAGAGATTGTTCCATAGTTCCATGCACTTATTCTCTTCGCTGATATTTAAAATAGGGGTTGTAGTTGTGCTGCATTTATCAAAAGGGTTGTATTTTCTTTTACTACTAGATCCCAGGAGTAACAATTCAAAAGATGAACTATCCGACTGTCTTGTTCACAACAAGACTATAACACAATCGACAATTTACAGGAGCTTCAACATATTATAATGGCTTCTGGATTGGAACAATAATCAGAAAATGATGCTGAGATGGATATGCCATATATATATAGAAGAGAGGATATAGGGCATGAGTGTATGTTGATACAAACTACCAGAGAATCGAGATATGATGTCATTACCATTACATTGATTCTCACGGCATTAGAATGAGTAGACTTGATCACTGGAGAGACCTATAGCCACATGTTGAAATTTGATGACTAAAAAGTTTCCTGCAATCCCAACCCAGTTTTAATTTCACCTTATCACTCCCATTCAGTTAAATGCCCTTTCCCATAAACTTACAATCAACATATAGAATTTTGGAAATGAAATTTTCAGATTAAAACACATGGGACTGTCAACACATGCTGAAAATAAATATGGACATGAACAGACCAGCAACACATAAAAAATAAATAGATTTTTGGTCAACTTAGACCCAGGCAAAACCCCTTCAATCTTCTCCAGGAAAAACCTATTAGAGAGCTCTTCAAATTTATTTATCTTTCAAGTTCAGGAAAAACACATTTGCAGACAAAAAAACACAGCAAGATACAACTTATCTCTTCAACCCAAAACTCCTTGAAAATCGTGCCCACTTTGCATCGATTTCCATGCCCACTTGAAGCTGAAACAATACTGTATGGATGCGGACAGTACTGTACAGATTTTGTATGGACTGTATGGATTTTCGTACTGCTGTACAAATTTTATCTCCATTTTTTTTGCTTAAAGCAACCCTCGAATTGTGTGCAGCTCACATCATTAAATGTTGTTCGAACTGTACATTTTGTTGTCTTCTATGCCTTGATTTCCATACCCAACATTGCTCGGAAATCACTCCTTCAGCCTGCTACAACAAATTTCTCTTTCAGAACTTTTGTCCAGCTCTCAGCCTCCTTTCTCCAATCTGCTCATGAAGAATGAATGAATGCAGTCTCACTTTTCTTTTCCCTCTTTTGTTTCTCTAAATGACTTTTGGGCAACCCTAAGATCTAATGGCTCAGATTCATTTAGATCAAGGGATGAGAATAAACGCGCATTTGATTCTCACTTTCTATTTTTTAACTCACCCATTAAATAAAGTACCCACATTGTACTTTATGTCTAAAGTCACTTTTCACTTTATAATTTAATATTGACTTTACCACTTATAAAGTCACTTTCACTTTATGTTTATTGACTACCATATAAATAAAGTCACTTTCACTTTATAAAGTCACACTTAGGAAAATAATTATTTTGGACACTTTTCCCTAGGTAGAGACTATCCCATGGGAAACCACTTGTCCAAGGTACATTAAAAATCAACACTCCCTCTTACTGAGGAAAGTGTTTCTCACCACACCCATCTTGTCCCTGAAATAGACATGCTTGCCCCTTGGCAAGGACTTCGTTAGAACATTGGCCACCTGCTCATCTGTCGATATATACTCCAACTTCATTGCCCCCTTTTGAACATAGTCCTTGATGAAATGATATCTAATGTCAATGTGTTTTGACCTGTCATGAAACACTAGATTCTCCGTGAGTTTAATGCAACTCTGATTATCACAGTGAGTAACCGTCGGTATCAACTCCTGATCAAATAGGCCATACAATAACTTCACGAAATGAATGGCCCCTCACAACTAACTTCAGCTAGTGGCCATATATGAAGCCCTCGGAAGAGCTCAAAAACAATAAAACTTTGCTTTAGTGGACTTGAGCACAACTTTGAACCCAATCCGAGAAGCAACACCTGAAGTGCATCTTTGTTAAACTTGCTCACGACCAATTTGAATCTATATAACCTGGACTAACTAGGAATCTCTGCTTTATAGTTCGAGTCCATAATCATAGGTCCACACATGTAGCAAAATGTTCTTTGCAACTACCAGTCACCTCTGGCTCAACTACTTGAAGCTGACTAAGTGTGTTCACTGCAAAGCATATATCTAGCTGAATTGACTAGATATCATAAGGACCATCATTTTTGTTACAGTGAGGATCCACCAGCCCGGAATCGGAGAAGCATCAAAGCTTCTTCGGTTGGTGATCATAAGTAAGACATGGGTCTACATCATAAATGTGGCTCATCCATGTCCACTGTCTTGCCCTTGCCCTAGAAGATATACCTCCTCGCACACCTCAAGCCCAAAAATGTGCATCGGCCAATGTCACCTTGAAAATTCTACGCGGTATCATGGTTCTTCTAATTTTTTTAAATTTTTAGTTATTTCGAGAAATTAGATTCGAAGAAAGCTCATAGAAGTAAACACAGCTAACAGTACATGGATAAATTTCACCCAAAATACTACACTCATTCAACAATGTGACACATGGATTTTTGGACATAAGTCCCGGAAAAACCAGCGGAAAAACGATTATGAATGTGAGGGCTTATTTTGTTAAGTAGATTACGGAGTATAGTAAATGCAGGTTCCGGAATCACAGAAGGCTTGACGAGAGAATAAAATAAATCTCTGATTACTTTTGTTGTTTCTAAAGACCAAATATCTAAGCGATCCACCCTCAGCAGGGTTATGACTCACGCTCGGGATCCTAGCCCCTAAAGAAACCCCAGCCCGCAGCCAGAAGCCTGATCGGCTACGCTTAGGTTTTGTGTGCCACTACGCTGCCCTAGAGAGGGACTGCGTAACCCCAGAGAGGGTGACGCAGGCTTTACGCTGGCCCTCGAGACACTCTCCATAATTTTGAAACCCTCTGGAGCTTCAGCGTTGTCCTGCGTAGCGCCTGTGCAGTTGCTGCAGCTCTTTGCTTCTCTGTGTTGTCCTTCTTTGTTGCTCCTCTGCCTCTTACTGACTCTTGGTTTCGAGATCAGATCATCCCCTCAGCCAATACTACCCCTCGCTGCAGTAAAATTCTTCCGAAAATTCTTAGCAATCCTTGCCCTAGAATTCCAGATCTATTTCTCAACTCTGCCTCTATGTGTGTGTCTCCAACTGATCCTCAAGCCTTTCTCTTATACTTTTTCGATGATCTCATCAACGACCAAGATTAAAACATTCATCAACGGCTGAGATTAAAAGACTGCTTGATCCGTGTCTTTTAGAACATTTCAACACATGTGTTAATTAATTCATTTTAATTATTTAATTTTCCCAAGTCTAAACTTGGGAAGTCCATTAAAATAATCAATTATTTGAATAACTTGAACACCAACTGAAATTTCTCAAAACACTTTCTAGGTTTTGGAGTTCAAGTGTGTTCTAGCGCCTCCACAAAATTTCAGGGCTAGAGCACACCCGATGCTACACCAACTATACAAAATCTCAACACTCCCTCTTGACACATAGTATGCTCTAGCAATGCATTCACATAATGCACTACAAGATCTTGAAGTTGGATTTTGTGTTGTTGATGCTTGGCTTGCTGCCTTTCATCCACTGCACTATTGCTTTATGTATTGCTGCCCATGCCACTGCCACTGACACTGCCACATCTGTACTGCAGCTCCCTCTCAAGTTGTTGCATCATGCTGCCCATAGCATTGCCACTGCTAACTTGCTACATTGCCACTGCTAACTTGCTGCACTGCCACTACTAACTTGCTGAGAAGTAAGCAATTGAAAGACTCCTTCCCAATCTTTGACAGATAAGTCAAGCTGCATCTATCATTGAAGCTCCCTGGCTGTTGAATTACGTTGTCCTCTTGATGCCACTGTTATGCTGCAACTCTTCACTGCATGAGCCCAACCTCTATGCGTTACTGAAGTCCCATCAGCCTCTGCGTTGTTGCCTCCACACTGTTGTTGCTTCTGCATTACGCTGCTCCCTCTTCAACTCTCCAGCTCTCCCTTCTGCTTCAATGTGACCTTCTGCAACCATCTCCCAACTCATCCCGCTACCATCTTAAGGCTCCTGTAGCTCGTATGTAATCCAAGAGTAGGGCTGACTCAAGGATCTCGCCAGCGTCTGTAGATGCTCTACAGATCCATGTCACCCCACCTATTCTCTTGAGGAACATGAGCACTCATGGCTGCATCATCATCAGAACCATCATCCTTTGTTGCTACAACCTTGGAATCAGAAGCTCCTTTGTCCTTCTTCTTAGGACAAGTGTTGGCAAAGTGTCCAAATTCACCATAGTTAAAGCACTGAACCTTGGAAAGGTCCCTCTTCTTCTTCCCTACTGCTCTTCTTTCCTTTCATGCAAGGGTTGCATCATCTTCCCCTTCTTTCTTCATTCTTACTGTCCCACCACTGATATTCTGCTTCTTGGTGATCCTCCTAATTTCTTCTTGTTGGAGGATTGCCCACATGTCTGCCCAGGATGGTAACGCTGCTCTGCCCAGAATACTTTGGACAAATGTTTCCCATTCCTCGGAGACTGCATTCAGGGCAGTCCTTACTAGAAGTCCTTCGTCTAGAGTTGCACCCATGCCAACCAGTTGGTCACGGATGGTCTAAAGTCGGAAAAGGAAAGGATCTATTTCCTCACCCTTCTGCATCTGGAAAAACCTCATCTGATTCTCTAAGAGAATTTTTCGTTGGACAGAACTTCCTTGATACATCGATTCTAGAGTGACCCACATGTCATTTGTCGTGTTCTTTTCGGCAATATGTGGTACTACGTGATCCTTTACTCTGTCCATGATCAACCACTTAGTCTGCGCTTGATTAGCCTTAAATTTCTTAAGAGGATCCGGATCTGTAGGCACAACTAGAACACTCGTTGCATGGTCATTGATGTCGAACTCATCTGGGACTGATAGGATCTGTGCCCTCCAGATGACAAAGTTGGACACACCGTCCTACCTGTCCTGGTCTCTTAGCCCATGAGAAGCCATCTAGCTCAGATCTGACAGAAACAATACTCTTCTCTTTCTGTGGCTACAAAAACTCTGGATTTGGGTTTCTTGGTGACTAGAAACCCTCTAGTAACTGCTTCTTTTGAAAATTGATTTCCTTCCTGGAAATCTTCCACCCAAACACGATCGGACAGAACTCTCTAATCCTCCTGATCGAATCTCAAATCTGTTTAGTTTAGATCTGCTGAGTAACTGTCTTCCTCCCGCTCTTTGTTCACTTAGCTAGGCACAATTTTGCACCTGCAAAATCTCCACCACACTAGCACTATTGAAGATCTGAAGCACTGCTTCCGGATCTTGACAAACCTTTTCTGCAATAGAAGAAATCACTGGACTACGTCTCATTAATTGGCCCAGCATAGCCTCAGCACTGCTCAGAAGTGGACTACGTAACCCCAGACTGGGTGACGCAGTCCTTACGCTGGCCTGGGAAGGCTCTGCGTAAGCCTGATGGCCTTTTGCAGCTACATCGTTGTGCTTTTCTAGATCTGCATTCTTCTGCTGTCAAGTTGCCCTTTCCGGATCTGCTGCTTCTTCTACCACCCTGCAACACAAATATTCTTTCGCTGATTGCTGGAGATTCAGCTTGATCTGCTATTGCTATGATACCATGTGAAAATTCTACTGCAGTATCATGGTTTACTTCTCCTACTTGATTTAAATTATACAAGTTATTTCTAGAAATTACATTCAGAAAACACCAAGTAAACACTACTAACAATCTACACATGCAGATCATTTATTGAATACTACGCTCATTCAACAAAGTGACACATGGATTTTTGGACATAAGTCCCTGAAAAAACCCAAAGCGGGAAAATCGGTGCAGCAGATATGAGGGTTTATTTTATTAAGTAGATTTTGAGTACAGTAAATCTGGGTTCCAGATCTGGAAAACCCGACAGAGAATAAAAGAAATCTGCAGCTAACTTGTTGTTCTAAGACCAAATATCTGATTGATCCACACCCTCAAACGGGATTTACAAGACTCATCCCGGATCTGGCCCTAGAAATCCCATCGTTGCCCTTGAAGCCCCACTGTCAGCTCTGCTAGGCTCTATGTGCCACTGCACTGCCCAAAGAGGGACTGCGTAACCCCAGAGAGGGTGATGCAGGCGTTACGCTAGCCTTGGAGACCCTCTGCGTAATTTTGAAACCCTCTGGAGCTTCAGCGTTGTCCTGCGTAGTGGCTGCACAACTATTGCGTAGCTGCTGCTACTGCTCTCTGCTTCTTTGCGTTGTCCTTGTTTGTTGCTCCTCTGCCTCTTACTTACTCTTGGCTTCGAGATCAAATCATCCCCTTAACCAATACTACCCCTCGCTGCAGAAAAATTCTTCTGGAAATTCTTAGCAAACCCTACCCTAGAATTCCAGATCTAATTCTCAGCTCTGCCTCTATGTGTGTGTCTCCAACTGACCCTCAAGCCTTTCTCTTATACTTTTTCGATGAGCTCATCAACGGCTGAGATTAAAACATTCATCAACAGCTGAGATTAAAAGACTGCTTGATCCGTGTCTTTTAGAACATTTCAGCACGTGTTAATTAATTCACTTTAATTATTTAATTTTCCTAAGTTTAGACTTACGAAAACCATTAAAATAATTAATTATTTGAATAACTTGAACACGAACTGAAATTTCTCAAAACACTTATGGGTTTTGAAGTTCAAGTGTGTTCTAGCCCCTCCACAAAATTTCAAGGCTAGATCACACCCGACGCTACACCAACTATACAAAATCTCAACATGTCCTTCATCTCGAACTCCATAGCAAGATCCTCCTTGCAACCATTAATCAGTCTCTCTACCCTAGTAATCAACAAGTCATCAACATATAGCACAAGAATGAGTGGATCATCCCCTACAACAATGTAGTATAGGTTTGGATCTGCATCACTCTTCGTGAAACCCATCTGCTACAAGTATCAATCCTCAAATACCAAGCCCTCGGAGCTTTCTTGAGTCCGTAGAGTGCTCGCCTCAACTAGCATACATGGGCCTCCCGCCAAAGTACCTCAAATCCCTATGACTGCTCAACATACACCTCCTCTATAACCCCATTTAGAAATGCAGTCTTCACATCCATCTGATGGATCTGCCAACCCATTTCTGCAGCAATAGAAATAAGGGATCGGATAGAAGTTACCGAGCTACGAGAGCGAAGGTCTCATCACAGTCAACTCCCTCTATCTGTGAGAACACTCTAGCCACAAACCTCGCCTTGAATTTCTCAATGCTGCCATCCGCAGCATGCTTGATCTTGTAGAGCCACCTGGAAGTCACAACTGACTTGCCCTCAGGCCTAGGCACCACCTCCCAGACATTGTCCTTAATGATACAGGCATACTCCTCCACCACAACCTCTCTCCATACCTCCTGGCTGGCAGCCTCCTCATAACTAGTAGGCTCAGAGTCAACAATGTTGGTATCCTTGGCTACGTAACTGCAAAGCCGCTCAGGTGGCACACTCTCCCTGTTCACCCTCTTCGAAAGACCAATGGACTCCGCTTCCTTCAAGGTGTCTTGAAGCCACTTGGGCCTCCTCTTCCCTGAAGAAGCTTCCCCATAGGGAACCTCATCCTCTGCCCCCCAGTCTAGTGAACCTGCAGGTCTTCCAACTGACCCAGATGCACCTGTCCTCGAAGAACCTGTGCCTGTGTCAGCTGAAGTGCCATCTGAACTTTGTACCAGTGGACTCCCTAAAGAAGTGCTCGGTGAACTCGCCACTGGTGCCCCAGATGTCACTGACACTAAAGTACCTCCTGTACTAGTCGATTCAGAACCCTGAGGTCCTTCTCCCTGTACCTGACCTCCTTGTTGAGGAGAAGTCTGTGACTCTCACTCATCATACTCCCATGATCTCCGATAGGCCCTCTCCTCCTCGAACTTCACATCCCGATTCCCTCCTAATCTCCACTCTCTGTTTAAAAGGAATGAAGATCCGATAGGCCTTCGGAGTCTCGCTGTAACCCATAAAGATACCCTTCTCTGCCATGGGTTCCAGCTTTGTCCTCTGCTCCTTGGGGATATAAGAATATGTGAGACATCCAAAGATACGAACATGTCCCACATGAGGCTTCTCTCTAGTGAAGGCCTCCTTTGGAGTCATATTCCCCAATACTCTGTGAGGACTCCTGTTCTGAAGATAAACCACAGTATTGTAGGCCTCATTCCACAAAAACAAAGGCAACCCCTGATCATGAATCATTGCTCTAGCAGCCCCAATAATAGGTTTGTTCTTCCTTTCAGACACCCCATTCTGTTGGGGGTTGTAAGGAACCGTGAACTATCCCCTAATGCCCTCCTGTGCATAGAAGTCAGAAAACCCACCATCGGTGTACTCACCACCATTGTCTGACCTCAAGACTTGAATCTTCCTACCGGTTTGTTTTTCCACAAGAGCTTTGAAATCTTTAAAGCGGCTGAGGACCTCACCCTTAGTCTTCAGGAAATATATCCAAGTCCTCCTAGAGTAGTCATCAATGAATATAACATAATACTCATAACCACCCAAGGACACATGAGACATACGACCACTAACATCAGTATGAATCAAGTCTAGTATACTTGTAGATCTGTTTTCACTCGCTGGGAATGGTAACTTGGTGTACTTGCCCAAAGCACACCCTCTGCAGACCTCATAATGCTCGACACTGAAATCGGGAACTCCAGTAGTGATCTCCCTCAGAACTCTCAAAGCTCCATGATGCATGTGTGCCATCCTCCAGTGCCATAACTCGCACAAGTCTCTATTGCTGGTGGTACTAGTGTGAGTGCTACCAGATGTGCTACTCACCAAAGCTCCTGCCGACTGAAAACTGAACCTGTATAGTTTCCCTTTGAGTACTCCAATCACTTTAGCCGAAGTGATGGAAGCTCCCCTGGGATGCATCAATACCTACCCTCTTGAGAAGGTGGCATCAAACCCCTTCTCCTCCATAGCAGACACTGAAATCAAGTTATCTTCTAACATGCCCAACATTTGACTTTGGACATATCTGTATCTTTCTTCTTCTTCTTCTCCTTTCCCTTAGCCCCATCTGATGAGGCCCCCTTTCTTGGTCTTCTCTTTGTTCTTCCCCCTGGCTGTCAAGGCTACATCCTCCTCATCTGCTATCTTCACCCCACCACTGCTAGTCTTCCGTATCTCATGCTGCACATAATCATCCCAGAATTTGTCCCAATTGAGAAGATTCTCCCTAGAGGTAACAGTATCTCCAAAGACCTCCCAAGACTTAGGAAGTCCCACTACGGCTATCTTGACTAACTTTGTGGGTGCAACTACCTCACCAATAGTGGTCAAATCATCACGTACCTGTTTGACCCTGCCAAGATAATGAACTACACTTTCAGCCTTTGTCATCCTAATGTTCTTCAATTGTTCTTTGAGTACCATCTTCCTACTCTCATTGGTACTCTGATAGAGAGTGGTTAGAGTTGTCCACATCTGATATGCATATGTGATTCCTCTCACTTGAGGAACCACATGATCCTTCAGACTGTCCATCAAAATCATTTTTGTCTTTGCATTATTTTTTGTGAATTCAGCAAGTTCATCTGCAGCAGGAGGTACAACCTCTTGCCGCACTATGTCCCAAACCGCTGCCTCCTCAAACACTGTCTGAATTTTGTCCTTCCAAACAGCATAGTTCGATATCCCATCTAATTTGTCCTCTATCCTTAAGAACATGGCCATGACTGTTGTCCAAAATTTACAAAACCAAGAAAACAGATAAATGAACTTTCCAGCACACCTTGTTGTCCCAAAAGTTCAGTCTGTGTGAAATTACACCTTGTTGTCCCAAAATATCAGTTTGCTGTCCAAATTGAGTTTGCTGTCCAAAAATTCAGTTTGTTGTCCAAACCACTGTTTGTTGTCCCAAACTATTGTCTGTTGTTCAAACTGCAATTTTCAGCCTGTAGCTCTGATACCATGCTGAAATTTGATGACTAAAAAGTTTCCTGCAATCCCAACTTGGTTTTAATTTCACCTTATCACTCTCATTCAGTTAAATGCCCTTTCCCATAAACTTACATTCAACATATAGAATTCTGGAAATGAAATTTTCAGATTAAAACACATGGGACTGTCAACACATGCTGAAAATAAATATGGACATGAGCAGACCAACAACACATAAAAAATATACACAGATTTTTGGTCAACTTAGACCCAGGCAAAACCCCTTCAATCTTCTCCGGGGAAAACCTGTTAGAGATCTCTTCAAATTTATTTATCTTTCACGTTTAGGAAAAATACATTTGCAGACAAAAAAAACAGCAAGATACAACTTATCTCTTCAGCCCAAAACTCCTTGAAAACTGTGCCCACTTTGCCTCAATTTCTGTGCCCACTTGAAGTTGAAACAGTACTGTACAGACGCGTACAGTACTGTATGGATTTTCGTACCTCTTTATGGACTGTACGGATTTTTTCTCCAGAAAAAAATTCTTTTTTGTTTTTCTCAAAGCAACCATCGAACTATACATTCTGCTGTCTTCTATGCCTTGATTTTCGTGCCCAACATTGCCCGAAAATCACTCCTTCAGTTTGCTGCAACAAATTTCTCTTTCAGAACTTTTCTCCAACTCTCAGCCTCCTTTCTCCAATCTGCTCATGAAGAATGAATGAATTCAGTCTCACTTCTTTTCCCTCTTTTGTTTCCCTAAATGACTTTTGGGCAACCCTAAGATCTAATGGCTCAGATTCATTTAGATCAAGGGATGAGAATAAATGTGCATTTAATTCTCACTTTCTATTTTTTAACTCACCCATTAAGTAAAGTACTCACATTGTACTTTATGTCTAAAGTCAATTTTCACTTTATAATTTAATATTGACTTTACCACTTATAAAGTCACTTTCACTTTATAATTTAATATTGACTTTACCATTTATAAAGTCACTTTCACTTTATAAAGTCACACTTAGGAAAAGAATTATTTTAGACACATTTCCCTAGGTAGAGACTAACCCATGGGAAACCACTTGTCCAAGGTACATTAAAAATCAACACCATAGATGAGCAAGAGTGAGGATTATGTGATGATTATTACAAAGATGTCATTTCATAATGCGATCTTCTATGTAATGTGGTGATCCCACTTCAAATAGAGGTAGCAATGCCAAATGCAATGCTCTGGAAATTATATAATAGTGTAGATATTAAGTCAAATCCAAGGCTTTAGAGATAGTCAGAGAACCAAGTTACTAGAAATTTGTTATAGGTTTCCTGAAAGCAAGAGCACAATCCTGAGATTGATTTCCACAGAAATATGTATGTATAGCAATGTTTTCAGAACCGAACCGGTTCTGAAAAACCGGCCGGTCCGACTGGTTTGGAGGCAAAATTGGTCTGAACCGGCCCTCCAAACCAGAAATGACCGGTTCGGTACCGAACCGGACAGTTCCATACATCGGTCCAGTACCGGTTCAGCTGGTTTTGTGTGGGCCCAGCCGCGCGGTCAAGGCAGAAAAAAATAAATAAATAATTAAATAACATTTTTTTATTTTTTTAAATTTTTTTTTAACTAACCTAGCCCCCCCTAATGCTATTTAAAGGGCTCCACCCCCTCTATTTCACTCACACTATTTAAAATAAAAAAATAAATAAAATAAAATAAAATAAAAATAAATATATATATATATATATATATATATATATATTTTTTTTTTTTTTTAATTTTAATTTTTTAAAATTTTTTTTTAACTAACCTAGCCCCCCTTAATGCTATTTAAAGGGCTCCACCCCCTCTATTTCACTCACACTATTTATTCAAGTCTTTAGCAATTCTTGAGCTGAGTTCGGTGAGGAGAATTTTTGCAAGGTTATTCTTACAGAGGTTTTTTGCAGATTTGAAGACTTGATTGGAGTCTTGGAGAGCTGTTGGGTTGGAAGATTTTTGAGCTACTTCAAAGTTTTTTTTCCTGGAGATCTTTGGGTTTTTTTCAGTGGTTTTTGTAGTTGTTGGAAGAATTTTTTTAATTTTGTTGGGGCTGCTACATATCTTTTTTTGCAGCTGATTTTGGCACTGATTTACTCCAAAAAATTTAGAGGGTAAATCAAGAAAAATTTTGCCCCCTTTTTTGTTAAATTTTTCTGCAAAAATCAGCTATTTTTTTCTCATAAAAATTAAAAACCCCAGTGTTTTTATGAAGATTTGTAGGGACTGATCCAACGCTGATTTTGGAGCTGAGTTTATTTAGAAAACTAAGAGGGAAATTCAAAGTATTTTTTTCAACCATTAATGTTCTATTTTTCTTCACAGAAATCTACCCTTCTCGTTGAAATTTGGTACCGGAGGACAGGTGGTTCCCTAAGGCTTTGATCTTTGGCCTAGGGAAAAGTGTCCAAAAGAATTTAATTTTTCTCCTAAAGTAACTTTATAATTCTTTATAAAGTTAAATCTAATTTAAAAGTGACTTAAGTGATAAAGTTACTAAAGTGACTTTATAAAGTTATAAAGTCAAATCTAATTTTAAAGTGACTTTAAGTGATAAAGTTACTAAAGTTAAAGTGACTTTAAATAAAGTCAATGTAAAATTAGAAAGGAAAAGTGACTTTGGAAATAAATGACTAAGTGGGTCTTTATTAAAGTGGGGTGAATTAAAAAATAGAAAGTGAGATTTAAATGAGCATTTAATCTCAGCCCTAGATCTAAATCTATTTCAGCCATTGGATTTAGGATTCCCCAAAAGTCACTTAGGGTTAGGTTAAAGGAGGAAAAGGAGGAAAAGGTCATTCATTCTTTCATGAGCAGATTGGGAGAAGGAGAGAAAGAGAGCAAGGGAGATTTCTGGGCAGTGAGGAGAAGGAGGCAGCAGCTTGGCACACATTCCAAGACAGCATTTCAGCAAGACAGTTCAGCAGCTTTAGCACACAGCAAGGCAGATTTTTGGCACGATTTTTGAGGAAGAAGGGCCGTACAGCTAGGCCGTACAGCAGGGCCGTACAACAGGCCGTACAGCAGGCCGTACAGCAGATTTGCACAGATTTCGAGGAGCAGATTTGAGGGAGGCCGTACAGCAAGTGGCTGTACCTTTGGCACGCATTTCAAGGCAGAAATCGTACAGCAGATTTTTGGACAGCTTGCACGCTTTTCTAAGCAGCCGTACAGCAGCATTTAAGGTTGTTATTTGGCACGAAAATCGAGAAATCTGTACAACATTTATTGTTGTTCCTATTTTGCTGTTTGCACGTTTTCCGAGGCGGTGGTTAAGCACGGAAAAAGAGATAAGTTGTAAAAGTCTGTTTGCTGATTATTTATTTTGCTGAATATTTCTATCACTGTAAAAAGCATTTTTCCATAAATAAGAAGGAGCTTTCGAACCGGTTTTCCCCAAGAGTTGTAGGGGGTGTTTCCGTGGCTCACCTTGACCCAAAAATACCGAGTTATGATGTGTTGAATGATCAAGTAGCCATCACAAGTATTTTATTTCTGTACTTTCAGCATTCTGTAAAAAATTTTAATTTGTGTTTTCAAGAAAATTTATTTTCCGCCTTTATTAAATGTATGGATATAAAAGGGCATTTAATTATTTTGGAGTAATATATGAAATCAAAACCGGGTGGGAAATTAGAATTTTCTACACTTTCTTCCCTTGAAATTTTAAAACCCCGGTTTTTTTATGCAAAATTCAAAATTTCAGATTTGTAATTTGTAATTTGCAGGGTCATTTTGAGGGATTTCGTTGGCAAATTTCTGGGAGAGATTTTGGAGCTGATTGAAGAGTTTATTTTCAGATTGGTTGGAGCTTCTTCTCTTCTCAAATTTTACATATCTTCAATAGGTATTTCATTGTTTCTACTCCTCTTTTATTTTTCCACTAAAAAACAAAAATATGTCATAAAATTCTAAAATCCATAGGGTTTTCTATGCAGATTTTGCATTTCTTCCTCATGGCCCCCAAAATCACGAATGATCCAACTTGGGTTCACTGTCATTTAAATGAACAAGGGATAAAAGTCTGCAACCCCCAAAATCAAGAATGATCCAGCTTGGGTTCACTGTCATTTAAATGAACAAGGGATAAAAGTCTGCAACTATTGTGGGAAAAAAGTTAAGGGTGGGGGGATCCATAGAGTCAAAGAACACCTAGCACATTGGAGAGGGCATGTTAAACCTTGTGAAAATGTTTATGATGACCTTAAAGCAAAGATGCTACATTTTATTGAAGCCTACAATGAAGAGAAGGGGAGAAACAAAAGACTTAAAAAAGACATAGCCAAAAGCCAAAAGGATGATGCTATCTTTTGTGACCCTGATTTTGAGGAATATATGCCCAATTTTGAAGATTCCTCTAGTTTCCCTAGTAAAGCTGGAGAGGGTAGTTCAAGTGGTTTAAACCTGAAGAGGACAATAGCCCATAAAGGGATTGACTCCTTCTTTGTACCCTGCATCACCCCTGTTTCTCAACCAACCCTTGGTGCTAAATGGAAGAAAATAGAGAAGGGGGATGCATATGAATACGTTGCTAGATGGTGGTATGATGTAGACATACCTTTTAATGCTACTAATTTTCCATATTATCAACCCATGATTGATGCTATAGCTTCATGTAGACCAAGCTTCAAAGGCCCTAGCTTTCATGATATTAGGAGGCCACTTTTACAAAATGAGGTCCAAAGAATAAAAGAGTACCTTACAGAGTTCAAACAATCATGGACCAAAACTGGATGCACTATTATGTCTAATGGATCGACTGATGGTAGATCTCACACCATACTAAATTTTTTAATTGCTTGTCCAAAAGGTATTATGTTTCTGAAATCAGTTGATGCATCTGATCAGGTGAAGGATGCACAATTGTTATTTCGTCTTTTGGATGAAGTAGTTATGAAAGTAGGGGTTGAAAATGTTGTACAAGTTATAACAGATAATGCCTTTAACTATGTTACAGCAAGAAAGATGTTAGAGAAAAAACACCCCACCATTTGGTGGTCTCCATGTGCAGCCCATTGTTTGGACCTCATGCCTGAGGATATTGGGAAAATGGAGTGGGTGAAGAAGTGTGTGGAAGATGCAAAATCCATAACCAAATACATCTACAACCACTCATGGGTTTTGAACCTTATGAGAAAGCACACAGGGGGTAGAGAGCTTGTTCGATAAACCATCACACGATTTGCAACCAACTTCCTTTCGTTGAAATCCCTTGTTCAACAAAAATCAAACTTGAAGAAGATATTTTCATCTGATGAATGGAATTCATCTCAATGGAGCGAAAAGGCAAAAGGGAAACAGATGGTTGACCAAGTATATGACAAAAGATTTTGGTTAAAGGTAGAGGAGATTGTGCTATTTAGCGAGCCTCTTGTCAGAGTTCTGCGAATGGTGGATCGTGATAAATCTGCTATGCGTTTTGTTTATGAGGTGATGGATCAAGCCAAGGAACAAGTCAAGGTAGCATATGGGGATAAAGGACAAAAGTACATTCCTCTATGGAGAATCATTGATGAAATATGGAACAAACAACTCCATAGACCTTTACATGCAGTCAACTACTGCTTAAATCCAAGGCATGTAATTTTGGATTTCAATTCTCATTGAGTCATTGCTTATAAGTTATAAGTTTTAGCTTTAGTTTTGTTGACTTGATGAATATGTTTTTGTTTTCTGAATTTTGAAGGTACCATTACATTACAAATTTTGAGGCTAATGGGGAGGTTTGAGGGCGATTGTATAAATGCATTGAACGCATGGTCCTAGATTCCAAGACTCAAGATCAAATTCATAACAAGCTCTTGAATTTCAGTGAGAGTATTGGTACCTTTGGAATTTCTATGGCTATAAGAAATAGAGCAAAGAATACCCCAGGTAAGAACTTTTAAAATTTGCAAATTGTTGAGTCCAAGTTTCAACTTTCAAATTCATTTGCTAATACTTTTTTTCCTTCCACCCTTATTGCAGCCTATTGGTGGCAACAATTTGGTAGTGAATGCCCTCAATTGCAAAAATTTGCAATTCGAATTTTGAGCTAGACATGTAGTGCTTCAGGGTGTGAGCGGAATTGGAGTGTGTTTGAGCGCATACACACCAAGAAGAGGAACCGTTTGGAGCAAAAATGGTTGAATGACATGGTTTTTGTTCAATACAACCTTAGGTTGAGGCGCAATCAATTGTTGAATAAAACCCCTGAAACAAGCAACATTGTCTTTGATGACTTTGATCCAACATCAGAATGGGTTGTGGAGAGTCAAGCACCAGCATTTGACAAAGAAGACCTTTCTTGGTTGGACTTGGACCCACCTCCACAAGATGCAGAGGCAAATACATCAGAAGCACTAGTAGTAGTTTCAGGGCCAGGGGAATCAAGCCATAATGCCATTGCAGACTTGGACACTCATGCTACTCATTCTTCAGATGAGGATGAGGAGGAGGATGATGATTCTGATGATGATTGATGATTTGATCATATGTAGGTTGTAGTATAATACTATGATCTAGCATGTTATTTTGGACTATAAAGGCCTTTTAGAGCCTGCTTCTTGATGTTTGTTACCTTTTTGGTTCAATGATATTTTGCACTAAGTGCTATTTTGGCTATCTGCACCTATATAAATGAAAAATTTTGCATATTTTTGTTTAAATGGTTTGGATTAATATGGATGTACATGAATATATCTGGTTTTTCTTTAAAATATGAATATTTTATGTGTTTTTGGTAAACCAGTTTTTTTTCCAATTCCGGTCCGGTTCCGACCGGTCCCTAGTCCACAAGGTTTTCCGGTTCGATAACCAGTTCGGTTCCGATAACATTGATGTATAGAGCCAATGTTTCTTACAGCTTGAAGATATTCAATCATATTTCAAAAAATGCATGGAAAACCTTAGATCAATTTTTCACATGAAGATAATGTGGTGTGAAATCAACGTTGAGACAATCATGCATTTCCAATTGTGCATATGAGAATAGCTTTTGCCAAACATGAATTTATCTCAATCCTTATTGTTGATAATAGATTTTTCAAAGTAGACTTTGGTTTCAGAAGAGGGACCAAAACCCTTCTGCTCAGACTTGATGCCCTTAGACAGAGGTTCAAGTGCGTCATCAAACAAGCCCTTCTTCAAGAACGAATTATAGATAACATGCTTTGTTAAAAGGAAACCATTTACAAGCAACAGATAGGATACTTGTCCTCTTATATATAGGTTCTGAATTTGGCTTCAATAATAGACCAAGTATCATTGTGAACTAATATGAACCACTCACATACATGAATATGTCACTGCAATGTGTATCAGGACTGAAACAAAAAAATGCTCAGAATTCCCATGTTACTGTGAACTGGATTATAAGATGATGCATCGTTGATTGTTGGTCAGACCACAGAGACTGATCATAAGCTCATTCACTGCTACTGGAGTAGATAAAGAGCTTGATTATATATGGTTAACGGGTTGCTCTAATCATAAGGTACAAATCCTGTCGATGTAGCAACTGAGACCTCTTTACAGTGGAAGCCCCTTTTTAACCTTAGTATTATATAATGGACAGACTTCAACTTCTCCAAATAGAGTAACAGACTTACCCATTACTATTCTATAGAACATATCATTGATATTTAAGTAGAGCATAAATGAGATGAAGGTATTCTTCAAACTTGATTCAATCTTAGAGAAAGATCATCGAAACTATTTGTTGGACTTTTAGGTACCCTTCTATAATGATGATATAGGTGAAATAACTGTCACGGTTTATCTTATCAAAAAGACCTCTTCGAAGCTCAGACATATCACAAATAAAGTCACTATTTTTCTCAGAATTTTCTATAGCTCCACACATCCGATTACGCAACAGAATGCTCAGAGTTTTGTTTGAATGACTGTTGTAAGACATAGGTCAGGATTAGCATTTTATTCTTACTGTGATACTACAATAATCCCAACAATACTTCTCATTGTTTTTTCAGAGAATAGGAATAAAGTCATACAATCTTCCACAGCACTGATGAACTCAGATCTGAGTTGCCTTAACTCCACCAAGCCAAGGGATTAGGAATTCTGACATATAAATTATTTTATGTCACTATGATGCCTCAGAGTCAAGGCAAGGATCTTAAAGGGAAACATCTCCTTCTGAAGCTTGATTGGATAATATTGCTAAATATTCCTTTTAAAATATCTTGAAATTACTTAAAACACACCTTTTGAATACTGAAACATACCTTGATGACTTCCAAACATTGTTCGTAATGATTGAGTTACTCTTGAATTTGTGCCCATGTTCTTAAGACAATGTCCCAGATTTTCATTCTTGAACTCATACTTGTCCTACCACAGAGGTCTGAAGGTGCTTCTCACTGAAATTCCTTAGATGCTTCTTAGTGATCGAAATATCTTAAGCTTGGGCTTGTCCTCACCTGAGCTTTGATACCATGTTAATTTTGAGTTAACATGTTCTTTTCTTAGGTTAGTTACATCATTTGCCCATTAATCCATTAGCAATCTCATTAATCATGACTGTAACTAATGAAAGAACATAAATAATAAAAGCTGAAGACAAGCCAAGACAGAAGAACAAACGAATATGGCTCAAGCTGGGGAAAAACCCCAAGATGGGGAAAACCCTTGATCAATTCTTCTTAATATTATTATCATATGTTCAACAGAGAAATAAAGAGAGAGTACACTTAAAATCAAATTGACTTTCAAATTTTTACCAGCAAGCTGGATGGAAGCGAAAGCTCCCTGAATGTTGGGCTCCCGTACTAGGGATAATGGCCCAAGAACAATCTAATACTGCAACCAAACAATGCCACAACTGCTGCTACCTCTGTCACCTCTATCTGTTGCCACACCACCTGCTGCTGCAACCTAATTGTGAAGCATATGATGATAACTTGTTCAATGTTGCCTGGGTTTCCTTACCATAATTTGCAAGGTACTATAGCTGTTGTCGATTTAACTTCAAATTGCTGCAAGTCGACTTCAATTCTAAGTGCTAGAGTAAGTATGTAGGGAGCTCAAACAACTTGAAATAAATAGAGTATTTCAAACCCTTGGAGAGAGGCCGAAGTGCCTTCATTGGAATAAATCATAAGAAGCCATTTTGTCTCTCGGGCCCTGACTTTGTGAATACCTATTACCAACAAGAAATCTCAAAACCCTAGGTCTTGTGCCTTGGGTTTTTCTTTAAGAGTGGTTTGCTTCTTTGAAGCTTCGTATCTTTATTGAGCCTCTCTTCGAATGAGCTCTAGCTCCATCACCTTGAACCTTCAAACCTAGAATATCTATTATAGGTACACATTGCACAATCATACCGGGACTCCTCCCATTGGTGAAAGTCCGTAAAGAGCAGGGGACCTTGGCTATGGTGACAGTGGATCATTGTCCCATTGTTGTCACTTAGTCTAGAATTTGTCCCATAGGTTTTCCCCCCTTAGGGCCCTGCTGGATTTTTTGGTAACACACTCTATCAAGAAGCACAAGGGTGTAAGTAGAGTTGTCTTGGATATGGACAATAATGAACATTAAAATGGGGTATTAATAAATGTTCTTCAATTGTAAAACATAAAAATTGTAATTTGGAACTAGTATAATTATTCCATAAAGAAACCTGTGCTATTGAAAATAATATTGGAGGTCTTGGCAAATGATTTTGGTTCAAAACAACAAAAACATTGTGCAAAGAGGGAAATATAATTTTTGCAGACATTCAAATTTTCATATATGGAAGGAAAGGAAATACATTATCTAAAAATTCTCTATCAAATAATAGTGTTCCTCAGTTTTAGGTTATATCATATTTTCTTTCTACTTTGAATTATGAAGAATATTAGAAACATGTTATCTGAAGCATACCTTAACACAATGTGGAGTTGCATGAAACAGGCCCTTTGAAAGTATCTCTGTAGCTTCCCCAACTTGATAGGCTATGTCATGTTCTCCATAAATAGCCTGAAATGACAATTTCTACATATGAACAACACATTTTTAAAAAGGATATAAAACTAGATGTACCACTTCTTACATAAAGACAATGATAAACTCATATATTGCAATATAGCATTGAGACAACTGTTATTCGTATGCATTAAACTTGATAATTGAAAAACAGATGACACAAACTAGAATACATAGTTAAAGTTAGGGTGCTTCCAACTCATATATCCTGACCTCCTTGAGAGGATTAGTACTCTAGTAGCAATGACAACAAAAAATTGATTGCAAGAAAATGAAGTTTACTTTAAACTCTCTATCAAGCCAAAAGAGCATATTCCTAAGTATACTCCAAAGCCTGCACTTATAGAAGCAAAGCAAGGCAATATTACTTACATCCATATGCAGTTTTGAGGTCTAGATGGATATTTCTAGCCAACAGAAGCCCTCTCTAAAGTGCTCCATTAATTGTTAATATCACCCTACCTTGTTGAATACCAACCTTCCATTCTAATTGATTAAATCTAATAAAACATTTTTAACTAATGAGGAGGTTATATTTGTTGTTGAACGAATCCAAACAAGGGTTATCATTCTTCATTTGTTATGGCAGATGCATGTAGGAAATGATACTCGCAAGTGGTATGTTGACAATTAGCCCAAGCGTTAGATGATGAAGTGATCATGGGGTTTGGGCAAGAGTTACAAGATAAAACTACATAGCACTAGAAAAGGGAATGCAGCACAAGCATTCCTCTTGAATGACATGGGGGTGATTGTTGTTACTTTTGCATTTGTCCAATGTGTTACCACTCAAACTAGCAGGGGACCTAAAAGGGACTCCTAAGAGGGCAACTGCTAGGTCAAGGGCAACGATGGAGAATTAGCCCACTGTCACCACAGCTAAGACTCCCTGCTCTTTAAGGACTTTCACCAATGGGAGGAGACCCGGTAATTAGGAAGTCACTTATAAAGGATGGATCAACAAATAGATGTGAAGTGACCTTAAGGACCCTTTCCCTAGGATGTGATTAAGAATGGAGCTTGCTTTCTCTTTAAACAAAGTACAAGACTTTCTAGAGAAAGGAGGTGAGGATTTGAGGGTTAGGTTAAAGGAATATGACTTGAAAGGAGTTTCCCAATCCCTAAAATCCTTATAGAACTTGGATTCCCAAGTTTCCCTAGATGATTTGTCTTTGATAAGAAATGGGACCTATTGTTGCACAGAATGTCTAGCCACCGTGACAACGGCTCAGATCAGGGGATGTCACCCTGATCCCCAATCTCTCTATTTAAGTTGTCTCCTTATAGCAGACTACGGGGGGAAGACCCTATGGAAATGGAATGAAGGAGAACTAGTTGGGAACCAACCAGTTTGGGAGACACAGTTAAACGACCAAATACTTGTAAAAGATCTAGCAAGATTAAAGGATTCAATTGAATTTGAAAAAACTGATACCAGTGCCTTATGGAGTCAACTATCCTGCCAAGGGAATTACAACCAAGTACTTAATGAGAAACTGCTGCTATGCAATGCTAATGCAAGGAAAATTATTTGAAGGGGCGAGATGAAACAAACTTCGAAGATGAGAGGTGGTGTTAAAAGCCTAAAGCACTTAGATTATAAATACTCTAATCTAACCACTAAGTACTTAAGAGAGAATGCCAAATATGAAGATGCCAAAATTTACTCAATTAAAAGATCTACAATAGAGCTCTGAAAAATATCGATCACAATTACTTGAAAAGATTTCCCAAACATTAATATTCAATAAACATCCAATGATTCAAGTACATGAAACAAAAGTAAATTTAACAATAAGCAATTTTAATCAATAGCAAACATTTAAAATACCATCAAACTCAACTGAAGCATATGAAAGTAATTAGCATTTAAATCTCAATAATTAAACATCAAGAAATACCATGAAATTTAGATGTTAAATAAACATTTCATTAAGTAATTTATGGATTGAACGATATTCCAAAATAATGCAAATCCAATAAAATTTTATTTTTCTCCTATAGTTAAACTTAAGATATTTTCTTTAGCAAGATTTCAGATCTGAAATATTAATTGAAACAATAATTTAAACCATAGATCAACAAACAAACGATACCAGCACTAATGCCCAAAATAACTAAAAATAGTAAAAATTATTGAACTTGAAGAAAATTCAATTTTTTAGCTTAATTAAGAGAAATTTCAGATTTGATATTTTTATTTCAACAGTGAAACATTGACAGATCAGTAAGATAAAACTGCCAAAAATTGCTACCAAATACTTCCAGAAATAAAAAATATATATATTAAAACTTGAAAATTTCAATTTTAAGGCTTTAAGAGAGTTTGATTCAGTAATTTTCAGAACTGATAAGTTTATAACAGCAATAAATTGATAACAAATCAACAAAACTGAAAATGATCTCCACAATGTCTAAAAATAGTAAGTTTTGCTGAAAAACTGAAAATTCAAATTTTTTGGACCTTATTTAGGATATGCATCAGAAATGTTCAGATCTGATTTTTCACAGTTATGCAGTAATTTCCAACAAGCTTCAAAGTTAGATCCAGGCAAAATTAAAAATGCCCAAATGGCCAAAAATTCTGAAAAAGAAGATTTTGCAATTCTAAACAATTTTGACCATATAAAATGTGTTTTTAGAGCCTAATTATTTGTGATTTTCTTGTTGTAATAAAATTTGCAAAAAATAAGGGTTTAGAGATCGAACCCTTAGCCCAAGGCTTTGAAGATCCCATTGTTGAAAATTCTTGAAGTTTTGGGATAATGTTGCCGCTTGAAAATTAGAATTTTGGAGACCAGAATCCCACAAAAATAACGTCAAAAGCCTATACGCCCACCAATGTCTAGATTTGGCTCAGATCTGAAGATTTCCTTGGCTGGTTTTTCAGATCTATTCTTGCACAAGTGAAAAGAGAAAAACCCAATACCCAATATGTACAAAAATAAAGAAAATCTTAAAAACCCAAATGTTAGAAATCAAAATTATGTTACAAAACTTCAGATCTACACATGTAAATTACAGATCTATACAAATAAGTTACAGATCTATGCACAAGAGTTGCAGATTTGTTAGATTTGAGGAGCATAAGTTTGACTTGGCTCCCAGATATGAAAATCTAAGGCTCTTACTAGCCAGATCTAACTTTAAATTCAATAAAAGTAAGATAAAATTTTAATTTAGGCACAACCCTAGAAAAACCCTGCAAAAAAATAGAATTTAAGATAAGCCCGAGGAATTAGATCCGGAGAGCTCTTCAAATCGTATTTACTTGGGAGTCAGCTGGTCCAGCCGAGGACTTCCCCAAACACCCAATTCTAAATCCAAAAAAATTTTGCACAATTAAAATAAAACTGTTAAATTAATAGAGAAATAAGATAAAAATAAAACTTTCAAGAGTTAGAGATAGCTGCTAACTCAATCCAATCAATATTTCTACCCTAAATCCAGTAACCTAAGCATGATACATGTGCAAAAGATTACTCTACAAGAGCGATTAATCAACAATTCATTGAAATAATTACCAGAAGAATATAAAGAACAAGTTTACCATAAATGTTGAAGATGAACACAACCACAAAATAAAACCCCAAAGACTTCATTTGCATTATTCCAGAAAATATTACAGGAGAGTTTCAAGAGCAAGTACATGATCAAGAGATCGGATGCAAATGATGGACAAAGACCTCTAATTTATAAGTAAAATCTTCAACGGCTAGTTTGTTTGATCCCCGTCAAAGTAATCTCGACCGTCGAAAATGATCTGATTATCTTTTAATCTCGTTCGTCGAAATTATAATTTTTTAAGGAATTTCGAATTTTTCAATTAATTCTCTTTTAATTAACTCAAAAATAGTATTTTTGAGGTAATTAACTCAAAAATAATACTTTTGAGTTAATTACCTCAAAAATACTAATTATCTCAAAAACTTGACTTTGACTTAACTATCAAGGCCTAAGGGCCCAAAATTTCACAAAATTTTCAATATTCCCTTGCCCTGGGACCTTTAAAATTTTATTTTTTAGAGACCCACGAATTTTGCCTTTGAAGAATTTAATTTGACCTAGGACATAAAATTAATTAAATTTCTGGCTTAGGATTTTTAATTTAATTTGGCCAGAAAATTTAATTAATTGACTAATGAGGGGATTAATTATTTTTTCCAACCCTCTAATACTTTAGCCATGATGTCTAACTGTGAGAGACCATGCACTAAAATATTTTACAACAAGATATTACAATTTGACACATGAAAGGGGGAAAACTCATTTGGAATAGACCCTCAAATAGCTACCCAATTCTGCGATTCAAAACATGATCTAGTAGACTAAGTAATTTGTAATAAAATAATCTAGCCAATTACCTAGAATTATTCCCAAATTACTTTTTACAAAGACTCGATAGAAAACACTAGGACTCACTTAGTATCTTGACGACAAAATCCACCCTAACTTTGGGATGAGGCTGGAGAGGAAAACTCTGCCGATCACTTGTGTCGAGAAACACAAATGAATCAGTGAGACAAAAAACCTTCTAAGATAGAAATTGTCACCAAAATACTAAGCTTACCTAGGTTGTTACATACATGATGGTCTTACAAAGATCATTTACATTATAAACATGCAGAATGGGTTTACATCATTTATAAAACTCTCGACTGATGATGAAATCTGAATGGTGTGAACACCTGGAACATGATAAATACCATTTGCAAAAATGGGGGTGTACTGCTATGGGGTCATTGACACAGAGTGGTCAACAGAACCACATGGGGCCATGTGGACCCAACCCAGGGTAAGGGAATGGAGTCTAGCAACCGATGATATTCTTAACTCGACCAAGGCAAGGGAAAAGGATCAAACAAGAATTTTCACCTAAAGATGTCAAATTGATCCTATGAGGTACCAGCCTTCGGAACGCTTGGGAAAAATTTGATCTTAGACATAGGGCTTGGGATATCTTGGAATCCTACTGTCAGAATCTCTTCAAATTTGGATAACTTGAGGACACACCAGCACAGTAGGGTCTAGGAGATTGAAGTTTTTCTAGGGCTAGTTTTCCAGGAAATTGATGCCCTACGTGGCCCAACGTGGCTCGACCTAGAAGAGGGAGGAAAAGGTGAACAAATATGGTTTAAATGTCCGCCCTTTGATGAATCAGTTCCTAATTCCTCTTGGGGATATGGAGTCAAGGAGATTTATGAAGATGGACTTCGTTTCTTGTTCAAGGAGGCTCTCAAAGTCAACTTCTTCCAATGTTAAGGTAAGAGAAGAAAAGTGACCTTAAAGGCATTTATACTTCGTTGCAAATGGAAGAGGCTTATTGAGATAACAAAATCTCTAGGAAAATTCATTCATCAATCATGGCCCATACATAGAGCTAAGCAAAATAGAAACATAATTCCACATTGATGTCGTAAATGCATGTAGCAATTAGCCCTAGAATAGCGAAAATCTCATAACCAATGTATGCAGGAAAATGAAAGAAAATAGCATTAAAATTGCACTTACATGTAAGTCTGGAAGTCCAACCCAAAGTAACAAAAATCGCGAGTTTTTCAAGCGGCCGATTTAATCGGCGATTTTTTGAACGATTTTTTGAAAAAATCGTCATCGCGATAAAATCACGATTATTTTGGTAAAAATCGTGGGCCCATCAAACAGAAACCCTATAAGTTCAAAAATCGATTTTTTTTTTTGTCATTTTTGCAGCGCTCTCATTTTCCTGACACACCCTGTTGGCAGTTCATGGTAATGTTAAATTCTTAAAGTAAAAGTGATATTTCCTTTATTTTTCATTTTCATCCTTTTACTTAAATTTTTAACATTACCATGAAATGACTCAAGATGTTTAAGAGTGGTTTCGACCTCATTGGATTTCATATGGAGAAACTAGAATTTTAGATTTCACTCAAAATTCAGTAGACTTAATGGTTTTCAGGGTTTCATGGTTTGGGGATTTGCATTGTTTCCATTTGATTCTATTATGTGTAAGGGTATGAGATTGGCATTTGATCAAGAGTATGAAGTCCTTTAAGAACCTTGATGTTGGTGGCATTGATTGTTGAACTTTGTTGATGTTGGTGGTAATGATTGTTGAACTCCCCTACTGTGGCCTTAACAAGAATGTACCCTTCACTCAAAGGAAAACAACTGGTTAGGCATGTTAATCTTTTTCTACCGCATTTTAAGGTTGAGCAATCCAAGTCTAAAGACTTTGAGCTAGATGATGTTTATGTACCTCTTGTTGATGATCCCATTTCTAGTAGCGATGAATCAATGATGAGTTTCATGAGGAGGAGGAGGAGGAGCAACAATAGGAGGAGGAGGTGACACCACCTACCCCTACTACTGGTAGAGGACGTGGTCTACCTCCTTTAACTCCTAGTGCTTCAGGATCTGGAGCACAACAGAGTCCATTGCCAGCCCCGCCAACTTCTTCGTCTAGAGGGAAAGCTATTACATTTTCTCGCAAGAGGGGCAGAGGAAATCAGTAGTATAGGTTATTTGGTGCATTCCTTTGTATATAACATTATGACTCATGATATGAGATACATTATTATATTTTTTGTTGATATTTTGAGGTTGAGTTGAGACTTAGGACTTAGTATTCAGGACAGAATTCAGTTTTATGTGTGATGTAGCACTAGACATGATATTACACATCTTATATATTAGTTTCTTTTTCATATTTATGTGTCAATGCATTTATTTTATGCTGTAGATGCTTTAGATATTAAAAAAATTGAAAAAAAATGAATATTTTTGTATGTGCCGATTTTTCCCCGATTTTTACGATTTTTTCCCGATTTTTACGATTTTTTCCGATTTTTTCCCCTCGGCGATTTTATCCCGATCGCGATTTTTGTTACTTTGATCCAACCAGAAACACATTTGCAATATAAGAAGCTCCAATATAAGAAGAACCCAATCCATAAATCAAAATTCATCCATTATCCAAAAATATCCCCCAAGGAAAAAGTGCGGAGTTCTCTAATGAGAGAATGATCCAAATCCAAGTGATGATCCAAAATGAATTCATGGATCTCCTATTTATAAACTCATTAGGAGTTCAAATTACCTAATGGGCCTACACTCAAATAAAATAATGGGCAAATTAACAAACTTCTGGTGACAATCCCACCAAACTAGCTCACAAATAAAATAATAAGCGTCTCAAGAAGTCAAATAATAATCTATGCATGTCGTAGGGCCCTCCAAGAGGCCAAATGAGGTCCAGAAATGCCATAATGATGAGTAGGACCCTCCAAAGTGATGGACAAGTGGGTGGCCCCTTGTTCTCGAAACAATAAACCTGTGGTGCTCCCAGTGCGTGTGGGGTCCCACCAATGACCTCATGGGTGTCCAAATGAGTCGAAGATGCCTATAGACCATCTATGAGGTCTTAGATGATGGAATGAATGATGCCATGTCAACGTACAAGTCTTGGGACACCTGCCAAGTGTATGGTCCACCTTGTGGGGCCAGCTGGGCATAGTGTACCAGATACATCTTCCTCGTCCCAAACGTGGATCTCGAGCAATCTCTGAACATCTCTGGGGATCCATGGAGTGTTGTCTACTGTCGTGGAGGCCCATGGCTCTCTGCACACACCCTATATTTTCCAATGTAGCCCTTTGGAGGGTTAGGACCCTGTATAGGGAGGCCAAACCCAAATGGACACCATGTGCAATCCTGCATAAGATCCAATGCGTCCCCTAGCCTTCCAGCACAACAAGTCATTACAGTAATCAGGTAAAAGAGCTTACAAACCATGGACAACAAGTGGACACTTCATAATGGCATGCCCTTCCATAGTGGGCTTTGGCATGTGCTAATGTCTCCAAGCTCCAAACGGGTGCCAAGTACCTTATTAGGTGGTTTTTACCTTTAGAGGGGATAGTATGTCCAAGGTACATCCCCCATATGGTGGTGGCGTGTGATAAAGAGGTGAAATGGAATAGGGAATTAGAGGGGCAATCTTGGGCCACATGTCGGGGCACAAGGGTAGTAAGAAAAAGGAAACCCACATCTGGGTAATAAGGTGTAGGAGGGAGCAATCATGGTAAATGAGGTTCCTTTATCATTGATTAACTGCTCGGGGCTCAAAGGATAATAGCATGATGTGTAAAATATAATAGTGATTACCCCCTTTTTGGTAGGGCAGTTCATTACCCTCTAGGGGTTGGGACAATCATGGATTCCTGAATGATAAGGAGGCTCATCTAGGGCCTATGGAAATAGGGTGATGGCCATGGGTATGGGGTAGAGCTCATGCATTGCCTTTTTCCCATGTGCTAATTATGTTTGTCCAGGTCATCTTTTCCATCTTGTGGTACAATTTCCTGTTGAATGTAGCCATTTTCCCCAATCTCTCTATCTAAGTTGTCTCCTTGCAGACTAAGGGAGGTAGACCCTAACGAAAATGAAAAAGGAGAACTGGTTGAAAACCAACCAATTCAGGAGACAGTTAAATGACCAAGTACTTGTTAAGATCAACGAGATTTTATAGATTCAATTAGATTTGAAGTTTAAAACCAGTGCCTTGTGGAGTCAAAATATCTCGTTATGAAATTAAAATCAAGTAATTGATAGATAACTACTGCTATGAAAAAAATCAATCCACCATGATGATATTCGATAAAACACCCTCACAATTATGCATCAACAATGTTTGATAAAGACATGCAATTTATCATCACTTGAAATATTCTCTAAGTTGAATAAAGAAATTAATCACCAAATTCAAGCAATTTAAAACCACAATTAAAGATAGCTCAACGATCATCAACCACAGCTAAGCATGAAAATACTTCGAAACAACAATTTAAACTTCGAAACGAAAATATTATCATGAGAGAAATATCGAATTTAAATGTTAGACATTCCAAATTTAAATGATACTCTAAATAATTCCAATTCAGAAATATATAGTCAAGCTTCAGATAAAAGAAATTTAAAATCCACCCTTGACTATGTAAAAAATTTTAAATTTTTTGAGAACTTTCCAAAGTTAAAAATTTCATTTAAAATTTTTGGTCTTTTTTAATTTTTTAATTTTTATTTTCTTGTCCAAAGTTAATGAAACTCTAAACTTCTACAAAAAATGAAAAAGTTAGGAAATTTGAATTTTATTTTAACGTTTCAAAGTCTAAAAGACAAAAATAAAAAAATAAAAAATCAGATCCTAAAATTAAATCACTAAGTCAACAAAATCGAAAATTTAAAAAAAAAACTAAGATTAAAATTAAAGTCAATTAAAAGGAAGCCGAAAATCTAAAACTTAAAACCTAAGCTAAACAAAAGTAAAAACCGAGAATTTGAAACCAAAATAAAAATACAAAGGAGTCGGATTTAGGTTACATTTGGTTTTATGCAGGTCGAACACAAGGACTTCGAGCAGCAGCCGGAAGGGATAGTGAAGGTGTGAGGGCTGTGCGATGGCGGTAGCGTGGAAGAAGACATGAATAAGGCTGTGGAGGTGGAGCAAGTTATGCGTACGGGGAGATGATGAGGAAGGCTAAGCGGAAGGAGGAAGTAGAAAGAGCTGCGGGTAAGGGAAAGGTTGCGATGGAGAAAAGCCGTGGGCAAGGGAGCAGCGTTTGCAAGTGAAGGTGGACAGCGTACGGACAGCTGCAGCAGAGATGGATTGCGTGAGAATGATAGCCGCAAGGGAAAATGATGCAGGCAGCGTGAGGGAAAGTGGATGCGGCAAAGATCTGGGGCTGAGGAAAAGCGGCTGAAGGAATATGAACGAAGAAATTCGCAGTTTATGGCAACCAACAAGAAGAAAGATGCACGCAGCAAAGATTATCTCAAGCAGAACTAGTGCACATGAAACTTTTTCTTCACCCAGCAATAAATTTTTACCAGTATAACACAGATTTAAAAAATATTGATTTAAATGCACCTGCGATTTACACTTTTGAGGCAAAATAACACCCAGATCTATAGGCAGAAATGATCCTGAGGCCAGATCTTACCCTCCAGGGTCTAGATCTGGCTCAGATCCAAAAAATTTCCTGAGAATCTCCCTGTAAAACCTGCACAAGACCAGAAAAACGAGGAATCCAAAGCCATACATATGCACAGAAAATAAACCCTTAAACCCTAGTGAATGCTTGCAGAATTTACAATGCTATTTTACAAACAAGGAGCCCTTATGGCCAGATTTAAAAACATTTTTCACAATTAATAAAAAATGAAATTAAGAGGGCACAAGCCCAAGAATACCCTACAAAAAACAAAATTCTGTAAGATAACTTTGAGAATTAGGAAACAATGAACTTTTTCATATTTTTTGAAATCTGAGAGTCCGCTGATCTAACTGAAGATTTCCCCAAATGCTCAAATCTTGAATAATTATCTTTGCACACTTAGATCTGAATTTTAGATTGATAGAGATCTAAAAAATAACCATGAGACCTTTCAGAAAAATAGATAACTAATATTTCCGTCAAATCAAAATACAATTTTAAAAACCCAGAAAACTGCACAAGATACCTGTATGCAGATCAATCCATAAGGGCCATCAACCATCAAATGCCAATAAAAGTAGTAGAATTTAGAGGCAATATCACCACATAGATCTGGAAAAGGAACACCAAAGTTTGTAACCCCAAAGTCTTTATGCTTTATTCACCAAAAATATTACAAGAGTTTCTGAGAACAAGTGCACATTTCAAAAATCGGTTGCAAAATAACATACAAAGACCTCTAATTTATAAGATAAAATCTCCAACGGCTAGTTCGGTTGATCCTTGTCAAAATAATCTCGACCGTCGAAAAAATTTAATTATCTTTTAATCTGGACTGTCGAAATTATAATTTTGAGGAAATTCAAATTTATCATTTAATTTCATTTTAATTAACTCAAAAATAATATTTTTGAGTTAATTACCTCAAAATTTTGACTTTGACTTGACCACCAAGGCCCAAGGGTCCAAAACTTCTTGAAATTTTCAATATTCTCTTGGCCTGGTACCTTTAAAATTTTTTTTAAGGACCCACGAATTTTGCCTTTGAAGAATTTTAACTCACCTATGACTTAAAATTAATTAAATTTCTGGCTTTGGATTTTTTAATTAATTTGGCCAGAAAATTTAATTAATTGACTGAGAGGGGGTTTAATTATGTTCCCAACTCTCTTTACATAAGATAAATACATTTAGACACATAAATGAGGAATACCCATTCGTATAGACCCTCAAATAGCTACCCAATTCTGCGACTCAAAACATGATCTAGTAGACCAAACAGTTTGTAATAAAATAATCTAGCCAATTAGCTCGGATTATTCCCAAACTACTTTTAAAAAGGCTCGATAGAAAACACTAGGACTCACTTAACATCTTGATGACAAAATCCACCCTAGCTTTGGGGTGAAGCTGGAGGGGAAAACTTTGCCGATCACTTGTGTTGAAAAACACAAATGAACCAGTGAGACAAAAAACCTCCTAGGATAGAAATCATCACCAAAATACTAGGCTTACCTAGGTTGTTACATACATGGTGGTCTTACTTAGATCATTTACATCATAAACATGCAGAATGGGTTTATTCATTTATAAAACTGTTGAATGTCGATGAAATCTGAATGGCGTGAACAACTCGAACATGATGAGTCCCATTTGCAAAAATGGGGGTGTATTGTTATGGGGTCATTGACACAGAATGGTCAACACACCCTAAAACCAAATGGTCAGTAAATGAGATCCCACAGGACTAAAATCCAAGGGTAACATCCAAAGAGGTCAAGGGGACAAAAGCACAAACTAAGCCCACGCTTTCCGCCGAGTGCTCCCATTAATCCATGCCCAGAAGAATCCATGATAAGTAAACCCCATAACTCAATTACCAAATGACAAGACATACCTTTGGGTTTGGGAGGCCCACCTTCAAACATACGATCAATATAGATGGGTGAGGGACCACATGGCTAGCTTAGGTGACAGAGAAATGGCACAATGAGCTAGTTGAGGGTTGCAAGGGGCTACTGGTTGTCGGCTAAGGATCATCATGTAGAAAAAATTTCCCTAGGGATATTACCCACAAAATGGTGGGTAACATTTGGCTCCAACTTGGACATGATCTCTCGAAGAAGTGGCAAAAGCTACTCAAATGGGAGGTCACGGGAACTCTAGCAATCTCTTGGTCACCGTAGACCTGTTATCTAGACATATCAACAACTAAACCCACAAGGCAGCATGCTTTTCTCGGTGTCTTATGATCACCCATGCTTAATGTCAGGCCATAAAACAACAAGTAGTAAAATATGCAAGTTCTAATCTAAGTGCAACTAATCTACCATGAGAAAATCACATGACATTATTTATAATGCAGAAAATCAACAGGCAATGCATCCTACTCTAACATGCATATCATGTGAAACTAATACTAAGTGTAATCATAAAGCCAGTGCAACCAACATATCATCATATCAATATAAATCTGTCTGCCAGTATGATTACTCATGTAGCAAATCCCAAGGCGAATGCATATACAACTATATGGAGGATGGAGCGGGTGTGAGGTGGAAAAATATGATGCCCGCACATGGATGATCACATGAGAAGAGGTAAGAAAAGGATGTAATCTAATCCATGAGATCCTCTCTTCTAACCAAAATATAGATATGTCAATGATTAGGCTTATAATTTTTTTGTGGATGGAAACCTCGGGCATATTATTTCCATTATCATTTATGTCATATTTTATTACCTCAACAGGGTTATGATTAGTAAGAAAGGGAGACTGATGAGATGGAGAAACACAAGCAGGTCGCCCATGATGACCACACCGAAAAAGGGAGATTATAGATTGATCATGATCCTGAGGGGGCGCCCAAACAGATAAAGTATATTCAATGAGGGGTTCTTCGTTGACACCATACTCAGAAGGGGGAAAAGGCTCATGTTCACTCGAGATCATTTGAAAAGGGATGAGGGAATCACTTGTGGAAGACTCGAGATGATGAACAAGAGGATAAGGCAAAGGTGAAGGTGAAGTATTATATTCAACGGTTTTTTCCTCCTCAAAACATATGTTTCACGCAAAGAAAAATAATGATCCTTCTTCTCAAGGATATCGATGGGTATGTCATCATAAACAACATCTGAGAGAAAGGGGATATCACTCTCAACCTCATCTTCCTTGTGGGTGTTGTAAATGGGAGCACAATCAAATTGAAGACCAACTATTTCCCATTTACCCTTTTCAATGTGAAAGCAATCTTCAATGTCATCTTCCAAGGGGCTAATGGGATCACCTTCCCCAAGGTTCTCAAAAGGAGATACATCGAGAGTAATATCCTTGAGAAAGGTAAGGTTAGTCTCAAATTCACTTTCCATGGACTCATCCTTTCCAACACATGTGCTCACAAAATCATTCATTTCATCACGTGGACCCAAGGAGGACCCATCTTCCCATTCATCACTTAGGTTTTGAAGGTCTTGATGATGTTCGATGAAGGCTTCCTCTTGAATGCTCAATGCGGGGCATACATGAAAATGTCTAAGAAAGCCATCAACGAACTCCTCAATGGATGAGATGCTCCTAGGTTCACGATTTTGCAACCATGAATTATGACCATAGAGGGGATAAAGAATAACAACAATTGGGAGGGGAGGACTGTAATATCCCTTCTCCATAAATTTTTCTTGAGAAAATTACTCATTTTTGCAATTTTGGAGGCTAAAACAATTTTTGGACATTAACTAAGTAAAGGAGGGTTGAATTGTTTTGTTAGTGGAATGTGGGGGCCACACCGACATGGAAAACGCACCACATGAAAAGGAATTCAAATGGCTAAGGGAAATCGACTTGTTGGATGGAGGGACCCACGTGGGGCAAAGGACAACTAGTATAAGTATGAGGAATGGAGCACCTATTGGGACCTTTTGAAATTTTATCTCTTACCTTTGTTGCTCAAGTTGTTCAGCGGGGTAACAAGTGTTATTGAGCACACGATTGTCCAAGGAGAAGATTCATCCTTCTCTTCGATGGACCTAGAGTGCCACCCTAGGAAGGCAACATAAATTTCAGTGGGAGGATTGTGGGGAGGTTGTGGTACCTTCAGCTGTCACTTCCATCCAGTTCGTACTCTAGGATGACACAGAGGTTAAATTGTGCCCACTTAATACAGTGAGCTCCCAAGGGTGAACGAGCCGGAGAAATTTGGGAAATTTCACAGAGGGAAAGGCCAATATTTGGGGTGATTTTTGGAGTTGGAAATTGTTGCTTGAAGGGAGGCCGAATTATTGTTGTTGGGGTCTGCACAAGGGGTCACTGGGCTAGTTTTCGTAGGGCTTGGTTCAGCCTTCTTGGGTGGAATTTCAGTGTGGAAACTTATCCTATCTTCTAGGCACAATTTTGGGGGCTTCTATGCAGCAGATAGAGGAGAGCTAAGACACATTCAACAACATATATTTGGGTGGTACGCAATTCTAGGCTTGGAGGGCGTAGCATAAAAATTGGGTAATTCCGGGAGTTGGAATTAGCCCAATTCCTTTCCGGGTTTAACTGGGTTATACCTCAGGAGCACACCTCTAATTTTGCATAATTTTTGGAGGTGATTTGAGCCCTCAAACTTTAGTTTTCGGCAGCAGCAATACAACAATTCATGGGTGCAACATATAGCCAATTCCGAGCAGATTTTGTGGGGATTTTTCAGCCACTCTCACCCGGTGTTTAAAACCGACCGGTTTTGTGAGCCGACCAAGCCAAATAGGCCGGTTCGACACTCGGCGGTTGAAACCGGCCAAAAAACCCGGCCAAACACCACCCTTCGCCAATTTTGAGAAAAAACCGGACCCTACTTAAGTAGGTTAGGTGCTAACTCATCCGTGGACCCACATTTTTGGCAACAGTTATGTTTTAGGGCTGATTTGGAGCTAATGGGAGGGTTCATTTAGCTACTCTTTCCCTATGTGGACCCACGCACGGCCAGAAATGAGTTTTAGGGCTGATGTGGAGGTAAGGGAAGCATTGACATTTCATGGTAATGTTAAATTCTTAAAGTAAAAGTGACATTTCCTTTATTTTTCATTTTCATCTTTTTACTTAAATTTTTAACATTACCATGAAATGACTCGGGATGTTTAAGAGTGGTTTCAACCTCATTGGATTTCATATGGAGAAACTAGAATTTTAGGTTTCACTCAAAATTCAGCAGACTTAATGGTTTTCAGGGTTTCATGGTTTGGGAATTTGCAATGTTCCCATTTGATTCTATCATGTGTAAGGGTATGATATTGGCATTTGATCAAGAGCATGAAGTCCTTTAAGAAGCTTGATGTACCCTTCAATCAAAGGAAAACATTTAAACAACTAGTTAGACATGCTAATCTTTTTCTATCCAATTTTAAGGTTGAGGAAATGAACCCTTCACTCAAACCAAAATCATTGGTTAGGCATGTTAAACTTTTTCAATTTCTATCATGTTATAAGGTTGAGCAATCCAAGTATGAAGACTTTGAGCTAGATGATGTTTATGTATCTCTTGTTGATGATCCCATTTCTAGTAGCGATGAATCAATGATGAGTTTCATGAGAGACCATGTTGCTCGGTGATTTGTAGTTTTGATGTCTATTTTTGCTACTACTACTACTACTAAAGTTGTAGAGGAGTTTTAGGAGTCCTCAAACTTTGAGCCATATTATTTATGTAGCTCATGTTGATGATCCCTTGTCTAGTAGTGGTGATGATTTTGATCATGATGAGGAGTGATCATGTTGTTGATCACTAATATGTAGTCTTGTATTATGCCAATGGCCTCATAGCTTGTAGCATTGGTTTTGGACTTTATGGGCCATTTGGAGCCTCATTGCTTATGTATTTTTCGATGATATGTATTGCACTCGGTGCCATTTTGATATATTCACCTTTGCATGGTATATAAATGAGAAAACTTTACATAGTTTGTCTCTATTGGCTTGGAATCATGGTTGCAAATCTTAAAAATAGTTTTTTTTATTAAAAAAATAATTATTTAATGTATTTTTTTAAAACCGGTTCATTGGCATCTGACCGCTCCCGGTTAGACCGGTTCCGGTTAGAAACTCGGTTCATTAGGCCACCGGTCCGGTCACCGGTTCCGGTTTTTAAAACATTGCTCTCACACAGGTATTTTGCTTTCTTTTCGGCAAGCCCAGGTGCACACTTTCCACCACCTGATGTAACAAATTTTTAGACCATTATTAATAAAAAGGCCCATATTTTAGTTGTTGCAACAAGGTTTTTGACTTGTCTCAATTTGTGAAATGTTTCCAAAAAATTCTATTTGTTAAATGAGTTGTTTCTTGTACATGTTTTTGATATTTCACTTAATATTTCCATTAGGAATATTACACATGGTACAAGGGTAGCTATAATAGGGGAATCCCACACCTCGGTATATGAGTGTAGGAGGGAGAAAATCGCAGTACATGAGTTACCCAACCTTTTCTTCTCCACCCTTCTTCATATGCCTTTTGTCTTTGATTGATTTTTCTTCATAACTGCTCGCAGCTTTGGGGGATGAGAGCATGATGGGTAGTATATAGCATTGGATATCCCCTTAAGGTGAGGCGGTTTATCACCCACCAGGGGTTGGGACAATCATGGGTTCCTTAATGATGGAGGGTCTTCGTGGATAAGGGGTAGAGCTCATGTTTGACTTTTTCCCACGTCCTAATATTTGTATGTCTCGACCATCTTTTTCATTTTGTGCTACATTTCTTGTTGAGAGTGGCCAAATTTTTCTTTTTCTTTTCACTTTAGTTGCATCAACCTTGGGGCATCGTTCCAAGCCCAACCCAAGGTGTGGACAAGGAAAGGTGTAGGTTAACCTTATGTGGACCTAGTGGACACATGTGGACCCAAATGGGAAAAGAGATGAATGGGGCTAAAATGAGTGGAAGGGGATGATGTATGTGGTGTCGGGAAGCGGGACCACGTAACGAAAGTCGGGATTTCCCAAGTAGTGCCAACCCAAAAGCCAGTGGCCAGGAAAGGATATCCCACAGGACTAGGATACAAGGTTAAAAACCAAATTGGGCAATGAAGACAAGAATACAGACCTATCCCACTCTTTCCGCTGAATCCCCCCCACCAATCCATGCCCAAAATTTTTGATGATAAGTAAGGAAAATTACTCAACTATACCAATGAGAAGCCATACCTTCGGAGTTGGGAGGCCCACCTTCAAACATACAATCATAACAAGTAGGCGAGGGACCACATGGTTGGCTAGAGTGGCAAAGATAATGGCACATCAAGCTATCTGGAGGCTACAAAGGGCTTCTGGCCATCGACTGAGGACCATCTAGGAGAAACAAATTCTCCTATATACACTACCCACAGGTGGTGGGTAACAGGTACTAGCTGAATCAATCAGCACTATTATATTTTTCCTAAGTTGCACTAAAACGGATACGGGGTTTCAAACGGATATGGCAAATTTTCAAAAAATCTAGATACAATACGGCAGGAAACGGCACATCATATATATATATCTATATATATATATATATATATATATATATATATATATATATATAAGAATTTCATATTACCATTCATCTTTGAGAATCTAGATTATATCTAAAAATGCATAATCATCTATCATCATCATCTATCATCTATCATCTATTCATCAATTATCATATATGAATTATGATTTATCATCTATCATCATCGTCAATTCAGCATAAAGTTATAAATTCATAAATGGTGATTCAGTTCAACATATCATCAAGTTTTTGTTTCTAATTTCAATCATCAACATAAATAACTATTAACATTTACATATCATCAAATATGTCTTCAAGTTCATTCCTGTCACTAAGAAGTTTCACATCATCTCCAGAAGTGGGAACATTGTTGCCATGTCCACTTGAAGATCCACCTATTGATGACTCCGCATCAAACAAAATCATATGAGACCTGGCATTCAATGTCATATCCAAGTCAGGCAACTCTGGTTCCACATCCCATAATTTGGCAGCCCCAAATTTGTATTCATCTCTCTTGGGTGACAGAAGGCGAAAGTTTGAATGAACATACACTAGTTCCTCAACCTTCTTAGAGCCCAATCTGTTTCGCTTCACCGAATGGATGAAGCCATATGTACTCCAGTTCCTTTCTGCTAAAGAGGAACTAGAAACTTGTGACAAGATCCTAATGGCCAATTTTTGTATATGTGGAAGTTCCCCACCATAGTAGTTCCACCATTCAATTGGACTCGTTGCCCTCTTGTCCCGCATACAATCAATCTCAGAAACCCAACCCTATGATCCCACAAAATGAGCAAACTCTGAACGAATTCGATGCCCAATTTCAGGAACTACAAAAAGCTTTCTAAAATCCCTTTTAAATCCTTGTGAGACTTCTGGGCCTTTGCTTGGTGCAGTTCTTTCTGGATCACTTAGCACTCTGCAACATAATATTTTGGATTCACTGCATAGGCCAAAAGGTGCAATGGCATGATCATCTTGTTCTACCTTTTGGTCAATATATTTTTTACTTCTCTGTAAAATAATTCATCTGGATCATTCTCCTTGGCATTTATAACCACCCTTATCTTCTCTATCATAGAACCAATGCCCTCATACATCTCTCCCAAATTAGGCATATCTGTGTCAAACATACGGAGCAAATCCACTATTGGCTTAGTAAATGCCAAGAGGTACTCAACCTTATCCCACCATTCATCATCAACAACCAAGTTTTTCATTGCTTGTGCTCTATCAGACTGGGATTGTCTCCATTGATTGCAAAGAGAACTACACACCATTGATTGTAATGCATCTTCCACTTGCATAAGCCTTGTTAAGACTATGATGTGAGAAGAAAAACGAGTCTCGGAAACCTGCAGGTGTCAAATTGCCAATGTTTCAATAGATTAAAAAAATCAGAATTTGATTGAATAACTATTATGACTCATGAATCATGACATTTATGATTTGAGAATCCAATTTATATATTTGAATTTAGAGTCATAGGAATTAGAATTTAAGAAATAAACTTTAAAGTTTAGGTACCTTAAGGAGCTCCAACTTCGCAAATTCCCTGTAGATGCCTTGGGACATGTGGTGGTTTGTGATGAATGCTTGAATTTCTTTTGTTTTTTCAAAAATAACACGAATCCACTCAATTTGCTTTCCCATCTTGCTCAACATGAGGTTCAATGAATGTACAGCACAAGGGGTCCAAAAGATGTGTTGATATTTGTCTTCAATAATTAGGTCTGTTGCTCTACACACTGTTGCATTGTCAGTTATTACCTGAACAACATTTTATGGCCCCACCAATTCAATTGCTTCAATCAAGATGTCAACAATGAATTGAAAATCTTTTATCTGCCCCTCACAATCCACTACCTTCAAAAACATTGCCCCCTTTGGGCTCTGGGCAGTCACATTGATCAAAGGCCTATTCATTTGATCTTTCCATCCATCATAAATGATGGAAACCCCTGAAATGTGCCATGAATTATGAATGGGGCTTAATTTAGCCTCCAAATCTAACTTTTCAACACTCAACATTGTGGTGCGGACCTTCTCATATCCAGGGCTCTTGAACCCTTTTGGGGCTTCATTCACTTTTTTTTAAAGGGAAGGCCATTTAAATAAATGCATTGACCTATAGTTGCATTTGTCTTCTCTCGAGCATCATTATTAAAACTCCTTTCAAGCGATCCCAAATTAAACTGCTTTGAACCAAGAATTCCATGAAAATGAAGTGGAGGCTTTGATAAAGATGCTCCCAACCTTGTTAAATGTTTTAATTGAGAGGTAGGATTTGCCTCATTTGCTTTAGCATCCGCCTTGTCTTGTTCTTTCTGATATTTTGCAACTTTTGTCTTGCTTAATCCATTTCCATCTATCCCATTCTCTTTAGGTGGGCCACTACATATTCGAACTCCAATGCCCTTTAACCTAAGTAAATGTGCTTTGACTCGTATATATGGTCCCGTATACTCCTTTTTACATTCAGTGCAAACCCATGCCAATGATCCCGCAGATTCAATTTCATATTCCATTGTCTCTGCTTCAATGGCTGAACTTGAAGTTGCCATGAATGATGATGATGTAAATGAAACTGCAAATTAAAATTGACATCAATGATCAGACAAATATGTATTTCAAAAGTTAAAACAAGACATGATTCGTTTTAAAACATGATTCTTTGAAATAATTAAATAATAAAATTATAAATAGTAAATACCTTTGGTTTTTTTTGATTTAACATTTCGTTGTTAGTGGGTAAAAGACTAAAGTTAAAACATGATGAAAGTTGCTCAATGCACTTGTATGGCGGTTGGCCTGATTTCACTTCCTAAAGGAGTTAGATTTGTGAGGTGGGTGCACTGAATTTATGTGGGCCGATAACAACTTCATAATATCAGTTCAAAGTGTTTAAGGGAAAGAAGATATACCCTTGACATATTTGCTAAGATTCTAGTCTAAGTTTCCGACGCTGGAAGGAGAATATACAGTGGACCAAAATTACCAATAGTGTTGGCTATATACCTCTCATTTGAACCTGTCTTGGGATGAGATTCTCCTGGCTTATGTCTGAGTGTATTTCCCTTACCGTGAGCTGGAATCACAGTGTTATTGCTGGCTGATTTGGGAGTAGGTACAATTGAGGACCAAGGAGATGATTTTCTGAGCTTGTATATCAGTCCCAGACCATGGACTTTTGATATTCGAAGTGTTATTTAACTGAAGACACATGCCAGGTTCTATTGTTCTCATTGATCTCTATTTATGCATTGACAAGTTAAACTATAACTCTATCCATTTCAGATTTCATATCATTTAAATTTTACTGTTGTATGATTGTATCAGCATTCGGTAAGCAACCATTCATTCATAAATGCAGCTACTACAGTTGATTAAAGCAGGTAGTATTTAGAAAGATTTCCCATAAACTTCAACTTATGCAGATCACTCCTCAAGGTGTGATGAGTCAAATATTGTTAATGGAGGTTGTAGGCCAGAATGACGTTCAAAGGGAAAAATGATAAGCCAAAGGAAATCCACACTCCACATTAAATAATTTCTGCACAAATTCAATGGCCCATTTTGTTCTGTTTCAAGATGGCTGAATTTACCAACCGTGTGTAATCTAATTGGAACACTTGAGTTCTGTGCAAAGTGTCTGATTTTGAGCATAAAGCCTCAAGGAATTTTAACACTAGTGGAGACCATCGAAAGACTAACATTTCTGAGAATAATATAATGAACTAGCTGCAGGTTTGAATCTGGGTTTGCTTATTTGTGCCATTACATGCTTATTCTGGAAGTTAAACAAACAAAATTACAATTACATCATGAAAGTTTGAAACAAGACCATATCCATACATATTTAGCACAAAAACTTAAAACCATTTATTAAAATTTCCTATGATTCCCGAGCACTGCATTTAAATTTTGTGCTGGAAACTTTACCCAAATTAAAAAGTTTGGATTTGCGTTGAATCCAACTGCAAACCGGCGGCAGCGAGCAACACTAAGCAAATAGGAAATGAACTGGACAGTGGAGACTGCAGAGCAGTCAGCAAACTGGTGGCAGCACTCAGGCTCAGCACTGAGCAAACACAGCGACAGTGGGCAGCACTCAGCAAACAGTGAACACTCTCAATGGCAACAACTCAGCAAACACGAGGTCTCGGCGGCAAGTGTAACACTTAGCGAACACGGCAAAGTGAAAACATAAAAGTGATTTACGAGTTAGAAACTTAGATTCATACTTTCGATTATGAAATTAACCTAATAACTAAGCGTTCCTGGCGTGAGAAGATCCCCGTTCGTTTCTGGCAGCCTTTGTGCGTGAAATGTATTTACATTTCAAAGTTTCTGGTTTGAAATTTGAAATACATATTTGCGAATTCCCGGATCCGTTCCCAAAACCCAAAAACCGCTCAGAAATGGATAATTTTTTTTAAAAGGCGTTTCCGAATTTTTGAAACGGTACAGAAACATATTTTTTCCGTTTCAAGGTTGTTTTGTACAAGTACCCGGATCTGAAACGGAATTTCTGGGGTGTTGGGTAGGCGTTTCCAGCAACTTAGCATTTTTCTTCTTGATATATTCTTCTATCTTGAGAATTTGACAGGTGGTAATTCCCACCAATGCATTACAAGGTATGGTTAGATTCATTTCTTCCTTTTCAACCCTTGAGGTTGGTTCTTGGTGTATGTCTTCTTCTTTTGATGTTTCTTGTTCCTTTTCTTCCTCCTCTTACAATCTATGTAAAATAATTTCTTCTCAACACACTTATGACCTTTAGCATATTTGCTATCACAAATATAAAAAATCCCTTTTTCTTTTATTTCCTCCAATTGTTGTGGTGTCAACCTTGTAGGTTCAGGGAGGCTAGGAGCGGAAAGACTTCCATCTTTATAATTGTGAGTGGCAGACCTCCTCGTTGCGATATTTTTGCTTTCAAATTTTCTTGCCACCCTGAATGCATTCTCCAATGACTTAGGTTCCCAAAGGCGAACCTCATGTTGGATATTATCCTTTAAAGTTCCTATGAAGATATCAATCAAATACTCCTCTGGAATATTAGGTACCTTGATATTCAATATTTGAAAATTCTCAATGTGCTCAATTGACTAAAGAAGGTATTCTTCATTATATCCTCATAATGTGCTATCAATTCCTCAATAAGTTAATTTTAGTTAACCATGGTATGTTCTATGCTTAGAACAGTTTACTTCAATCTTTCTTCTTATAAGCCCGATTCAATTTCAGATTAGAAATCACATAACCATTGAAAGTAAATGCTGATAGAACATAAAATAAATCGACAGAAGACAAGCCAAGACAAGAGACAATAATTTATATAATTCTTCTTATTCAGCAGAGACAGAGAAATTGACTTTTACAGCAGTCAACAGGATGCCCTAGCCAGCAAAGACTTTGTTGGTCAAACCAACTACGCAAATTTCAGCTTCCAGTTTCACACGTGTGGAGGAAAGAGAAGACTCTAAGGTTGTACGAAGCAATCAGATGAGAGAGAGATGTGTGAGATGAGTGAATGATGAAATGAGCATCATGTCTCTCCTTTTTATATCCATGACTGTGGGTGTGTGACACATCTTTTGGGGCTTATGAGCCTACATTACAATTATGGTCGGCCTTGACAATTTGCACGTGAAAAATAAATTCAAAATACAAATTCTGCTCATCCAAACAAGATGATCTTTAGATCAATCTTGCACCTCTCCGAAAGAAGAATCCAACAAAAATATCATCTCCATCATATGAGAAATGCAACATGGAGTTTGGCCCTAGTTGCCAAATTTAACACTAACTCTCAACTAGGGAGAACTCCATCTGTCCACCTGTGCCATCCTGTCATCTAGTACCATCATGTACTATCATATATCATCATCATCATGCAATCATGTGTCATCTTGTTGTCTTTGCTTTGTTGGCTTTGCTCTGCCATAGAAGAAATATCATTGAGAGTGGAGTCATAAAGACTTTGCCACTCTCCACTGACCCGAAGTCAATTTAGGCAGAAACCTCATCCAGACTCAAGAGTGAGTCACATACTGACCCGAACTCAGTTAAGAGGTAAGAACCTCATCAGAGTTGATCCCAGATCAAGTTGTTGGACACATCCCATCCTAGACATAGAGAGTACGACATTACCCGATGCATCCATTGGTAATGATATTGGTCTCTATCCTCATTTCCCAACTCATTGGCCAAATGAAAGGTACTTCCCATGAGTCCCGGACTACATGGATAGGATGTATGCGGGGCATAGATCAAAGAGAGGGTGAACCAGCTCAATATCATAACGGTAGGGAAGAAGGACACAAACAAGGTAAGGCGAACCTAGCCCTGAGGTTGCCTATAGCTCCAAGTAGCTATCCTCAAGCCCCCTGGAGCTCCCAGAGCTCATAGCCCAACTCAAGCGAGACCCTCAGAATAGGGTTTGTCCACGATACCAAGCTTCTCACTGAAGGTTAAGAATTTGACCTTCCCCAGGGGATTCGTGAGAATATCTGCGACCTACTCATCAATCCCACTGTGATGGAGCCTTACGACGCCTCGTTGTACCATGTCTCGGACAAAGTGGTACCTAATATCAATATGCTTGGATCGGTCGTGGAACACGGGATTCTCAGAAAAACGAATCCCACTTTGGTTATCACAAAGTACAACGGTGGTATCCAGCACATGTCCAAATAGCTCACTGAAGAGATTTCTCAACCGAACAGCTTCACAACAGGCCATACTTGCTGCAATGTAATCAGCCTTAGTGGTGCTCAAAGCAACCGCTTTCTGCTTCCTACTCATCCAAGAGATCGAAGTAGAATCTAGAGTGAAGCAACATACAAATGTGCTCTTACGATCCACCACATTGCCTACCCAATTGGCATCGGTATATCCATGGAGCCTCATACTCTCGGCAATGTATCTCAGCTCATGTTTGATTGTTCCCTGAAGATATCTCAAGAGATTCTTGGCACCAATCCAATGAATGTGATGAGGCTCGACCATGTATTTACTCAACGTGTTCACTGCAAAACATATGTCCAGATGTGAGCTCACTAAGAACATCAAGGCCCCCACGAGTTGATGATACTCGGTGGGATTTCCCAACTCGAGCCCAACAGCACCTCCAGACAAGTTCTTAAAGTTGAGTTCCATCGGAGTAGTCACGGACTTACAGTGCACCATCCCAAATCTCTCCAGTAGCTTCACAACATGTTTTCCTTGAGAAATGAAAATCTCACCTAGCTTTTGCTAGACCTCCAAGCCTAGGAAATAGTGCATCATTCCTAGGTCCTTCATCTTGAACTCGGAAGCTAGCTCCCTCTTACATTGATGAATGAGAGGGTCAGCACATGTCAGGAAGAGATCGTCCACATAGAGAACGATAATGAGAGGCTTGTCATTATCAACCTTAAAATAAAGGTTTCGATCAACATCACTTCGAATAAAGCCCAGCTTCATCAAGTAGCTATCGATCCTCTCATACCAAACCCTGGGAACTTGCTTCAACCCATAGAGGGCTTTCTTCAACCTGCACACATATGTGTCTCTATCTCGGATTCGAACCCCAGAGGTTGTTCCACATAGACCTCTCCCTTGATTGAACCATGTAGGAAGGCAGTCTTCACATCCATCTGATGAAGACTCCATCCTTGCGTTGCAGCAAGGGCAATGATCGATCGGATGGTGGTGTAGCGGGCAACAGGTGCAAATATTTCATCATAATCTTGCCTTTAACTTTTCAACACTTCCATCGGCTCCATACCTGATCTTGTAGAGCCATTTCGAGATGACAACAGATTTGTCCTTCGGTCTAGGGACCACATCCCAGACATCATTCTTCATGATGGACTCATATTCCTCGTGCATAGCATCCTTCCAAACTGGATGCTTCACAGTTTCTTCAAATGTTCCAGGCTCATATTGTACAATAGTGCTCATGGCTACTAGGTACCCTTGGTACCTATTCGGCTTCTTGCTTTCACGGAATGTTCCCCTTCGAGCAATATGTCCCACAGCACCTTCGAGAGTGTCTCTAAGCCATGAGGGAATTCTTTTATTTGAAGAAGGTGGATCTAAGGGATCCATCGGTCCTTCAACTTCGGGCATCAGTTCATCCTTTGGTTCTTCCTGCCTTCCCGCTTCTTCTTCTTCTTTGTCTTCCTTTGAGATAGGAAGATTTCTAGCCATCTTAAGGGCAACATCTTCATCGAAAGTGACATCATGGCATATCTCCACTTCTCTTTGACCAGGCACATAGATTCTATATGCCTTCGAGGTTTCACTATAGAACACAAACGTTCTCTTCTTCCCAGAAGCATCCAACTTGCTTCTCTTTTCTTTCGGCACATGAAAATAAATAGGACTTCCAGAAACTCTAAAATGAGAGACATCGTGCTTCTTACCAGAGAAGACTTCTTCAGGAGTTTTGGAGTCCAATGTAGAATGCAGGCATCTATTTTGAGCATACACAGCAGTGTTGGCAGCTTCTCCCCATAGGAACTTCGGAAGACCTTGGTCATGTAGCATGGCACAGGAAGATTCCAAAATGGTTCTATTCTTCCTTTCAGCAACACCATTTTGTTCAGGAGTATACACCGTGGTGTTCACCCTCTTAGCACCAGTTTCCCTGCAATAGTCATTGAATTCATTCGACTCATACTCGATTCCATTATCGGTCCTCAAAATTTTGATCTTCTTCCCTATTTGATTTTCAACCTAGGCCTTGAATGTACGATACCACCTGAATGCTTCGTCCCTTTTCTTCAAAAAGTATATCCATGTCTTGCGGGAGAAGTCATCTATAAAAGTGATATAATATGAGCATCCTCCCAAGCATGTTACTGGCAGCATACCAAATAGATCAAAATGTATTCATTGCAAAATATCAGATGTCTTCGTGACACTTGAGGGGAATGGGCCCCCTGTATGCTTTCCTTCGGCACAACCCTGACATACACCTTCATGATCATCTTTGAAATCAGGCATCCCTGTTACCACCTTCCTTGCTTCGGGAAGGGCTTTGTAATGAAGGTGTGCAAACCTCCAGTGCCATAGCTCGGATTGAAGGGTTGTATCACATGTCATGCCTCCAGCGTAGCTCCTCCAACCTAATAGAGTGTGTCAACCCTAAACCTAAGAGTGAACGCTTCTTTGAAGGTCCTCTTCCAAATGCATACCTTTCCATCAATGAATGCCACCTTCAATCCTTTGTCTTCCATTGCCGAGATAGACACTATATTCTTCTTCAAGTCAGGTATGTACAACACATCTTGCAAATGGAGGACTTGACCTTGATTAGGGTCACGGTCCCTGTCCCTTTCACGAGATAGGTGGCATTGTCTCCAAGGATAATCTCCAAATTAGTATCCTTTTCGATCAAATCAGAGAGGGCTTCCTTATATCCAGTGAAGTGCCTTGAGGAACCACTATCAATCAACCAATTGTCTAGGGTGTTGGAAGGAGATGCAGCAAAGAATATATTCATTTTTCTTATCAACAACATTGGATTCATCATACCTGGAATTCCTTGACTTCTTGAAAGGTTGACCATTTCCATTCCCATTTTGATCAGAGGGAGCCTTCCTTTTTCCTTTAATTATGTTGTTCCTTTGATTCCCATTCCCCCCTGAAGTTGTTGTTGTCGTCATCTCTGGGAGAGTCCCTTGTATTAGGGCACTCTCTTGCAGAGTGACCAAACTTGTTACAAGTGTAAAATCTTCCTTTTCTTCCTTTGGGACCCACTCTTCCATGGTTTTGATTTTTCAGACCAGCATTGTTCCTCTTCTTTGCATGAGCGATGAAGGCAGTAGGGTCACCTCCATTCCCATTAGAGAGATGGTCTCTCTCCATCATCCTTGTCTCCTCTTGAGTGCATCTCGTCAATAATTCATCAAAATCAGGAATTATATTTTTATTGAGAGTTGTAAATTTATGTAGATGTTCTATGCTTGATGCAACTTTACTTTTTATCCCAATATCAGTCAGCAATCACATAAACAATAAAGTAAAATGTTGATAGAACATACCAGTAGATCAACAGAGGACAAGCCAGAAATATATAAGTGTGTTGGTGCGTTACGGCGGTCAATAGGATGCTTCAACCAGCGAAGTCCCAATATGGTCAGCCAACCAGTAGTGTCACACAACCCTCTAGGACAGCCAAACGGTCAACTCAAAAGTCAACCCAAAAAGTCAACGTTATCAGTCAATAGTCAACGCAAACAGCAGCAACAGCTAGGTCAACGCAGAAAAGTCAAAATCAACGTCTTGCCTCGGGAATAGTGCCAGAAAATGCGGATTTGGAAAATCAAAATTTTAGGAGAGTTTCAGGTCCTTTTGACCTTACGTTGACCAAAGTCAACGTTGGTTAAAGTTTGCTGCAGAAACCCTAGACAGAAATCATAAATGTGTTGCTGCTTGGAATTTCCCACGTGTGGAGAGAAAAGCCACCAAGGTCATCAGACCAATCAGATGAGGAGAGAGAAATGTGTGAGGACGAGATGAGTGAAAATGTAATCCAACGTTGACCAATATATATCCATCAGTGAGGGTGTGTGACACAACTGCTGGGGCACAAAACCTTAAGGCTGACCTGCAAATATCTTGAATAAATTCAAAATAAATGTTCTGCTCATCGGATCAAGATGATCTTTAGATCGATCTTGCACCTCTCCGAAAGAGGAGTTGTAAATTTATACAGATGTTCTATGCTTCATGCAACTTTACTTTCTCTTCAATTTCAGACAACAATCACATAAACAATAAAGTAAAATGCTGATAGAACATACCAGTAGATCGACAGAAGACAAGCCAAAAATATATATGTGTTGGTGCATTACGGCGATCAGCAAGATGCTTCAACCAGCAAAGTCTTATCGGTCAGCCAGCCCGTATGTGTCACATCACCCTTATCAGATAATCCAAGTCAACCAAAGTCAACACAGCCCACAAAGAAAACATTGTCCAGAAAGTCAACGCTGTCTAGAAATTCAATGCAGAATAGCAACAAGTCAAAGTCAATGTAGCACGATCAACGGTCAACCTTTTGACCTCGGTTCGTGTGCCAAATAGCACGAACTGCAGAAATCAAAGTTTGTGCCAAGATTCAACTCCGTTTGACTATGGGTTGACCAAAGTCAACGTTGGTCAAACCTATGGTGGATGCCCTAGCTGCAGCAGAAAAGTCAACGTCATTCTTCCCACGTGTAAACAGAAGATTTGCCTCCAAGTAGCTCGAACCAATCAGAAGAGGAGAGAGAATGTGAGATGATGAGATGAGTGAAATGTCCTCCAACATTGACCTCATTTATATCCATCAGTGAGGGTGTGTGACATATTTGTTGGGGGGTGTAAAAGCTTAAGGCCGACCTGCACATATTTTGAATAGATTAAAAATAAATTCAAAATAAATGTTCTGCTCATCGGATCAAGATAATCTTTAGATCGATCTTGCACCTCTCCGAAAGAGGAACCCAATAAAAATATTGGTATCTTCATCTAAGCATCACAACATGGAGTTTGGACCTAGTTGTCCAAAATTAACACTCCCTCTCAACTAGGGAGAACTCCATCCACCTGTGCAATCCAAACATCATGCGTCATCCCACTGTAACTTGCTTTGCTCGCCTCTTTATTTCAGAACAGAAGTGGGTCAGTCACAAAGACATCATTCCCGACTGACCGATTCAGCCCAGAGGTCCAAAACCTCTATAGGACTCATAAAGAGTCTCATACCAACCCGACGTTGGTTTATTTGACCCGAAGTCAGTAGGATGTCCGAAACCTCACTTGGACTCAAGACAGTCATATACTAACCCGAAGTCAGTTGGAGGTCTGAAACCTCTCTAGACTTGATCCCAGATCAAGTGGTTGGACCGTGCCATCCTAGATAGAGAGTATGGCAATCTCTGATGCGTCCATCAGTCTTTACTACTAGTCTCTAGCTTTTCCCACCTCATTGGCCAAATGAGAGGTACTTCCCATGAGTGCAGAACTCAAATGGGTAGGATGCATACAGGGCACAGATAATGAGAGGTGAATCAACTCAATCATCACAACGGTGGGGCAGAAGCACACCAACAAGGTTCGGCAAGCCTAGCCCTGTGGTTGCTTATAGCTCTGAGAAAATATCCCCAAAGCCCCCTCAGAGCTCCAAGAGCTCATCGTCCAACAGGACCATCAGAATAGGGTCGTTCCACGATTCCAAGATTCTCATGGAAGGTTAGGAACATGACCTTCCCCAAGGGCATTGTGAGAATATCCACGACCTGCTCATCAGTTCCTATATGATCGAGCCTTACGGCACCTCGCTGTACCATATCCCGGATAAAGTGGTACCAGCCATCAACATGCATGGATCATTCGTGGAACACGGGATTCTATAACAAACGAATCCCCTCTGGTTATCACAAAGGATAACGGTGGCATCTAGCACATGCTCGAACAGTTCACTGAAGAGCTTTCGCAACCAAGTGACTTCACAACAGCCCATACATGCTGAAATGTATTCGGCCTCAGCTGTGCTCAAGGCTACCAACTTTCGTTTCTTGCCCAAAGCAGATCTACGTGTGAAGCAGCATCCAGATGTGCTCTTGCAATCCACCACACTGTCAGCCCAATCGGCATTAGTATATCCAAGGGGTGTCATGCTCCCAATAGTGTATCTCAGCCCATGGTCTATCGTGCCACAGAGATATCTCAAGAGCTCCTTGGCACCAAACCAGTGAATGTTATGATCAACCATGTGTTGACTCAAAGCGTTCACTGCACAACATACATCCGGACGGGTGTTCACTAGGAACATCAGGGCCCCTATGAGTTGACGATACTCAGTAGGATTTGCTAACACGGGCCCAGCAGTGCTGCCACTCAACTTCTTAAAGTTGAGCTCCATCGGTGTCAACACGGACTTGCAGTCCACCATACGAAATCTTTCCAGAAGCTTCACAATGTATTTTCCTTAAGAAAGGAAAATCTCGCCAAGTCTCTGCCAAACCTCCAGGCCTAGGAAGTAGTGCATCAGTCCTAGGTCCTTCATCTCGAACTCAGTAGCGAGCTCCCTCTTGCACTGATGAATGAGAGGGTCGGCACCTGTCAGGAAGAGGTCGTCTACATACAACACCAGAATGAGAGGCTTCTCTCTATCAACCATGAAGTAAATGTTCGGATCAGCATTACTACGAGTGAAGCCCAGCTTGATCAGGTAGCTATCTATCCTCTCGTACCAAGCTCTGGGTGCTTGCTTCAGCCCATAAAGGGCTTTCTTCAACCTGCAGACATGGGTGTCCTGATCCTGGACTTCAAACCCCAGAGATTGCTCTACATATACAACTTCCTTTATCGCACCATGCAGAAATGCGGTCTTCACATCCATCTGATGAAGAATCCATCCTTGTGTAGCAGCAAGGGCTATGATAGATCGAATGGTGGTATATTGAGCCACAGGTGCAAATATGTCATCATAGTCTATGACTTCTTTCTGAGAGAAGCCACAGGCAACGAATCTTGCCTTGAAATTTTCAGCACTTCCATCAGATCCATGCTTGATCTTGTAGAGTCGTTTCGAGGTGACAACTGCTTTGTTCTCCGGTCTTGGAACCACATCCCAGACATCATTCTCCATTATGGACTCATACTCTTCGTGCATAGCATCCTTCCATACTTGATGCTTTACGGCTTCCTAAAAAGATCCAGGCTCAGATTGTACAATAGTAGTCATGGCTGCTAGATAACCTTGGTATCTACTCGGCTTCTTGCTTTCACGGAATGTCCCCCTTGGGGCCATATGTCCCTCGACATCCTCGAGAGTGTCCCTGAGCCATGATGGTCTCTTCTCCAATGAAGGAGGTGGATCAACCAATTCCATCGGTCCTTCAACATTGGGCATCGTCTCATCCTTCGGTCCTTCTTGATTTCTAGGCCTTGCTTCATGGTCTTCCTCAGATCTCGAAAGATTGACAACTTTCCTCAGGGAAACATCTTCGTCAAAAGTGACATCGTGGCATATCTCCACTTCCCTTTAACTAGGCACATAGACTCTATAGGCCTTCGAAATTTCGTTGTAGCCCACAAACATTGTGGTCTCCCTCTTGATGCTAGCTCCTCTGCAAAAGTTCTTGAACTCGTTAGTTTCATATAATAAGAACATCCTCCCGAGGATGTCACGGGCAGCATACCAGACATATCGGAATGTATCAATGCAAGACATTAGATGTCTTTGTGACGCTTGAGGGGAAAGGTTCCCTTGTGTGTTTTCCTTTGGCACAACCCTACCATACACCTTCATGATTATTTGAGAACTCGGGCATCCCCGTCACCACCTTCCTTGCTTCGGGAAGGGATTTGTAGTGAAGGTGTCCAAACCTTCGATGCCATAGTATCACATGTCATCGCTCCCAGTGGACTTCCTCCAACATGGTAGAGTGTATCAACTCTAAACCCAATCGTGATAGCTTCCTTGAAGCTCTTCTTCCACATGCGCACCTTTCCATCAATGAATGCCACATTGAAACCTTTGTCTTCCATGGCCGATATAGACACAAGGTTCTTCTTCAAATTAGGTACATAGAGTACATCCTGCAAGTGGAGGACTTGACCTTGAGACAAGTGGAGGGTCACAGTCCCTGTCCCTTTCACGGGATATGTGGCATTATCTCCAAGGATAATTTCCGGATTAGTATCCTTCTCAACCATATCAAAAAGTGCTTCCTTGAACCCAGTGATGTGCCTTGACGCACCACTATCCATCAACCAGACATCCATAGTGTCAGGTGGAGATGCAGCAGAGAGGGCCGATACAAGAATGAATTCATTTCTTTTATCAACAACATTTGATTCCTCATACCTGGAATTTCTCTACCTTTTGAAAAGTTGATCATTTCCGCCGGAGGGAGCCTTCCTCTTTCCCTTGAACCTATTATTCCTTTGATTTCCATTCCTCCGATTGTTGTTGTCATCATCAACAAGAGAATCCTTCTTGAAAGGGCATTCTCTAGCATAGTGACCTGGCTTGTGACAAGTGTAACACTTTCCCTTCTTTGCTTGGGCCCCTGCTTTTCCTTTGTTCTTTGGACCACCAAAGTTCTTCTTTCTAGAATGAGCAGCATAGGCAGCATTTCCTTCATTTCCATACTCCTTCATTCTTGTCTCTTCTTGTACGTATCTCGATAGTACTTCGTCAAAGTCAGTTATTATTTAGAATGGTAGTGTTGAACACATGCCATTCGGATGGGAGCCCTCCAAGTGCGGTGAGTACCATCTCTCAATCAGCTATTGTCTCCCCAATAGCCAGCAGATTGTTCCTAATCTTGGTCAGCTTCAGAAAGTATGATTGAGCAGACTCATCCCTGCCTTTCTTCAGATTCTTCAATTGATTCTTGAAGAATAGTACTTGATTCGCATTGTTGGCCTCGAACATGTTGACCAACTTATCATACATTTCTTTTGATGTGCTTAGCTCAGAGATGTAGGCAACCAGAATCTTGTGAATTGAGTCCCTGATCATCAACTTTGCTTTGATCTCCCCCTTCTTATACTTTGTCTTGGCGGCAGCAGTTGCAGTGGATGGAGGCTCTTGGATTTTACCCTGCACATAGTCCATGACATCTTGGTCTTCCAACATAAGATCAAATGTCATCTTCCAAGCATGGAAGTCATCTTTCCTAGTCAATTTATCATCAGCATTGAAGCCATTGTAATTTGAGGAACCCATCCTTTTCTTCAATGATTGCTACAAATTAGGGCTTTGTCTTCACCTCAACTCCGATACCATGTAAATTTATGCAGATGTTCTATGCTTGATTCAACTTTACTTTCTCTTCAATTTCAGACAGCAATCACATAAAAAATAAAGTAAAATGCTGATAGAACATACCAGTAGATCGACAGAAGACAAGCTAGAAATATATATATATATGTGTTGGTGCATACGGCGATCAACAGGATGCTTCAACTAGCAAAGTCTTATCAGCCAACCAGCCCAATATGTGTCACATCACCCTTATCAGATAATCCAAGTCAACCAAAGTCAACACAGCCCACAAAGTCAACGTTGTCTAGAAAGTCAACGCAAAACAACAGCAAGTCAAAGTCAACGCAGCACGATCAACGGTCAACCTTTTGACCTCGTTTCTTGTGCCAAATAGTACGGACTACAGAAATCAAAGTTTGTGCCAAGATTCAGCTTCATTTGATTATGTGTTGATCAAAGTCAATGCTGGTCAAACCTACAGTGGATGCCCTAGCTGCAGCAAAAAAGTCAACGTCCTTCTTCCCACGAGTAAACAGAAGATTTGCCTCCAAGTAGCTCGAACCAATCAGAAGAGGAGAGAGAATGTCAGATGATGAGATGAGTGAAATGTTCTCCAACGTTGACCTTATTTATATCCATCAGTGAGGGTGTGTGACACATTTGCTGGGGTGTAAAAGCTTAAGGCCAACCTCCACATATTTTGAATAGATTAAAAATAAATTCAAAATAAATGTTTTTCTCATCGAATCAAGATGATCTTTAGATCGATCTTGCACCTCTCCAAGAGAGGAACCCAATAAAAATATTGGTATCTTCATCTGAGCATCACAACATGGAGTTTAGACCTAGTTGTCCAAAATTAACAGGAGTCCAATAAAAATATTAGTATCTTCATCTGAGCATCACAACATATAGTTTGGACCTGGTTGTCCAAAATTAACACTCCCTCTCAATTAGGGAGAACTCCATCAACCTATGCAATCCAAACATCGTTCGTCATCCCGTCGTAACTTGCTTTGCTAGCTTCTTTATTTCAGAACAAAACCCGGCTGACTGATTCAGCCCAGACGTCTGAAACCTTTATAGGACTCACAAAGAGTCTCATACCAACCCGAAGTTGGTTTACCTGACCCGAAGTCAATTGGAGGTCCGAAACCTCACTTGGATTCAAGAGAGTCATTTATACTAACCCGAAGTTAGTTTCACTGACCCGAAGTCAGTTGGAGGTCCAAAACCTCACATCGACTCAAAAAGTCACATACCAACCCGAAGTTGGTTTATCTGACCCTGAAGTCGATAGGAGGTTCGAAACCTCACTAGACTTGATCCCAGATCGAGTGGTTGGACACATGTCATCCCTAGATAGAGAGTACAGCAATCTCTGATGCGTCCGTCAGTCTTTGCTACTAGTCTCTAGGTTTTCCCACCTCACTGGCCAAATGAGAGGTACTTCCCATGAGCCCGGGACTCAATGGGTGGGATGCATACGGGGCACAGATCATGAGAGTTGAACCAACTCAATCATTATAATGGTGGGGCAAAAGCACCACAAGGTTTGGCAAGCCTAGCCCCATGTGTACTTATAGCTCTGAGAAGCTATCCCCAAATCCCCCCAGAGCTCCAAGAGCTCATCGTCCAACGAGACCCTCAGAATAGGGTTGTTCCACGATTCCAAGATTCTCACGAAAGGTTAGGAACATGACCTTCCCCAAGGGCATTGTGAGAATATCTGCGACCTGCTCATCAGATCCTATATGATCGAGCCTTACGGCGCCTCACTGTACCATATCCTGGATAAAGTGGTACCAGCCATCAACATGCTTGGATCATTCGTGGAACACGGGATTCTATGACAAACGAATCCCTCTCTCGTTATCACAAAGGATAACAGTGGCATCTAGCACATGCTCGAACAACTCACTGAAGAGCTTTCACAACCAAGTGACCTCACAACGGGCCATACATGCTGCAATGTATTCGGCCTTAGCGGTGCTCAAGGCTACTGACTTATGATTCCTGCCCAAAGCAGATCTACGTGTGAAGCAACATCCAAATGTGCTCTTGCGATCCACCACACTGCCAGCCCCATTGGCATCAGTATATCCATGGAGTGTCATACTCCCCGCAGTGTATCTTAGCCCATGGTCTATCGTGCCCCAGAGATATCTCAAGAGTTTCTTGGCACCAACCCAGTGAAAGTGATGAGGCTCAACCATATGTTGACTCAAAGTATTCACTACAAAACATACGTCCGGACGGGTGATCACTAAGAACATCAAGGCCACTACGAGTTGACGATACTCAGTAGGATTTGCTAGCACAAGCCCGGCAGCACTACCACTCAACTTCTTGAAGTTGAGCTCCATCGGTGTCGACATGGACTTGCAATCCACCATACCAAATCTTTCCAGAAGCTTCACAATATATTTTCCTTGAGAAAGGAAAATCTCGCCAGGTCTCTGCCAGACCTCCAGGCCTAGGAAGTAATGCATCAGTCCTAGGTCCTTCATCTCGAACTCAGCAGCGAGCTCCCTCTTACACTGATGAATGAGAGGGTCGGCACTTGTCAGGAAGAGGTTGTCCACATACAGCACCAGAATGAGAGGCTTCTCTCTATCAACCTTGAAGTAAACGTTCGGATCAACATTACTACAAGTGAAGCCCAGCTTCATCAGGTAGCTATCTATCCTATCGTACCAAGCTCTAGGTACTTGCTTCAAGCCATAGAGGGCTTTCTTCAACCTGCAGACATGGGTGTCCCAATCCTAGACTTCGAACCCAGAGGTTGCTCCACATACACCTCTTCCTTTATCGCACCATGCAGAAATGTGGTCTTTACATCCATCCAATGAAGACTCCATCCTTGCGTAGTAGCAAGGGCTATGATAGATCGGATGGTGGTATATCGGGCCACAAGTGCAAATATGTCATCATATTCTATGCCTTCCTTTTGAGAGAAGCCACGAGCAAAGAATCTTGCCTTGAACTTTTCAGCACTTCCATCAGATCCATGCTTGATCTTGTAGAGCCATTTCGAGGTGACAATTGCTTTGTCCTCTAGTCTTGGAACCACATCCCAAATATCATTCTTCATTATGGACTCATACTCTTCATGCATAGCATCCTTCCAGACTTGATGTTTTACGGCTTCCTCAAAAGATCTAGGCTCAGATTGTACAATAGTACTCATGGCTGTTGGATGCCCTTGGTATCTATTCAGCTTCTTGCTTTCACAGAATGTCCCCCTTGGGGCCATATGTCCCTCGACATCCTCGAAAGTGTCCCTGAGCCATGATGGTCTCTTCCCTATCGATGGAGGTGGATCAATCGGGTCCATCAGTCCTTCAGCATCAGGCATCGTCTCATCCTTCAGTTCTTCTTGATTTCCAAGCCTTGCTTCATGATCTTCCTCAGATCTCGGAATATTGACTACCTTCCTCAGGGAAGCATCTTCGTCAAAGGTGACATCGTGGCATATCTCCACTTCCCTTTGACCAGCGACATAGACTCTATAGGCTTCCTTCGAAGTTTTGCTGTAGCCCACAAACATTGTGGTCTCCCTCTTGATTCCAGCTTCTCTGCAAAAGTTCTTGAACTCGTTCATCTCATATTCAGTGCCATTATCGGTTCTCAATATCTTGATATTCTTCCCTGTTAGATTTTTCACCAAGGCTTTGAAGGTACGGAACCACATGAAAGCCTCATCCTTCTTCTTCAAGAAGTATATCTAGGTTTTGTGAGAGAAGTCATCTATGAATGTCATATAATAAGAACATCCTCCCAACGACGTAACGGGCAGCATACCAGATAGATCAGAATGTACTAATTGCAAGACATCAGATGTCTTTGTGACGCTTGAGGGGAAAGATCACCTTGTATGCTTTCCTTCGACACAGCCCTGACATACACCTTCATGATCATTTGTGAACTTGAGCATCCCTGACACCACCTTCCTTGCTTCAGGAAGGGCTTGGTAGTGAAGGTGTCCAAACCTCTGGTGCCATAGTTCAGTCTGTCGGATAGTATCACACGTCATTGCTTCCAGTGGACTTCCTCCAACCTGGTAGAGTGTATCAACTCTAAACCCAATTGTGATAGCTTCCTTGAAACTCTTCTTCCACATGCGCACCTTCCCATCAATGAATGCCACATTGAAACCTTTGTCTTCCATAGCCGATATAGACACAAGGTTCTTCTTCAAATTAGGAACAAAGAGTACATCCTGCAAGCAGAGGACTTGACCTTGAGACAAGTGGAGGGTCACAATCCCTGTCCCTTTCACGGGATATGTGCCATTATCTCCAAGGATAATTTCCAGATTATTATTCTTCTCAACCATATCAGAAAGTTCTTCCTTGAACCTAGTGATATGCCTTGAGGCACCACTATCTATCAACCAGACATCCATAGTGTCGGGTGGAGATGCAGCAGAGAGGGCAGATACAAGAATGAATTCATTTCTTTTATCAACAACATTTGATTCCTCATACTTGGAATTTCTCGACCTTTTGAAAGGTTGACTATTTCCGCCGGAGGGAGCCTTCCTCTTCCCCTTGAACATGTTGTTCCTTTGATTGCCATTCCTCTAGTTTTTGTTGTTGTCATCATGATCGAGAGAATCCTTCTTGAAAGGGCATTCTCTGGCATAGTGACCTAGCTTGTGACAAGTGTAACACTTTCCCTTCTTTCCTTGGGCCCCTGCTCTTCCTTTTTTCTTTGCACCACCAAAGTTCTTCTTTCTAGAATGAGCAGCATAGGCAGTATTTCCTTCATTTTCATACTCCTTCATCCTTGTCTCTTCTGTACGCATCTCGATAGTATTTCGTCAAAGTCAGGTATCACATTGTTATTGAGAATGGTAGTGTTGAACACATGCCATTCGGATGAGAGCCCTCCAAGTGTGGTGAGTACCATTTCTCGATCAGCTATTGTCTCCTCAATAGCCACCAGATTGTTCCTGATCTCGGTTAGCTTTAGAAAATATGATTGAACAGACTCATCTATGCCTTTCTTCAGATTCTTTAATTGAATCTTGAAGAATAGGACTTGATTCGCATTGTTGGCCTTGAACATGTTAACCAACTTATCATACATCTCCTTGGATGTGCCCAGCTCAGAGATGTAGGCAACCAGACTCTTATGAATTGAGTCCCTGATCATCAACTTTGCTTTGATCTCCCCCTTCTTATACTTTGTTTTGGCAGCAGCAGTTGCAATAGATGGGGGCTCATGGATTTTACCCTGCACATAGTCCATGACATCTTGGTCTTCCAAATTAAGATCCAATGTCATCTTCTAAGCATGGAAATCATCCTTCCCAGTCAATTTTTCATTAGCCTTAAAGCCATTGTAGTTTGAGGAACCCATCCTCTTCTTCGGTAATTGCTACAAATTAGGGCTTTGGAGCAACAAAGTTGTAGGCTTGTTGACTTAACTGTGAAATACACAAGAGGTATTTGTAATAATAATATATTATATATAAAATGTATAAGAGATGATGATAAAATGTTACAATGAGGCCCTGCTCATATACCTACGCAAGTGGCCTTTCATGAATGGGCATGTCTTTTAGACATGCCCTTTTACTAACTTAATGACTACTTACATAATCCTTATTTGACTATTAATAACTATATTTATTCTACTTACATGCCCTTTTACTAACTTAATGACTACTTACATAATCCTCAAAGCTTAATTGCTGAAAATTTCATCATCTTGAGTTTGTCAAATTGAAATGTATAACTCGTCAATCATCTCATTACAATAGCTCCTGAGTAATATGGACTCTTTTATATATATATATATAATCACATTAATAAAATTAATTAATTATGATTATATAAATTTACTAATTATGATTATTGGTTTGATTAATCATTCTATCTATCACACGGTATCACTTAAACATCGATTCAAACGCTGCATAAATGGGTTACAACTTTTAATTAAATGGGTTACCACTTTTTTTTAATTAGATGGGTTATAACTGTTGATACCGAATGGAGACCACGCAAACGACGGAGAGAAAAAAAAATGCAGACAGCACTGCGGGGTAGCGGCAAGAGCGAGGAACCCGTGGGTTGACCAGCGAAATGTTATGCCGACTCCGCAGTAGAGAGGACCAGTCAGGGAGCCAGCCCACAACATGGCATTCTGGAAAGGGATTCTGGAAATGGTACGAAGTTGAAAATCTTCTTAGAATTCCAAAAATTAGTCATGTTGACCCAAAATCTCTGCAGTGTGAGTAGAAGAACATTGGGAGGCTTAGAAATGGAGCGCTCAATACTAATTGATGAGATATGATTACAATTGTCGCATGGGGTGGAGCCCTCTAGCTGTTCTGTAGTGAAGTACCTTCTTAAGCTTTCATTGAGATTGATCACGACATCAGGGGCGGTAAATGAACCGTCAGGTTGGGAAAGAGGGAGAGGGAAATATTTCACTATTTCATCGGCCTGCGACAAATTTCCGCACTGATTGCACCGGTTAATCGTTTTCTGCACTGATTCAAAAATCTTGTTCAAAATTTTGCTGTTGGGTGAATTGTTGGATTTCTCAGACTCCTCGCATTCATTTATAACACAATCAAGAAACTCTTGGGCATCCGTTTGTTCATGCGGACTCAAGTAATCCGCAAAGATTTTGAGATTTCAGATTACTGACTTCGGCACTTCACTCTCTATGTTAGTTGTGGTAAGCGACCTCACGATCCTGTCTTCCGGCAGACAAATGGGGCATTCTGATTTATTATCAGATTTAGAGCATACAGATAAATGTTTTCTGTGCAGACAATAATTTGCCAATGGAGCAGTGTAGGTGAGACATTGTAACACGCTGTTAATATAGCACGACATTCTAGAGTTGACTAGACCTACTGGTTGATCCCTTCCACGATTTCTCAAGAATGCCATTAATTTTCTGTTCCAACTTAACTCCATCTCCATCGGGGCAAGCAAGAGTATATATATACATTGGGATCGAAGAGTCAACAAATTGTACAGTGGGATCGAGAGTTTTAAGATGCTTTGTTGAGAGACTGTGAGTTTGAGATGTGATAGAGTATTTATATTGCAGCGATCACCAAATAAGGAATGCTTTTGTTCTGAATTTTTTTTTTTATAATTGAGTTCGTTAAACAGATTTCCAAGAACCCGCATTGCCTTTGGCAGAGAAATATAATGATCCACTAGTAGTGCTTTAACAATGGGTTTTTTGGAAAGAATATCATGCTTCACAGCTGCAGTAATTCGTTGAAAATAATTGGTATATGTATTTTGCGGACTGAATCCTCTTGCAAGCTCATACATAGTAACACCCAGCCAGTGTACATCAACCCTTTGAAGCTGTTGGGGATCGATTTGTTTGAAATCATCCTCATCTCAGGTGGATCTTCTTCATTATGATAAGGTTTATCTCCTCCATTATTAAATGTAATGTTTTGTGCATTATTCTCATCATTTTGATCATGGTTTTCTTCCTTCACATCATCTTCATCTGAATCTGAAATTTTCATAACTTGATCTTTTGCAGAATGTAGTGATTCTTCATGACTATCTTCTGAATTCTCTGAATCGGCTGAATTGTTCTGTTGATTATGTCCAATATTCAGAAATATTGGTTCTTGCGTCAGATTAATCTTGTCCCAAATGGCATTTATCTTCTACATTGCTTTGTTATGATTGTCTGTGGACTCGCTATGGTTTTGCCAAATTTGTCTTTCTATCTGATCTATTGTGTCTTGAAGTTTTTTGATGTTGTTAGAATTTCTTGTAACCTTATCCTCAAGATCGATTAGTATTTTAGTGAATTCATCATAATTATTATTGATCTTACTCTCAAGATTGATCAACCTTTTGTAGAAATTGGACATCGACATTGATGAAAACATCGAGCGGCAGTGATTTTGAGGCACCGCATGTAACAGCTGAAAGCAACCAATAGCAGTGGCGTAGGTGTTTTCTTCCAAGTGGGAAGATCGTCACTCTGATACCAAATGGAGCAACAAAGTTGTAGGCTTGTTGACTTAACTGTGAAATACATAAGAGGTATTCATAATAATAATATATTATATATAAAATGTATAAGAGATGATGATAAAATGTTACAATGAGGCCTTGCTTATATACCTACGCAGGTGGCCTTTCATGAATGGGCATGTCTTTTAGATATGCCCTTTTACTAACTTAATGACTACTTACATAATCCTTATTTGACTATTAATAACTATATTTATTCTATTTGTTATGAATTATATTCATAACAGGCTTTGTCTTCACCTCAGCTCTTATTCCATGTAAATTTATGTAGATGTTCTATGCTTGATGCAACTTTACTTTTTATCCCAATATCAGTCAGCAATCTCATAAACAATAACGTAAAATGTTGATAGAACATAACAGTAGATCGACAGAAGACAAGCCAGAAATATATGTGTGTTGGTGCGTTACGGCGGTCAACAGGGTGCTTCAACCAACAAAGTCTCAATATGGTCAGCCAACCAGTAGTGTCACACAACCCTCTAGGACAGCCAAACGGTCAACTCAAAAGTCAACCCTATCAGTCAATGGTCAACGCAAACAGCAACAGTAGCTAAGTCAATGCAGAAAAGTCAAAGTCAACATCTTGCCTCAGTAATAGTGCCAAAAAATGCAGATTTGGAAAATCGAACTTTTGGGAGAGTTTTAGGTCCTTTTGACCTTGCGTTGACCAAAGTCAAAGCTGGTCAAAGTTTGTTGCAGAAACCCTAGATCGAAATCAGAAATGTGTTGCTGCTTGGAATTTCCCACGTGTGGAGAGAAAAGCCACCAAGGTCATCAAACCAATCAGATGAGGAGAGAGAAATGTGTGAGGATGAGATGAGTGAAAATGTCCTCCAACGTTGACCAATATATATCCATCAGTGAGAGTGTGTAACACAACTGCTAGGGAACAAAACCTTAAGGCCGACCTGCACATATCTTGAATAAATTAAAAATAAATGTTCTGCTCATCGAATCAAGATGATCTTTAGATCGATCTTGCACCTCTCCGAAAGAGGAGTCCAATAAAAATATTGGTATCTTCATCTGAGCATCACAACATGCAGTTTGGACCTAGTTGTCCAAAATTAACAAGAATAGTAGTATTGAATACATACCATACCCGAGGAAGTCCTCCAAGAGCAGTGAGAGTGAGCTCTCGATCACCTATGGCTTATTCAATAGCTAAGAGATCATTCTTGATTTCGGTGATCCTCATGAAATATGATTGGATGGATTCTCCCTTGCCCATCTTGATCTCCTTCAGCTTGCTCTTCAAAAATAGAATTTGATTAGCATTGCTAGCCCTGAACATGCTAACCAACTTATCATACATCACCTTAGATGTGCTCAGCTCAGAGATATAAGCAACCAATTGCTTTTGAATAAAATCCTTGATGATCTACTTTGCCTTGACTTCCCCTTTCTTGTACTTTGTCTTAGTGGTAGCCGGTGGATTTGATGGAGGCTCATTGATCTTTCCCTGCACATAATCCATAACATCTTGTTCTTCTAATGTCAGATCCAAGGACATTTTCCAAGCATGATAATCAGACTTATCAGGCAACTTGTTATCATATTTGAAATATGATGAGGAGGCCATTGATTTCGGTCCTTGTCTTTTCAACTTCGGTGATTGCTCTTCTCACTCTTTCTTGCACTTTGTTTGCACCTTAGCTCTAATACCATGTTAATTTTAGTTAACCATGATATGTTTTATGCTTAGAGAATTTTACTTCAATCTTTCTTCTTATAAGCCCAATTCAATTTCAGATTAGCAATCACATAACCATTGAAAGTAAATGTTGATAGAACATAAAATAAATCGACAGAAGACAAGCCAAGACAAGAGACAATAATTTATATAATTCTTCTTATTCAGCAGAGAGAGAGAAAATAACTTTTACAGCAGTCAACAAGATGCCCTAGCCAACAAAGACTTTGCGGGTCAAACCAGCTACACAAATTTCAGCTTCCATATTCACACATGTGGAGGAGAGAGAAGCCTCTAAGGTTGTACAAACCAATCAGATGAGAGAGAGATGTGTGTGATAAGTGAATGATGAAATGACCATCATGTCTCTCCTTTTTATATCCATCACTGTGGGTGTGTGACACATCTTTTGGGGATTATGAGCCTACATTACAATTCTGGCCGACCTTGACAATTGGCACATGTCTGGAAAATAAATTCAAAATACAAGTTCTGCTCATCCAAACAAGATGATCTTTAGAACAATCTTGCACCTCTCCGAAAGAGGAATCCAACAAAAATATCATCTCCATCATATGAGCAATTCAACATGAAGTTTGGCCCTAGTTTCCAAATTTAACAAAATTGTCCAAAGTGACAAATGATTTACGAGAACAAAGCCATCGATACCACACAAACTACTTGGGTTCTAAATATAAAGATGCAATGTGTATCTTTTGTGTGTGTTGCACATCGTGTAGATCAAAGAACTGCTCCATTTGTCTTATCCATGTTACCGGATCCTTGCCATCAAACTTCCTCATATCGATCTTTGGAATATGTTGGTATTCAAACCAAACTTAGATTTTCTAAAATCATGATTAACATTCCTTTTGTTCTCATCATGAGTTTCACATAATACCTTGTCACCACTATAAAGCATTTCTTCCAGCAGCTTTGTTCAACCTTCCATGTCTCCTTTTAAACAATTCTTCAAACCTTCAATGTTCCCTTTCATTTCTACTTTTAAACCATCCTTCAAACCGTCCATGTCCCTTTCTTCTAAACCATCCATCTTAGCTTCCAATTCATTTTTGGTCACTTTTGTGATAGCGAAACTGGTTCCCTTAATTTGGATATATCATGTTGCATTTCTTCCTCTTCTTCCTAGTACCTACGTCATAATAGAGCTTTTTCAGGGCTTAGGATGAAACAAAGAGAAGTATGTGTAAAAAACATTTTTATTATGCTTATGTTAATTAATTGTCTTGTGGTACAAGGGGAAAGACTAATGCCAAAAGTCCAGAAGGGCATAATAAGTCTAAATACCTGCAAATTGAGGGTGTAGGGAAGTCCTTCAGTAGAAGAAGCAATAGAATAGGAAACAATATGATGATGAGACGCAGTATGACAACACAAACAAGAAAGCAATGGCATGCAAAGGAAGAGTGCTAGTTATGGAATGTCTTCCAAACAAAATGAAAGGTAGGAGATAAGTGTTGTAAATTGATTATGATAGTGATCCCATCGGGTCATAGAGGTTATTGATAAGTTAAACAGCTTAATTAGGATTAACTCTACTTGATTAAACCTTGATAAAGTAAAAATAAGCGTAATGATGCTTTAAAAGTCCTTGAATAAGGAATAAAAAGACTTTAAATAGAGGGTGCCATAATTATTTTGTTTTCATAAGGTTTAATTAATCCTTAAATGCTCTCCTTATGGTCCTAACGAGATAACTAAGGCATTTTACGGTGAAAAGTTCCTAATTTTCTGAAGGTTTCACTTCTTAAACTGAAACTGTGTTACTATGAAATACACATAGGCCTTAATTTACCCCTCCAAAGGTAGATCGTCTTCGTATTTTATATCATTTTCGACATTTACAGGCATTTATTCATAAAAAACTGTTGCCACGGTACCTCCATAAGCCTTTTAATACATAGCTATTTCAATAACTAATCTACGTGTATGGTAAGTTCAATTAGGGACATTAAATTTAGTGGCTTCAATTTTGAAGAAAATAATTGTACCTTTCCACTAGTGTCACTTGTGTTTGTATATATTTATCTCCATAGATAAGATAAGGGAAGATAATTTTATTGATGGCCAGCAAGTGACCACAAACTAAAGAAATGAGTCCAGAAAGGAAATACCTCACAAGGAATTTGGAAGAGAAGCAAAGATACTAATAAACATTCTCTCAACATTTACTCTCCATCTTTCCAACAATTATTCATTATGTTATTTTCTGTGTCAAGTCTATGGGATTGGGAGGAATATTGGAACGGAGATAAAGAGCGAATATTACAACCATATTTCTCAACTTCCCATCGCTCAATCCTTATGTCAGGAAACCAATTATATCAATTGTCTTAAACTAACATAATTAACTAATCAACCACAACCCTACAACTATTTAAGACCTACTGCATGCAATATCAGATATTATTTGTATGAAATTATAATTAAATGGAAGATATAGCTCCAATTTATGAAGGGATAGATATAGCATTCCACAACAAAACATATTCTTACTTTAACAACTGCACTTGAGCGCGTTCTGATATAAAGCCCGGCTGTATTATCAGGACAAGCTAGTGGTGAGCCATCCTTCATATACATTGCACAAGTAAGACCTAGGAATTACAAAAAAAAAATGTAAATTAGTTAAACATTTATTAAATCCAATAAACAGATAAAATTTCTGACATAAATGAAGGATATTGCAATGGTAAAAGCTGAATTCAGTTGTACCCCTCACGTTGCATGAGGTTTTACCTTGTGATTTTCATCATAATGGATGGTGTTTGCAGCATGTTGCCTATGGAACTTTTGATGGATTAAGGGTACACATCTAAATGGAACTTCCTTCTTTGTTTATACCCATATGCTTAGAGATGGTACTATCATCTGATTGGGCTGGTGTTTTGGTGCAGATTTATTTTTCTCATTGGTAGATGATTATGTTTGATCATTCTTTCTTTGTTTACACCCATATGCTTAGAGATGGTACTATCATCTGATTGGGCTGGTGTTTTGGTGCAGATTTATTTTTCTCATTGGTAGATGATTATGTTTGATCATTCTTCTAGCGATAATCTTCATATTGCATGCCCTTGCTTGATGGATCACCTTCTTGGTATACTGTTCGTAGTTGCCTACTACTCATATGACTTATCTTTGCATTATGTTGTGTTTAGAATATCCTAGTGACTAAGGATGATGGAGTTATATTGTTGGTTTGTCACTAAGAGAGGATGTTCCATATGTTCCCCTTTTCTCATGTTCACCAAATGACTAGGTTTGCATGACTTGATGATAGTTAGACCTAGAAGATGTGGACCCTTGCACTTTGGGGGTCTATTTCACATGTGTGTTATACCCTTGTGGGGTTGGCATCATCTTCTTAGAGAGTGCTTCTTATTCAGCTCCTCGTGGTTTTAGCCTTCAAAATAGCTTTATTGGCTTAATTTATGGTGGTTTGAGCTCTGTGGTGTGAACATCTCTGCTATATTCCAGATATTTGGCACATAAACTACCTTTCGATGATGTGAACATGGTTGGTGATGGAGTCTTCCCTGCATTAGCATACATGATGAGGAATCCTCACATTTTTTACATTATTTTATTGCTGGAAATGGTTCCAACCTCTTCCTTAGAGTTTGATAGGAATCATGGTGTCTTGGCATATTATAATTTATCATATGATATTTTTACTTCATTTTCCTTATATCTATGCACTTAAACAATATTTGAGAATCTATAACCAATTTGGAGCGTATTTTATTATTATTCGGTGGCATTCGCATGGTCTAGCACCTTGAAGATGAACTAGTTACACATTGGAGAGGGAATGCTTCTATTTTGAGAATGTTTTAGGTATCCCAAGACAAATGACTAGTCAAGGGAATGATATATTGCGACAACAAGAGTGGGATCCGTCGGGCAGAGAACCTTGTATTTCATGACAAGTCCAAGCACATTGAGATTCGATACCATTACATTCGAGACATGGTGCAAAGAGGAGTCGTTAGACTCCATCATATATCAACAGATGAGCAGATTACCGATATTCTTACCCAGGCTTTGCCGAAAGGGAAGTTTTTGGTCTTCAAAGACCAGCTTGGACTGATGGATGCAGACCCTCCTGAAAAGGGGCACCACTGATCGAGAACTCTGAGCCAACTATTCCTCCCTGTCTAAGCTCCCAGGGTGAGGAATTGAGATAGAGGGCTCCTAGGGTTGAGGGATGTAAGATCCCCAATTTTGTGAGCATGGGAGTCACTAAGGAATTCTACCCAATTTTAGTAAATATTAATTAAAAAGAGGCAAATATTATTGGAGAAAGGTGGCTAGTATTATTTTATCGGAGAATAGTGGCAAATTATGTTAAACACACATGGAATGGACAGAAAATGAAGAGAAAGATAACCGTGTGTTACCATATTATTCACATGATGTACATTTATAATACATTGTTGTGACCCTTGGATTCATCTTCCAAGGTCTCTTGGACTTCCTTTTGTCTTGTCCATTTCCCACATCTTAACCCTTGGCAGATTAGGTGTCCAACTTGTTCCCCCCTTAATCAGGAGTATGTGTGAGTCCGAAGAAGAGAGTTGTAATACAAATCTACAAGGTATGCATAGCAGCACTAGGATGAATGTGCTCTCTGAAATGTTGGCATAAGGAGGCAATTTAAAGATGACCACCAACATTGGAACGCTTAGTGCAGTTCCCGGAACTCTTCCAAATCTGGCAAGAAGTTGAAGTCTTCTACTAGAGGAAGTGCTCCTCATATTTTGAAAAGCGAGACCTTCAACCTGGAAGAAGGGAGGTCTACAACTTGCGATGGTTTAAGGATGACCACCAACTCTGGAATGCTTGATGCATTTCCTGGAACTCTACCAACACTGGCAAGAAGCTGAAGTCTTCTGCTAGAGGAAGTGTCCCGAATTCTTTAAAGAGGAAGAAACTCAATCTCACATAGATGGTTTAAGGCTGATCACAAACCAAAGGCATGCTCATGGGCATTTGTGTCTCTGGCTACAACTCTAAATCTGGAATGACAAGTTGTGGCTCAGGCTCGCTTTATGTGGCTTTGAAGCTTGTAGATGGCCATCATTTTCCCCCCTATCAAATACAAGGTGAGATGATGGTGAAAACTCAACTGCAAGACTTTTTAATATTCAAGAAGAAATTTTGTCATATGATTGAAACATATTCTTGGCTATTGGTGCCCATTGCCAAGAAGCGATCCATCCAAGATGAATCTTTGCTCTTGCAAGACGATTGTTTCTGAAGCAAATGTGTGAAGAATGAGTGTGTTGACCACAGTGCTTGCATGGGTGAAGATCAAAACAGTGATCTTTCATATGGCCAACTAGGTCACAGTGTTGGAATTTCACAATCTTTTGTGGAAGAGGAGAAAAATCTGGAATAGTTGAAGGTGAGCTATCATGAATAAATCTGACACTCTAAAATTTGATGGGGTTGGAGTAGTATGGAATATGAAAGGACACATCCTTTTCATATCCAAGAACAGTTATATACTTGTTATGGACAAGCTCTTCCCAAGGTTTGATGATGGGCTTGAGAAGTGCAGGCTGGATTTTTGCTTCTTCATTCCAAGCTGCTCTTGTACTGGGCTCAGTGATCTGAACAGTGTCTTGTTGCTGGTGGGAGTTTGTCTCAATGTTCTGAACAGAAACAGGTTCAAAATGATGACTCTTCTTCTGAACCTCATCTTGCTGTAGTTGTGACTTAAGCTGCAAAAAATCAAGCTTTTCTTGTACATCTTGTGTTGAGAATTTAGAGGGCTGGTGTTTAATAAAAATTCTCTTCTTGATAATTACTTATGAGCTTGCTTATGTCTTTTCTTCGTTATCTTGTTTACTCTTTCATGAAGTCAATTATCAAAATAAATAAGACACAAACTTAGGCTCCTAGACCCAAGGCAAAACCAGCAAATAATTCTTCTTATAGATCTTCAAATGACAAGTACCATGACCAAGACTCAAACCCTTCACCTAGATATGCTTCCAAGACCTTGATACAGCTTCTTCAAAGTTGATTCTTTTCTTCATCACCAATCTGCATTGTTTTGTACTTGGGAAGGTAAATCTCAGATTTACCTTCCTCACTTTCTCCTACTTTTAAGGTTGCCTTTCTTCTTATGATCTCTGTCCAAAATTCAGCACACTTTTCCTTGACTGAGATAGCTTTGGAATCCGAAGTTTATGTATCTTAAATATCTGTACTTTCTTTATAGAATGATATTCACAGCATCACCGTCAAACTCTACGTTGAACAACCTTCTCATAAATCCGCATTGAAGCTTCTTAAAACACTCCGCAAACCATCTCTGCATAACACACTTAATTTTTCCTTGATCCGAGCTTGCTTCTACCTGAAGTACGCACTGAAACTTCGCACTTGCTTCTACTCTTTTATCCACAATCCACCTCAGAACTATCCCTAAGTCCTTGGAGGGACTATGTTGTCCTTGTTGTTGTTGTTGCTCTCCTCTTCTGTGTTGTCCTTGAGCTGATCTCTGCCTCTTGTGTATTCTAGACCCCAGGATCAAATCATCCCCTTGGCCTAAATTCCCCTCTCTGCAGCTGAAACACTTCTGAGTATTCTTAGCAAACCCTGCCCTAGAATCTCAACTTAGCTTTAGTGCTCTGCCTCCGTGTGTTTTCTAGACCCCGCGATCAGACCATCCCCTTGGCCTAAATTGCCCTCTCTGCAGCTGAAACACTTATGAGTATTCTTAGCAAACCCTGCCCTAGAATCTCAGCTTAGCTTCAGTGCTTTGCCTCTCTGTGTGTTTACAAATGACCCCAAGCCTTTCCTTTATACTTTTCTTGTTGAGAAATCAACGGCCATGATCAGATCTTGAATCAATGGCTAAGACTAAAAGAAAGCTTGATCCGTGTGACTTAAGACAATTTCATCACATGTTTAATTAAATTCACTTTAATTATTTAAGTTCCCTAAGTTTTAACTTCGGAAATACATTAAAATAATTAATTAATTTAATATCTCCTAAACCAGATGAAATTTCCCAAATCAATTTATGGGTCTTGTAGATCAAGTGTACTCTAGTCCCTCCACAAAATTTGGGAGCTAAAGCGCAACTGATGCTACCCCAAATACACAAAATCTCAACACTCCCTCTTAGCATCAAGGTTGTGCTCTAGCAATACATCACACTTATGCATTACATGATTTTGGGCACTGGTTTTGTGCTAATGAAACTTGGCCTGCTGCCACTCAACTCTGCAATGCTAATGCCATTCTGTATTGTTGCCCATGACTCTGCCACTGCAACCTCTGTACTGCAGCTCCCTCTCAATATGTTGTATTTGTACTGCTCATAGCATTGCCACTGCTGATCTGCTGCACTGCAACTTCGATTGTTGAGAGAAACCACTGAATCTCCTGCCCAATCTTTGACAAAAATGTCTGATGGGTTGCATACTTATCACTAAAGCTCCATAGGCTATAGATCTGTGCCGACATCTAAAGAATGATGCACAGCTACAGCTCTGTCTGCGTAATCAGACTTCCTCTGCGCTACTAAAATCACATTAGCCCCTTGTGCTAAAATCTATCACGCTGTTGCTGCACTGCGTTGTACCTCTGAAGCCTTCTACGTTGTTGCAGCTCTGCATTGTGTAAGCAGCTCTGCTCTGCGCTGCTGAAGTCACATCAACCCCTGCGCTGCTGCTGCTTCTACGTTGTTGGTGCTTTTCTCTTCGCTGCTCCTCCCAGTCTTCAAATCTGCCTCTGCCTCTTCTTCATCTGTGATCTACATACCTATTGCTCCACTTGTCCCGCTACTGTCTTACGGCTGTCGTAGCTCGCATGTGATCCAAGAGATGAGCTACTCAAGGATCCTGCCTTCTTCTATGTAGCTCCTGTACATATCCATGTCACCCCACCTCCGTTGTTCATGAACAATCATGGCTGCATCATCTCCTGACCCATCATCTACCACCGCTGCTTTGGAAGAAGATGCTTCCTTGTCCCTTTTCTTCTCAGGAAAATTGCTGGCAAAATGTCCCATTTCACCACACTAGAAGCACTTGATCTTTAAAAGATCCTTCTTCTTTGGTTGCTTCTTTGATGCCAAGGTTGCATCTTCCTCATCTTCCCTCTTCACTTTGCTCAATCTGGGGTTGTGCTGCCTCTTGGTGAATCTCCAGAGTTCTTCTTGACGCAGAATTGACCACAAGTTGTCCCAATCTAGGAGATCCGCTCTGCCCAAGATACTTTGGACAAAGGTTTCCCACTCATCTGTGACTACATTAAGGGCAGTCCTGACTATCACAGCATCATCCACTATTGCACCCGTTGTAGTCAGTTGATCTCTGATTGACTGCAATCTGAAGAGAAAATGATCCATGTCTTCTCCCTTGGTCATCATGAATGACCTCATCTGAGTCTCCAACAGCATTTTTCTTTGGACAGATTTTCCCTCATATAGGGAAGTCAAGGCCTTCCACATCTCGTTATATGTTTTCTTCTCCGCTACGTGTGGCACAATATGGTCCTTGATACCATCCATAATCAGCCACTTGGCATGCCCAGTAGCTTCCTTATGCTTTCGAAGGAGATCCGGATCTGTCAGTGTGGCCAGAGTTTACTCTGCATGGTCTCTTAGATTGTATGCCTCAAGGACTATCAGGATCCTTGCCTTCCAAACTGAAAGTTTGAGAGGCCATCCAGCCTATCTTGATCACGCAATCCATGAGGAGCCATCTGCTCAGAATGTGTCGGAACTTCCTTTTCTCTTTGCTAGAGAAATGGATCTAAGGCCCTTGGTGAAACAGGCACCTTCTGCTCCCTCTGACAGTTGATTTCCCTCCTTGGAAATCTACCAAATCAACTATGATTCAGCTTCTTCTTTCATCCTCTGATCAAATTGCAAGTTTCCTTTGGCTAGAAACTCTCTAAGAAGCAGATCTCCTCCTGCTCTTTGTCACTTGTGCTAAGGCTAAAAATCTGAAAACTTCATAAATTAAGCCCCCACCAGCACCTTCTGATTTTTTGCAGCTTTTCTGCAGTCTTTTCTGGATCTGACATATTCAGATCCGAGTCACACTGGATGGCTTCATACCGATCCAGCGATGTTTCTGAGCTGCCTCTGCGCAGTAATTGTGTGGGCTTGCTAGGACACAGCGTTAGACAGCGTCACCCTTCCCTCTGCGTGAATCTGCCTCTGAACACTGCGTTGTCCCTTCAGATCTGTGTTTTTGCTGCTTCCTGCAGCTAGATCCTTCAGTTTTTTCTGCTGGTGACCCTCCTAGATCTGCAATTGCTCTGATACCATGTAGAAATTTCTGAATCTTTACACTTTATGCAGAAGTTATCACTGTTAATCTGGTTATGCTCCTCCTACTTAAACAAGTTATTAACTAAATAAATTCAAGTTAAAACTTAAAATCGAAGCAAAACACATAACAGATCTCTACCAATCCAAATCTAGAACAATTTCATGCACACATAGACAAAGTGAAAGTTATTTCTAGACAAATAGTCCCCAGAAAAACCAAATGTGGGAAAACCGATCTCTGGATGCTAGAGGGTTTTATTATTAAGAATTTTTCTGAATGCACAAATCTGGGTTCCAGATCTGGAAATCCCGACAAAGAATATACTAGATCTACAGCTCACTGGTTGATCTAGGGCCAAAATAATGACTGATCCACACCCTCAAACGGGATTTACAGAACTCATCCAAGATTAGGGCCTAGAAACCCTAGCGCTGCCCCTAAAAGCCTCTTCGTCAGCCTCTGAAGCCCCTCAAACCCTCAGCGCTATTCTGGAAGAGACTGCGTTACCCCAGACTGGGTGACGCAATCACTACACTGCCCCTTAGGGTCTCTGCGTAACCCTCTGAGGGTTTCCTGCTAAAAATCACATTGTCCTTGGAGGGACTGCACTGTCCTTGTTGTTGTTGCTGCTCTCCTCTTTTGCGTTGTCCTTGAGTTGATCTCTGCCTCTTGTGTATTCTAGACCCCAGGATCAGATCATCCCCTTGGCCTAAATTCCCCTCTCTGTAGCTGAAACACTTTTGAGTATTCTTAGCAAACCCTACCCTAGAATCTCAGCTTAGCTTCAGTGCTCTGCCTCTATGTGTTTTCTAGACCCCGAGATTAGATCATCCCCTTGGCCTAAATTCTCCTCTGCAGCTGAAACACTTATGAGTATTCTTAGCAAACCCTGCCCTAGAATCTCAGCTTAGCTTCAGTGCTCTGCCTCTGTGTGTGTTTACAAATGACCCCAAGCCTTTCCTTTATACTTTTCTCGTTGACAAATCAACAGCCATGATCAGATCTTGAAACAATGGGTAAGATTAAAAGAAAGCTTGATACCTTAAGACAATTTCATCACATGTTTAATTAAATTCACTTTAATTATTTAAGTTCCCTAAGTTTTAACTTAGGAAATACATTAAAATAAAATTTAATATCTCCTAAACCAGATGAAATTTCCCAAATCAATTTTTGGGTCTTGTAGATCAAGTGTACTCTAGTCCCTCCACAAAATTTGGGAGCTAGAGCACAACTAATGCTACCCCAAAAACAAAAAATCTCAACACAAGTCTGTACCTTCCTGTACCTTCCGCAATGTGTACCTTCCTGTACTCCTGTTTCAGATAGATTCGCATTCTCTACTCCACCAAATGGGCCACAGGATAGTCATATATATAGAAGACTATTCCAACTATTAGGCTGACCATCTAGCTGATATTTAGGCAGACTTTATAGCTTGATATTTAGGCCGACTTGTAGTTTATTTTCTCCAGCATTTTATGAGGCATTTCTTCACATATATTCCAACATTGTTGAAGGTTGTTTACATTGTATTTGGAGCTTATCTTCCAATGCTTTTTGAGGGTTGTTGAGAGCTTCTTTACAAGGTCTTGGAGCATATAAATCTGAACTAGATCCTTCGTGATTTTGACACTTAATTCTATTTATACCTAGAAGACAAGAACCTAATAGACATCAAGAACAAGTCTATCTACATAATTAAATCTTGCTTATGAAACCCATGAAGAAAGTACAACAAAATACATTTTATTATCTTTGTCTTCTTCTTTACATAAATAGATAATTGCATAGTCAACATGAAGACCGACCTAGTTACACTTTTCAACACTCCCTCTTAACTAGGGAGGTATTCATATAAGTACACGGTCACTTTCAAACTAAAGAATCTCATAAGAAGAATCGGATTGGTAATCACATCTGTATAGCATCATATCAACCAGCATTGTCCTAGTGCAAGGCCTTGACTAACAACCCCATCTCTCAACGAGACAATGGGCTACAATGTTGGCGAGACACATGACTAATATGTGAAATTTTCAAGAGGAAAATATTTTTACAATACTTGGTTTATTTCTCCTACTTATGAGATAAGTTATTTACAGATGCTTCAGTAAATTCTAAAATAAACACATTTGCAAATCATCACTATTGTTAATGGCATAAGAACAGAAAGATAATTTACAAAAGCAGCAGAACAGAAAAAACCATATGAACACAGTTATTTTTGGACAATTGTCCCCGGAAAAACCCAATGTGGGAAAACCAGTGCAACAGATGAGAGTTTTATATTTATCTTCAGAAATGGAAAGTACATTTACAAGATTCTAATGAGCAGAGAAAATTTTCAAACACCTGGCTGAATTTTCTAGACCTTCTAGACAAATTTCGGACCCTCGGGGTGACCTCCTTCACCCTCTGCGTCATCCAGCGTGAGAGTTCTGGGTAGTGCCTCTTTGGACTGCGTGATTCTGCGTGGAGGCGTTCTTGCTGCTGATCAGCTCACCCTTCCCTTCATCCTCCTGTCTTCTACTTCCCGATAACTGACTCCTCCCTCTTCCTTCTGCTTCTGCAACCCTGCCTCTACAAACTCACCCACTGAAATCGAATTCTCTTGCTTCAGAATCGATTTCCTTCGGGTACTGAGAGTGTCCCCAGCTTGATTTCCAAATGGCCCTCAAGTCTCTTCTTATAGTCTTCTCGCTAACGAATCAATGGCCAAGATTATTTCATTAATCAATGGCTCAGATTAAAATATCACTTGATCTTCGTTTTCTAGAAAATTCACACTCTGCTCTATTAATACCCTTTAATTATTTAATTTCCCTAAGTTTAAACTTAGGGTCTTCATTAAAATAATTAATTATTTTAATAAAGTCATATCCGAGTGGAATTTCCACAAACGATTTCTAGGTTCTTTGGATAACGGATGTCCAAGCCTCTCTACCAAAAATGAGACTTGGAACTCTTTCCGATGCAATAGAAATCAAAACTCCCTCTTAGCGAGGAAAGTGTTTAAGCAAAGTACCATTATACTGCTATGTCTCTACATCATCTACTGCGCTGATGATGTCTTGGTTGCTGCCCCACATCTCTGCGTTGCTGCTTCCTGTACTGCTGCCCTGCCACTGCATCATCCGTACTGCAGCTCCCTCTTCTTCTGAAGACCACCCGTTCCTCTAATGGAAGGGTTTCTCGACCATCCCCATCTTCTCTCTAAATTAAGTGAACTTGATCTTACTTAGAGCCTTTGTGAGGATATTTGCCACCTGTTCTCCTGTAGGAGTGTATCGCAACTGTACTGCTCCCCTCTGGACATAGTCCCTGATAAAGTGACATCAAATGTCAATGTGTTTCAACCGATCATGAAACACTGGATTTTCAGAGAGCTTAATGCCGCTCTGATTATCACACAATCCCGGTCAGTTCTATCCGCTTCTTGAGTAGGCTCAAGAGCAATTTGCGGAGCCATATGGCCTCACACGAAGTTGTGCTTGCTGCCATGTACTCTACCTCGGCTAAGCTGAGTGCTACGGACTTCTGTTTCCTGTTGCACCAGAAGGTCATTCCTGATCCAAGACTGAAATAGTACCCACTGGTACTTTTCCGATCTAATGTGCTTCCAGCCCAGTCTGCATCCGTGAACCCACTTAATTGGATCTCATTACCTCTAGTGTACTTTAGCCCATACTCAACTGTCCCTCTCAAGTATCTGAGAACATGTTTGGTTAGTGCCCAGTGAGCCCTCTTTGGTTCCACCATGAACTGGCTGAGGATATTCACTGCATAATAGATGCTTGGTCTCGTATTCACCAGATACATCAATGATCCGATGAGTTGTCTGTACAATGTGGGATCAGCCTCATCATCCTCCGATGTGTCTATCTTCTTCCAGTTAGTAATCATTGGCGTGGCCATGGGTCTACAGTCTTCCATCTGAAATCTCTTTAGGATTTCTATCGTGTATCTTCCTTGCCCTAAGAAGATTTCCCCTTTCTGCTGTCAGACTTCTAGTCCAAGAAAATAGTGCATCTGCCCCAAGTCCTTCATGTCGAATTACGTTGCCAGATTCTCCTTGTAGTCCTTGATGAGCTTGGATGATCTGTTCAAAAACAGGTCATCCACATAAAGGAGAAGAATAAGCAGCTCATCTCCTAATCTCAAGTAGTATAAGTTGGGATCTATGTCACTCTTGACGAACCCCATCTTCTGCAAGTAGCTATCAATCTGACCATACCATGCCCTAGGGGCTTGTTTTAAGCCATACAAGGCTTTCTTAAGTCTACAAACATGAGTCTTCTGCTCATGTGTCTCGAAGTCCTCTAGTTGCTCTATGTACACTTCCTCCTCTATCACCCCGTTCAAGAACGTCGTCTTGACATCCATCTGGTGAATCTGCCATCCCATCTGCGCAGCCAGAGAGATGACGGATCTGATAGAAGTGTATTGCGCTACTGGAGCAAAGGTTTCTTCGTAGTCAATGCCTTCCTTCTGGGCATACCCCTTAGCTACAAACCTTGCTTTGAACTTCTCTATGCTACCATCTGCAGCATATTTGATCTTGTAGATCCATCTGGATCCTACAACTGATCTGTCCTGTGGTCTAGGGACTACTTCCCATACATCATTTGTCATGATGAAGCTATACTCTTCCACCATGGCATCCACCCATACCTGATGCTGAGCTGATTCCCGAAAGGTAAATGGTTCTCCAACCTGAGCTACCAGTGCCTAATATCTGTCTGGTTCTTTCCTTATCCTCTTTCCTTCTCTAGGGGCTCCAACAAATTCTTCTGCATCCCTAACAATTTGTTGGAGTTCTCTGCTCAGTCTCCCATCAGTTGTGGGCGGTCTCACCTGTTCTTCCTCCTGTTGTTCCTCGGAGGAGCTTCTCTCAAAATTATTGTGCCTTGGAGAGGCACTTGATCTCTCCTCTGTAGGTCGTTGAGGTTGAACCAGTGGATCTTCCTCAATTTGCGTATTTGTGGCCATCTCTCGAGATTCCCTGAAGGCTCTCTCCTCTAGAAATTTTACATCCCTTCATACCACGACCTTCTTGCTCCCTCGAATATAGATGCGATATGCCTTTTCATTCTCGCTATAGCCCATCAGGAAACCCTTCTCTGCAGTTTGATCCAACTTCTTTCTCTTTTCCTCTGGAATGTGGCAATACACTATGTTGCCGAATATTCTGATGTGGCTCACTTCTGGCTTGCTTCCGGTGAACACACTCTCGGGAGTTACCTTCCCCAAAGTTCTATTGGGAACTCTGTTTTGAATATATATTGTTGTGCTGCAGGCCTCTGCCCATAAGAATTTGGGCATATCTTGGTCATACAACATCGCCCTTGCAGCTTCTATTATGGTCCGATTCTTCCGTTCTGCAACTCCATTTTGCTTTGGATTGTATCGAGTTGTCCATTCTCTCTTGATGCCTTCCTGTGCACAGAAATTTGTGAAGTCTTTATCGATATATTCTGCACCGTTATCTTACCGCAACTTCTTGATCTTCTTTCCTGTAGAGTTCTCCACCAATGCTTTGAAATCTTTAAACCGATCAAAGACTTTATCTTTGCTTTTCAAAAAATAGATCCAAGTTTTCCTAGAATGATCATCAATGAAGGTGGAAAAATACTTTGCCCCACTCAGAGCAGTTGTGGACATTGGACCGCAAATGTCAGAGTGTATTAACTCTAATACACCTTTGACTCTACTACTGCTTCTTGGAAATGTTTCCTAGCGTACTTCCCTAGTACGCATCCCCTACAAACTTCGTCTTTCTTCGTGCTAACTTCAAGACCCCGTATGACAGTATTTTTTAGAATTCCCAAGGCTCCATGATGTAGATGCCCCATCCTTCTGTGACATAAGTCATCCAGATCTCTATCGTCTGTACTGCCGATCAGGGCCACTGGAGATTCAAGCTGGAGCTTATACAGCTTGTGACTCCTTACTCTGATTTGTGCCTTTTTGCTCCAGTTAGTGTGTTTGACATACACCTTATCTCGAATAAAGGATACGGCATAGCCCTTATTCTGAAGTTGAGACACTGAGAGTAAATTCATCCCCAACCCTGGTACATGCAGAACATTCATGGCTCGAATCTTGTTGCCATCCTCGGCCTAAAATGTTACGATACCTCTCCCGATGGGGGTACATTTTGCCTTATTTCTCATAGTTATCTGGAAATTCATTTGTTCTTCTTGGTAGCTCAAAAAGCATTCTCGAACCCCCGTCATATGAGAAAATGCTCCACTATCAATATACCAAACACTTGGAGGGGTTGTGCTCGACACACAAGCAAGATCCTCCTCTAGTCTGGATGCCAGCACCTTCATGTCATGTTCTCTTTGCATTTCTGCATGCTTTGGAGGAATGCGTGAGTCCCTTTGACTGTGTGAACCCTTCCGGATGATGGAACTTTGGTCCATGGCAGATCCTCCCTTTCTGTTTTTAGCCCTTTGCTCTGATACCAAGTGAAATTTTCAAGATGAAAATATTTCTACAATACTTGGTTTATTTCTCCTACTTATGAGATAAGTTATTTACAGATGCTTCAGTAAATTCTGAAATAAACACATTTGCAGATCTTCGCTATTGTTAATGGCATAAGAACAAAAAGATAATTTACACAAGTAGCACAACAGAAACAACCATATGAACACAGTTATTTTTGGACAATTGTCCCCGAAAAAACCCAATGTGGGAACACTGGTCCAGCGGATGAGGGTTTTATATTTATCTTCAGAGATGGAAAGTACATTTACAAGAGTCTAATGAGCAAAGAAAAATTTGCAAACACCTGGCTGAATTTTCTAGACCTTCCAAACAAATTTCCGACTCTCGGGGTGACCTCCTTCACCCTCTGTGTCATCCAGCATGAGAGTTCTGCGCAATCCCTCTCTGGACTGCATGATTCTGCATGGAGGAGTTCTTACTGCTGATCAACTCACCCTTCCCTTCATCCTCCTGTCTTCTGCTTCCCAATAACTGACTCCTCCCTCTTCCTTCTGCTTCTGCAACCCTGCCTCTACAAACTCACCCACTGAAATCGAATTCTCTTACTTCAGAATCAATTTCCTTCAGGTATTGAGAGTGTCCCCGGCTTGATTTCCAAATGGCCCTCAAGTCTCTTCTTATAGTCTTCTCGCTGACGAATCAACAGCCAAGATTATTTCGTTAATCAATGGCTCAGATTAAAAGATGACTTGATCTACGTTTTTTAGAAGATTCACACTCTGCTCTATTAATACCCTTTAATTATTTAATTTCCCTAAGTTTAAACTTCGGGTCTTCATTAAAATAATTAATTATTTTAATAAAGTCATATTCGAGTGGAATTTCCACAAACGATTTCTGGGTTCTCTGGATAACTGATGTCCAAGCCTCTCTACCAAAAATGAGACTTAGAACACTTTCTAATGCTATAGAAATCAAATTAATAGACACCATAGTCATTTTCTCTCTAAGGTACATAACCCACCTAGGTGTTCCCAGAGTATGACCTTCTTGGACTATTCTTCTCTTGGGTAGCCAGCCCTCAAAGAATATCGGTTCACGACTACTCTTATCTTGAATGCCCTATCTCATTCTCAAAGAGTATCGAATGCCAGATGATTACCCAATCCTTCATTCTGTCTTCCAGGTGAAGACCAGAATGATCTGTCTATCCATTCTCTTCACATGGCCTTCACTAAGACTTACAATTGTTAGTCCTGATCTAGTGCATGACACATGTAATAGAGAATTACATACATCTCTCCCTCTTAATATTGGAGGGACATACTACAAGTTTCTTCCAAGTAAGAAACTTACCACCAGGCTCCCTGTCAACCAGTGTCCTGCAGTAGCAATCCAACTACTCATGAAGAATTCCTTCCCTCGATGTCATGGATTTCGATATTGAGGAATCTTCAACTTTTGGCTTCATAGGGCACAGATCATCCATCACTTTCAGTCACGAGTCATGTCCACTATCAGAAAGTGATTCATCAGTCTTTCTCATCTAGTCCACCATTATGCCATGCTAATTTCCTCCAAATCATCTCCAAGGATCATGTATCCTTTTTCATGATTAGCAGCCCTGCACAAATTCATCCAGATAAACATATACATATGAATCTTTTAAAACAAAAGGTTACCTTAGTGATGATCTTTCACCATGACATCTTCTTGTAGGCATTAACATCATCTATTCAAATTGACACATCTCCTAATGATATGTTTTGTCAATGGCCTTCTTTATCAGACTTCTGTCAGAGTCTACATATCCTACCAGGAGATTTGCTGGTCACATCTTCTTGGCCTCCGGATGATAACTGCCTCTTGACATGGTTGCATTTCATGATCTCTTCCTCTCTGCACATTTCTTCATTCCTAGGAATTTACAACTTTTCTATTTTCTCGTTCATATACAACCACCTCGTATTCCATGAGGAAATATTATGTTGATTTCATTTGTCCATGCACCGAGAGATACTCCTCCATACATCATACTTCTAAATATAGAAGTCCACTACCTGCAACCATATGACATGACTTCACAGCATCCAATGTCAGCATATAAATATATACATACCTCATACCTTTTTCCCTTGAGTCATCCTGTAGCAATTTCTTAAGAATGAAGAGCTTCATTCCCTTGGCATGCTCCATCAATATGTCATCACATCTCAGAAATTTGTTTCCATGATGACCCTTGATCTTGATGACTGCCTTCCATCAGAATTGTTATCAGAGAAGTTTTTCCCGGAGCCGCTACGCCAGGAGCCCCTATCATGCTTTTATCATGATGCTATTATATACACTGCTTCCTATCATACTATTTTACAACCAACTGAAATCACTTAAAGGAGAAGGAGATCCTAATCATAGTTAAGATCCCTTGCTTCTTCTTTCTTAGATTTCTTTTCATCGGGTTCTTCTCTTATATGGCTTCTTCCTTTTACCTCTTGTCCATTCTAAATCTAGGACAATCTCGTTTATAATACCCAAGATCATTACATCCAAAGCATAGTGCTTTGTCCACATTTCTCTTCTTATTTTGAGGACCAAATTTATCGAATCTTCCTTTCTTCCTAGACATGGTGGCAAAGGCTTGATTCTCTTCTCTTGATCCTTCTTTCAATCTTGATTCTTCTATCTTACCTAGACTTTGGAATGGCATGGCTTCTTCTCTCCCATCTATGCTGGAAGAGGAATCTCTCCTTTCTTTCGGTAAGACATTCTGTACCATAGTGAGTATTTCTCTATCAAACATTACTTCTCCCAACTTCAGTAGTTGTTCTCGTATTGCGAAAATCTCCATCAAATATGGAATTATTCCTTCCGTTGACATTCTCAATTTGTATAGTTTTTGTCTTAGGGATATTATTTCCTTTGTAGCACCTTTCGAGAAGAGTTTGTTGTGTAACCGGCTCAAAAATAGAAGAAAAGAGATATGAGCATGTAGAAATAAGCCACTTCGAGGGGCAACCTCCAATACATTACATAAATGAACAATTCTTGGATGATACAATTTACAAAACCTCCTTTCTATATATAGGAGTCCATGGGGCCATAATGTAATCCTAGTGGGCCACAATGTAATCCTAGCCGACCTAACAATAATAATTTAAGGGCACAATAATAACCAAATGGGGGTTACAAGGGTACAATAATAACAATAACGGGGTCTACACTAACATAATAAGGGGCTATACTATTAATATAGGGACTTAACATGCCCCTCTCCTTCAAACAAGTGTTGTCCTCAACGCTTGATTATTTCTTGATTCTTCTGTATAAAATTCTCATCCTCCCATGTGAAATATTTTACAGGAAAGTTCTTCCACTTGCTGAGATACTCTGAAATTGATCGTACTTGTCGAGTTCTTGTTTCTATGGCTTCTTCATAACTTCTTTCGATGTGATGTTGATCTTCCTGTTGTTTCATTAGATTCTGCACCAAAGTTGGGTTATCCTTTGAGAGTTGGAGAACTTGTTGTTGATGCTCGATGTGATATTCCACTAATTTATCATCCATATTTTCTATTATTTGATCCTTCAAACCATCCAAATTAGCCTCCATTTCTTCTTTTAAACCATCTATGTCATCTTCGGTTGCTCTTCGTAAGATCGAAATTTGTTGCACTTGGTATCGTAATTTTGATATCTCATACTGCAATTCTTCCACTTCATGCATCGTAGTATAGATTTTTGAGGGATTAATGTGTGTTGAATTCTTTTTAGGAGGCATTTAAGAATGAAATACTGAAATATATGCTCAGTAGGCCCTTGGAATCACTTCAAACTGATTTTTCAAACAAGATTTATGCAATTCGGGAAAAACAATACACACCTTTTTCTTGCTTTTGAGGAGCTCGATATTGAAATTGGATTATCTACTGACGATTGAAAATCTTCGATATACGAAATTCAATACTGTGGCCAGCCCTCACGAAGCTTCTTTCAAATGCCACGAGGTCGACTGATTTGATTCCCCAAGACAAAGTTGTGTCCAATCTCTCACAATGACCTAATTTTGGACTAGTTCGATGAAACCCAAACTTTTACGACTTTCCACGTGTCATTGTTTCGTCCTTTGTCTCTGAAATTGATAGAAAAGAAACTACAGTCTGTTTACTTGCAACCACGTTTTACGGCACTCAAATCCACTGCCCAGAGAGAGAGTTATTGAAATTTTCCCACGATCACCTCTTTGAGATGAAATTCAGGAGCCTGAAAACGCACTACCTTCCACAGATCATATCTCCAACAATATTACGAACCAAGATCTGAAATTTTTTGAAGCATTTCCTCAGGATTTCGACTTCACACCATATGAATTTCAGATTCTTAACCTTCGTAGAAAAACAGTTATAAACAAATGCCACGAAGAAACATTTATGAGCACGAAAAAATACTAACGCTATAGATGAAATATCTCTATCAATATTGCGAACCAAGATCTGAAATTTTTATACAAGCTTCCTCAAGATTTCGGCTTCGCACCCTAAAAATTTCAGCTTCTGAAACTTCGTAGAAAAAAAGTTATAGCGAAAATGCCACGATGACCTGTTTGGAGCAGCGAAACCCTAGAATCCCAAGCTCTGATACCAAATGTTGTGTAACCAGCTCCAAAAAATAGAAGAAAAGAGATATGAACGCCTTAGAAATAAGCCACTTCGAGGGGGAAACCTCCAATACATTACATAAATGAACAATTCTTGGATGATACAATTTACAAAACCTCCTTTCTATATATAGGAGTCCATGGGGCCATAATGTAATCCTAGTGAGGCCACAATGTAATCCTAGCCGACCTAACAATAATAATTTAAGGGCACAATAATAACAATATGGGGGTTACAGGGGTACAATAATAACAATAAGGGGGTCTACACTAACATAATAAGGGGCTATACTATTAATATAGGGACTTAACGAGTTCCACCAATTTATCACATATTTCTTTTGAGGATTCTAGCTTTAATACATAGGGAATGAGAGAGTCTTTTAGGGATTCTATAAGAATACTTTGAGCTCTTATGTCTCCCTGCATGTATTTGATATATGCTAGAATGTCTTCTTTTGCAGGTTGAATTGTAGATCCTTTTAAGAAGCCCATAACTTCATTTTCAATTAGCTTCAGATCTGTCCTTTTCTTCCATGCATTGAACTTTGATAACCCAACCAATTTGTTGCTTTCTAAACAAGAAGTCATTTTGACAGATTTAGATGAAGTCATAGATACTTACTTGAGAGAGTGACTTTCTCCTTCAGCAACTTCCTTGATGATGACGAAGAGGTTAGGAACTTCTTCCAAGATTGAATTCTTCAATCTAGGTGATCTTGGATCCTTGATGGTAAAGGATGTCTTCAAAAGATAATGTAATTTTCTTAACAATGTCTTGAACGTAAATCTTTGATGGCAAAGATTATTTTCTTGAAAGGTTCATCCTTAACTAAAAATAGCTTGAGAGTCTTCCTTGCAAACTAGTTTAACTTTTCACCCAAACTTTGAGTTTTGCTTCCTGAAGTGTCTCTTTCTCAAGTAGCCCTTGAGTTCAGCACCTTACCTCTAATACCATGTTGAGAATTTAGAGGGTTGTTGTTTAATACAAATTCTCTTCTTGATAATTACTTGCGAGCTTGTTTAGTCTTTGATCAAGTCAATTATCAAAATAAATGAGACACAAACTTAGGCTCCTAGAGCCAAAGCAAAACCTCTCCCTCTTGCAGAGGAAAACCCGCAAATAATTCTTCTTATAGATATTCAAATGACCACTTCCCCCACAATACATGTGCTTCCCACATCCCCCACCAATTCATTGCTGATGTCATTATCAAATCTATTGAACAAGTTGGTCCTAACAAGGTGGTGCAATTTATCACAGATAATGCATCGGTATGCAAAGCTACAGGTTTGATTATTGAGGGGAGGTATGACCACATATTTTGGACACCCTGCATTGTCCACAATCTGAATTTGATCTTAGAGGAGATCGACAATAAAGTTCCATGGATAAAGGAACTCACAGGGGAAGCAAGGGAAATTGTGAAATTCATCACCAACCACCACCAGTCTCAAGCAATATTCCGAGAGTACTCCAAATTGGAGTTGTTAAAAGTTGTTGAGACAAGATATGCCTCAAACTTCATAATGTTGCGCCGCCTTGTTGAGGTTAAGCAAGCATTAGTGTCTATGGTGGTGAGTCAGCTTTGGGTTGAGTGGAGACAAGCAGATTCAGAGCGGGGAACTGCGGTGCATAGAATGTGCCTTGATGAGGATTGGTGGAGCAAGGTAGATTTCTTGCTACTGTTCACAACCCCTGCATTTGAGCTTCTTCGGCATGCTGACACCGACCAACCTTTCTTAGGAGAGGTATATGATGGCATGGATTCCATGGTTGAGAAAACTATGGAAATTATTTCACAGGAGTCACCACAGCTTTTGTTTGTAGATGGTCAGTTTGCCGAATTAATCAAGAGAATCATTGTTGACAGGTGGAACAATTTCAACACTCCATTGCATACTTTAGCACATGCCTTAAACCCAAAATTTTATGATGAGGAACTTATTTCTCAAAGCAATGGGAAGAGGAAGGCACCCCATAAGGATAGAGAGGTGGCTAATGGGGTGAAAAAAGCCCTTATGAGAATTTTTCCAGCTCATCTACACAGGGAGGTGAAGGAGGAATTTGCCAGTTTTGCTGCAGGTATAGATGATTATTCAGATATATCATCTTTGGAGGAGAGAAGCACCATGAATCCAGTTAGGTGGTGGATTTGTCATGGAGAAAATGGTGTACATTTGCAAAACCTTGCCATTCGCGTCCTTTCACAAGTGGCAAGCTCTTCATCAGTAGAAAGGAATTGGAGCACCTATGGTTTTATTCATTCTGTGAAGCGCAACAGGTTGGGCTCACAGAAGGCAGAGGATCTTGTTTATGTGCACTCCAACCTTCGCCTTGCATCTCGTAGGGGTCCAGAATATGGAAATGGTCCTTCTAAGGAGTGGGATGTGGAACCAGAAAATCCTGATTTGGATCTCTCTCTTGCTGCCTTGAATATTGAGGACCAGGATCATAGAAGTGGAATTGGCCAAACATATTCTTCAGCTACACCATCCACTGCTGAGCATGCTTTTGCTGCTATATTTGATGAGGATTCTGATAATGAGTATTAGACTTAGTCTTGACTCTTTTGACTTTATTGTACTTGCAGCCTCATATATATAATAAAGGCTGATTTTGACATTTTGATATAAAATAAAGGCTGGTTTTGGAGGTTCCGATATTTCTATTTTCATTGTGTCTGTTATCAATGATCATTCATGAGTAAATGTGTTATAACTTGTAAATTTGTAATAGTTTATGCTTTGAATTTATGATTTATCATATATGTTTTAAAGTTTAAACTTGTATGATTTCACATAACATTTCTTAAATGTCCTAAATTATAATATAAATTTAAATTATATACATATATATATAGATACCACGTTTCCCCTTTTCCAAAATTTGGGGAGGTCGCATTTCGCTTCGCTACCCGTTTCGGAAACTCGTTTCCGTTTCCCCGTTTCGTGCAACCTTGCCCTTGGCCTAAATTCCCCTCTTTGCAGCTGAAACACTTCTGAGTATTCTTAACAAACCCTGCCCTAGAATCTCAACTTAACTTCAGTGCTCTGCCTCTGTGTGTCTTTACAAATGACCCCAACCCTTTCCTTTATACTTTTCTCGTTGACAAATCAACGGCCATGATCAAATCTTGAATCAATAGCTAAGATTGAAAGAAATCTTGATCTGTGTGACTTAAGACAATTTCATCACATGTTTAATTCAATTCACATTAATTATTTTAAGTTCCCTAAGTTTTTAACTTAGGAAATACATTAAAATAATTAATTAATTTAATATCTCCTAAACCAAATGAAATTTCCCAAATCAATTTCTGGGTCTTGTAGATCAAGTGTACTCTAGTCCCTCCACACAATTTGGGAGCTAGAGCACAACTGATCCAACCCCAAATACACAAAATCTCAACACTCCCTCTTAGCATCAAGGGTGTGTTCTAGCAATACATCACACTATGCATTACAAGATTTTGGGTACTAGTTCTGCGTTGTTGAAGCTTGGCTTGCTGCCATTCTGTACTGCTGCCCATGACTCTGTCACTACCACTGAAACATTTGTACTACAGCTCCCTCTCAATATGTTGCATTTGTGTTGCTCATAGCATTGCCACTGCTAATCTGCTGCACTGCAACTTCAGTTGTTGAGAGAAACAACTGAATCTCCTGCCCAATCTTTGACAGACAAGTCAGATGGGCTGCATCCTCATCACTAAAGCTCCATAGGCTACAAATCTGTGCTGGCATCTAAAGGATGATGCACAGCTACAGCTCTGCAATGCGTAAGCAGAATCCCTTTGCACTACTGAAATCACATCAGCCCCTTGGGCTGAAATCTCTCACGCTGCTGTTGCACTGCTCTGTCCCTCTAAATACTTTTGCGTTGCTGTAGCTCTGCACTGCGCTGCTGAAGTCACATCAACCTCTGCACTACTGTTGCCTCTACGTTGTTGCTGCTCTTCTCTGCGCTCCTCCTCCCAGTCTTCAGATCTGCCTCTGCCTCTACTTCATCTGTGATCTATGTACCCACTGCTCCACTTGTCCCGCTGATGTCTTTAGGCTGTCGTAGCTCGCGTGTGATCCAAGAGATGAGCTGCTCAAGGATACCGCTTTACTTCTATGTAGCTCCTCTACATATCCATGTCACCCCACTTTCGTGGTTCATGAGCGCTCATGGCTGCATCATTTTCTGACCCATCATTTGCCACAACAACTTTGGAAGAAGATGCTTCCTTGTCCTTTTTCTTCTGAGGACAATTGTTGGCAAAATGTCCCATTTCACCACACTGGAAGCACTTGATCTTTGAGAGATCCTTCTTCTTCTTTGGTTGCTTCTTCGATGCCAAGGCTGCATCTTCCTCATCTTCCTTTTTCACTTTGCTCGATCCTGAGCTATACTGCTTCCTGCTGAATCTGCGGAGTTCTTCTTGACGTAGAACTGACCACAAGTTGTCCCAATCTAGGAGGTCCGCTCGGCCCAAGATAATTTGGACAAAGGTTTCCCACTCATCTATGACTGCATTGAGGGCAGTCCTCACCATCACATCGTCTTCCACCTTTGCACCAATTGCAGTCAACTGATCTCTGATCGACTGCAGTCTGAAGAGGAAATGCTCCATGTCATCTCCCTTGGCCATCATGAATGCCCTCATCTGTGTCTCCAACAGCGTATTCCTTTGGACAAATTTTCCCTCTTATAGGGAGATCAAGGCCTTCCACATCTTATGAGTTGTCTTCTTCTCGCCTAAGTGTGGTACAATATGGTCCTTGATTCCATTCATAATCAGCTGCTTGGCATGCCCAGCAGCCTCCTTATGCTTCCGAAGGAGATTCGGATCTGTCGGTGTGGCAAGAGTTTGCTCTGCATGGTCTCTAATATTGTATGCCTCAAGGACTATCAGGATCCTTGCCTTCCAAACAGAGAAGTTTGAGAGGCCATCTAGCCTTTCCTGATCACGCAGTGCATGAGGAGCTATTTGCTCAGATGTGTCGGAACTTCCTTTTCTCTTTTCTAGAGAAATGGATCTAAGGCCCTTGGTGAAATAGGCACCGTCTGCTCCCTCTGACCACTGATTTCCCTCCTTGGAAATCTACCAAATCAACTATGATTCGGCTCTCTTTGATCCTCTGATCAAACTGCAAGTTTCTTTGGCTAGAAACTTTTTGAGAAGTTGATCTCCTCCCGCTCTTTGTCACTTGTGATAAGGCTAAAAATCTGAAAACTTCATAAATTTAACCCCACCAGCACCTTCTGAATTTCTGCAGCTTTTCTTCAATCTTTTCTGGATCTGATAGATTCAGATCAGCGTCACACTGGCTGGCTTCAAACTACTCTAGTGTTGTTTCTGAGCTGCCTCAGCGCAATAATTGCGTGGGCTTGCTAGGAGACAGCGTTAGCGTTACCCTTCCCTCTGCGTGAATCTGCCTCTGGAAACTGCGTTGTCCCTTCAGATCTGAGTTTCTGCTGCTTTGCCAGCTGCTTCCTGCAACTAGAACCTTCAGATTCTTGCTGGTGACCCTCCTAGATCTGCAATTGCTCTGATACCATCTCGAAATTTCTGAATCTTTACACTTTATGCAGAAATTATTACGGTTAATCTGGTTATGCTCCTCCTACTTAGATAAGTTATTAACTGAATAAAATTCAAGTTAAAATCGAAGCAAAACACATAACAGATCTCCACCAATCCAAATCTAGAACAAGTTCATGCACACAGACAAAGTGACAAAGTTATTTCTGGACAAATAGTCCCCAGAAAAACCCGATGTGGAAAAACCGGTCTTCTGGCTACTGGAGGGTTTTATTATTAAGAATTTTCTGAATACAACAAGCCTGGATTCCAAATCTGGAAAACCCGACAGAGAAATAATAGGTCTACAGCTCACTGGCTGATCTAGGGCCAAAATAATGACTGATCCACACCCTCAAACAAGATTTACAAAACTCAGCCAAAATTAGGGCCTAGAAACCCCAACACTGCCCCTGAAGCTTCTGTGTGAGCCTCTGAATCCCCTCTGACCCTCAGCACTACTTCGGAAAGGGTTGCGTTACCCTAGACTGGGTGACACAATCCCTACGCTGGCCCTTAGGGTCTCCGCATAACCCCTGAGGGTTTCCTTCAACAAATCACGATGTCCTAACAGACTGCGCAGCACCTGCGTAGCACAATTGTTGCCCTTCCTGCTGTTGCTCTCCTGCTTCTCTGCACTACCTCTCTGAGCTTATCTCTGCCTCTTGCTGATTGTAGACCCCGGGATCAGATCATCCCTTTGGCCTAAATTCCCCTCTGCAGTTGAAACACTTCTGAGTATTCTTATCAAACCCACCCTAGAATCTCAGCTTAGCTTCAGTGCTCTGCCTCTGTGTGTATTCTAGACCCCAAGATCAGATCATCCCCTTGGCCTAAATTCCCCTCTCTGTAGCTGAAACACTTCTGAGTATTCTTAGCAAACCCTGCCCTAGAATCTCAGCTTACCTTCAGTGCTCTGCCTCTGTGTGTGTTTACAAATGACTCCAAGCCTTTTCTTTATTCTTTTCTCGTTGACAAATCAACGGCCATGATCAGATCTTGAATCAATGGCTAAGATTAAAAGTAATCTTGATCCATGTGACTTAAGCCAATTTTATCATATGTTTAATTAATTTCACTATAATTATTTAAGTTCCCTAAGTTTTAACTTAAGAAATACATTAAAATAATTAATTAATTTAATATCTCATAAACCAGATGCAATTTCCCAAATCAATTTTTGGGTCTTGTAGATCAAGTGTACTCTAGTCCCTCCACAAAATTTGGGAGCTAGAGCACAACTGATGCTACCCCAAATACACAAAATCTCAACACTTTACAAGGTCTTGGAGCATATAAATCTGAACTAGATCCTTCATGATTTTGATACTTAATTCTCTTTATACCTAGAAGACAAGAACTTAATAGACATCAAGAAGAAATCTATCTACATAATAAAATCTTTCTCATGAAACCCATGAAGCAAGTACAACAAAATACATTTTATTGTCTTTGTCTTCTTCTTTACATAAAGACATAATTACATAGTCAACATGAAGACCGACCTAGTTACACTTCTCAACATCTTGTAGACAAACCTTAATATTAGACAAGGTGTCCCTGCTGATTTTAATTGTGTTTCCACGAGTAGATAAGATTAGAGTTCTTAATAACTCTAACAAAGGGTCATTCTGAGCTATTTAAATTTCAAAAATTTCTTACTAACCCCACGCTTCAACAATCAACAAATCACAAAATAATGAGGAAGATAAATACTAACTTGCTATTTCCACATCTTCAAATCTACCTCATACATCATATGGCTTAAAAACTCTAACATACCACATGGCTCAATTCACAAAATATTACTCTAGGTAGGTTTTCCTTAAAGCTAAACCATATGTTTTTGCTCAAAAACAAATTTTTCTTTTCTAAGCCATATGATCTCAATGAGAAGCAAAGTTAAAAAGAGAGTAGCAATGACACTTAAATATACTCAGTGCCAGAGTTCGACTCACATTGAATAGAAAAACAGTTTTGAAAAGAAATGGGAAACCTGCTAACCCTAGGCATGGATGCCAAAACAAATCTCTGAACCTTGTCAATGGCCACAATTGAAGGAGGGTCCTCAATAAGCTCCTACTGTACGTACTGGTTGCTCACATAATAACCCACATGTATGAACTCCCGCCCTCTGTAAGAGAAGCTCAAAATGATGGCGGCAACACCCAATAAGTCCTCAGATCGAATCAACTCAACCTCTGGAGGATCCGTCTGCAGGAAAAATAGATTATTCCCGACTTTGATAGGTCTGACGTGCACAGTTTGAAGGACCTAGATTGGCCCTTCCCCTCTAGAGTGGCCCAACCCTTCCCCTGTCTTCACACATGCGCTCGGCCCTCTCCCACCTATGCACAAGCCAACACAAAGCGAAACCAAGGTTCAGTGACGACTCCTCTCCCTGCCCTCTCTGTCTATTACGGTTCTACAACCTTTTCATTCGCAGATATTGAAGATTCATTTTTTGAATTAGATCCTTCTACGAAATCCAGAAGGTTCTTTATTTGGAGTCGAAATAGCAAGCGACAGAGTTGTCACTGTCTATGGTAATGGTGCAACAATAACCGATGCAAAGAAATCTTCATATGCAGTCAAGGTTGGCTTGGCTCAAATGCTTAGAGGGGGTGTTATCATGGACGTTGTCAACGCCGAATAGGCTAGCGTAGCTGAAGAAGCTGGGGTTTCTGATGTGATGAAGCAATAGCCACAGCGGACGGAGGGCGGAGGAGGGAGCGGGGGTGCCAAGGGGAGGAGGTGATTCGACGGGGTGGGAGGAGGTGAGCCGACATGAGGCCACAGCAAGGAGGTGGGAGTTGTGGGCGTTGTTGGAGACCAAGGCTGGAGTCCAGTGGAGTGGGGAGAGCGATGGAGCGGAGAGCCAACAAGAG
>CM076575.1:585030935-585150221 GCA_034641835.2 Pinus albicaulis
GAAGAGGTCTCAAGGGAAGTGCAGGCTTGGTAAGAGCGGAGGTAGGGTTTTCAAACATAGGTCGGCCTTAGGGAGTCGATTGTCGGAGGAGTGTGAGGGGACCATAGTAACAAGGAATCGATGTTGAGGGATGTAACAGTTCGGTGGAAGGTAGGAATAGCTAGAATGTCGAGGGGAGTCGAAGAGAGTATTAACTGGAGTTGCAGCAACGTATGTCAGGCGTTATGACATAGACTAGCGCTATGACAGAGTGCAGCGTTATGTCAGAGACCAGCGCTATGACAGAGTCCAGTGTTATGACAGAGACCAGTGCTATGACAAAGTCCAGCGTTATGTTAGAGGCAACGTTATGTAGAAAACACATATAAAACGCAGTGGGTATGGTATGGAGCTTGAATATGTATTATGCAATGGATCGGAATGGAGTCAAATACTGTAACAGTGGAGCATAGGTATGCATGACTATGGAGGTATGTGTGAGAAGAGTTATGCATGACTATGATACCAATGTGCGGGTCGTGAGGCCATACCAACATTCACCATATCACAACCGAGTAACACAACATTCTTTTTCCATACCAAAAGAACTGACATACCACATATCATCCGCTATTCAAGAAGCATAGAGGAGGCTCACCACACCACAACACTTCCAGGAAGCATAGATTCGATCCTCCAGCAACAAATTTAGAAATGATCCGGTGCAGGTCTGCAACCTGAAAAACAAGGAAGGTCGAACTAACATGTAGAGGCCACAAACAAGTGGCTCAAATTGGAGGAAGGCCAAAATTCACCCGCTCGAATACCATGTTAAACACACATGGAATGGACAGAAATAGATGAGAAAGATAATCGTGTCTTCTCATATTGTTCACATGATGTACATTTATAATGCATTATTGTGACCCTTGGATTCAGCTTCCAAGGTCTCTTGGACTTCCTTTGGCTGTCCATTTCCCACAATTTAACCCTTAGCGGATTAGGTGTCCAAAAAATTATTATTTTATTAAATAGTGGAAAATGTGACTTACTGGAAAATGGCCCCCACCAATAAAATAATATTAAAAAAAAAAGAGTCTAGAGGCATGTAATTACGAGGTCCCTTGCTTAAAATGTGAGCCACTTAAGTATCAAAATTATCCCCGTATCTAAAATCATCCAAAATTGTCGGGTGACTTAGGTCTGGGGCATAGGAGGAGAAATTATAAAAGGAGAATGGACTCATTTTGTGGAATATCTTTTGGTCATTTTACAATTCAAACCTTAGTTCTCTTGGGTTGTTTAGCCAAGAAAACCATGTTGTTTAGCACAAGGAATTTCCAAGCGGAAATTCTAACTCTTCCTTCAGTGAACTTCGAGTGTCACCCTAGGAGAGAATTTGGGGAGTTGATTCTAGATCATTGAAGAGCTATTTTATGGGTTTCTTTCAGTCGATGCTTGCTACTCCAAGGGCACAGAAGAATTTTGTGGGGGCTAAGCGAAGCTAGCAATCAGTGGAGTTTTGGTCAAAGAATTTGCAGAGAAATATCCCAGGGGATAACAAGTTTTCCTTTGTGATTTGCAAGGGGTCAGAGTGTTGCATTTTAGAGGGCCGATTTTATCTATCCGGGGCCAGCCAGGGATTTACTAGCAGACTCTGTGCACTTGCAGAGATTAAGGATTTGGGGAGCATTCGAGCTAGAATTTTCTCAGTGATTTGAGGGGAGAAATTCACAAGAGTTAGGGAGGATTTCTTGGAGGTATATTTGGGCCTAATTCAGCAGTATCTAAATTGTGGGGCATTTTCTGGCCAATTTGAGCAATTTTCACTTTTTGGGGGTCACTGGTGGTTGATGTATTCAACCCAAACCATTTTTGGGTTTTTGTGGGTTTGGTGAGAGGAGGCTAGGATTAATTTTATAGAATTTTCTTAGCACTTCTGAGGGCAAAATACCTAGTTTCATCCAGAAGCCAACAACAAAAATTGTTGGAGGAGGGCATAGTTTACTCAGCACCATTTCCACCTCTTGGGTCCATGAGATATTTTTGGGTTTTGTTGAGTTGGAGGAGTAGTGCATGTACCTAATTTCTCAGAATTTTTGGAGCAATTTGGAGGGCTAAAGCAGCAGTAACTTTCCAGTGGCAGCAACAGTTTTTCTGGGTGGACAGAGATTTGGTAGCAGAGCCATCTCCAGCATTTAGGTACCATCATATTCACCTGGGATCTTGCCTTGCTTGTTGTAGCGACCCCAGGTTCTATCTTTCTTATTATCTGATGTACTTAGTTGTTAATTTTGGACAACTAGTTCCAAACTACATGTTGTGATGCTCAGATGAAGATGCCAATATTTTTATTGGATTCCTCTTTCGGAGAGGTGCAAGATTGATCTAAAGATCATCTTGATTCGATGAGTAGAACATTTATTTTGAATTAATTCTACTTATGTGCAAGGTTGGCCAGAATTGCAATGTAAGCTTGAAGCCCCAATAGATGTGTCACACACCCTCACTGATGGATATATATAGGTCAACGTTGGAGGTCATTTTCATCCATCACTCATCACACATTCTCTCACTTCATCTGATTGGTTCAATCACCTTGGAGGCTCTTCTTCTCTCACACGTGGGAAATTGCAGTGAAGAATTTTCTGGTTTTGACCTAGGGTTTTCAGTGCATATTTGACCAGCGTTGACTTTGGTCAATGCATGGTCAAACTGACCTCAAACTCTCCCAAAATTATGATTTTTGCAGTCCTCATTTATTGGCACAGAAATCGAGGCTAGACGTTGACTTTGACCTGCCTGCGTTGACTTTTGCTGCTGTTGTTTTTGCGTTGACCGTTGACTGGGACAGCGTTGACTTTTGTTCACTTTGGATTGACTGATATAGAGCTGTTTGAGAGGGTTGTGTGACACATTCTAGTTGGCTGACCGTATTGAGACTTTGCTGGTTGAAGCATCCTGTTGACCGCCGTAACACACCACACATATATTCTGTTGATCAAGTTAAGTGTATTTTTTTGGCTTGTCTTCTGTCGATCTATTGGTATGTTCTATCAGCATTTTACTTTCTTGTTTATGTGATTGTTGTTTGATATTGGAGATAAAAGTAAAGTTGCACCAAGCATAGAACATCTACGAAAATTTACATGGTATCAGAGGTGAGGTGTAGACAAAGCCCAAGTTTGTAGCAATCATCAAAGAAGAGCATGGGTACCTCTAACTATAATGGATTCAAAGCTGATGACAAGTTGACTAGGAAGGAAGACTTCCATGCCTGGAAGATGACTTTGGATCTTATGTTGGAAGACCAAGATGTCATGGACTATGTGCAGGGTAAAATCCAAGAGCCTCTGTTATCTGCACCTACTACCACCATGTCAAAATATAAGAAAGGGGAAATGAAAGCAAAGCTGATGATCCGGGATTCAATTCATAAGAGTCTGGTAGCCTACATCTCTGAGCTACACACATCCAAGGAGATGTATGATAAGTTGGTCAACATGTTCAAGGCCAACAATGCAACTCAAGTCCTTTTCTTTAAGAACCAACTGAAGAATCTGAAGAAAGGCAGGGATGAATCCGTTCAATCTTATTTTCTGAAGTTGATCAAAATCAGAAATAATCTTCTGGCCATTGGGGAGACAATAGTCGATCGAGAAATGGTTCTCACTGCACTTGGAGGTCTCTCCTCCAAATGGCATGTATTCAATACTACCATTCTCAATAAAAATGTGATACCTGATTTTGACGAAGTATTATCGAGATGCATACAAGAAGAGACAAGAATGAAGGAATATGAAAATGAAAGTAATGTGGCCTTCACTGCTCGTGCTAAGAAGAAGAACAATGGTGGTCCGAGCAACCAAGGAAAAGCAGGGGCCCAACGAAAGAAAGGAAGATGTTAGACATGTAACAACATTGGCCACTATGCTAGAGAATGCCCTAATAAGAAGGATTCTCCTGGGGATGATGACAACAACAACAACCAGAGGAATGGCAATCAAAGGAACAACAGGTTCAAAGGAAAGAGGAAGGCTCCCTCTGGTCGCAATGGAAATGGGCAACCTTTCAAAAGGTCAAGAAATTCCAGGTATGAGGAATCTAATGTTGTTGATGATAAAAGAAATGAATTCATTCTTGTATCTACCCTCTCTGTTGCATCTCCACCAGACACTATGAATGACTACTTAATTGATAGTGGTGCCTCAAGGCATCTCACTGGGTTTAAGGAAGCACGTTCTGATTTGGTTGAGAAGGATGTTAATCTGAAAATTATTCTTGGAGATAATGCCACATATCCCGTGAAAGGGACAGGGACTGTGACCCTCCACTTATCTCAAGGTCAAGTCCTCCACTTGCAAGATGTACTATATGTACCTGATTTGAAGAAGAACCTTGTGTCTATTTCGGCCATGGAAGACGAATGTTTCAATGTGGTATTCATTGATGGGAAGGTACGTATCTGGAAGAAGAGCTTCAAGGAAGCTATCACGATTGGGTTTAGAGTTGATACACTCTACCAGGTTGGAGGAAGTCCACTCGGAGCGATAACATGTGATAATATCTAACAGACTGAACTATGGCACCGGAGGTTTGGACACCTTCATTACAAAGCCCTTCCCGAAGCAAGGAAGGTGGTGACGGGGATACCCGAGTTAAAAAATGATCATGAAGGTGTATGTTAGGGTTGTGCCGAAGGAAAGCATACAAGGGGACCTTTCCCCTCAAGTGTCACAAAGACATTCGATGTCTTGCAATTGATACATTCTGATTTGTCTGGTATGCTGCCCATGACATCCTTGGGAGGATGTTCTTATAATATGACATTCATAGATGCTAAGTCACCTGATACAGGGATACGGGATACGGGGATTCGAGGAATCGAATTTGGGTACGGTGACCCCCGGAACAGGATACTTCTGGGATATGATACGTTGTATATTATTTTATTAAAAAATATATATATATATTAAAAATTAGATATTTTTTACACAAATTCATACAAAATTCATTGATTCAAACATAGATACTCATGAGTCATACATGATCATTGATCATTGATACATTGATACACCATACATGATACAATTTTCAAATTTACTCAGAAAGACAAGATTGAAGATAGTAAGATATTGTAGTTTTCTCATCAAGTCATCAGAATCAAAATGTGTTACATAAGTACACTGCCAATGGCAAATAGAAATAGAAAATACAAAAAAACCATAGTCTACAAGACTACAAGCCTGAAACCTCAATGAGTTAGAGACTTAGAGTCAATGAGTCATCAATCCTCATCATCATAATCAGCATCACTTTCCTCATCCCAATCATCATGCTCACCACTGCTCTCCTCTGCCTCTGATGCATCCTCCTCCTCTGCAAAATATAGAGGGACAGTGCACTTACCGGATGCTCGAATCTCTTCGAAAGAACTCCCTTTCTCCTTGCTCACACTTGCTCCTTGCTCACCCTAGCTCCTTCTCACTTCACAAAATGAAATGGGTGAGAAACAATGAAGAAAAACCTCACTTTATAAAAGAAACAATGCTTTTTTTTTACCGACGGGTCCGGCCGTATCCGATTCACCAGGTACGGCGTATCGGTACAAGGTACGGTCGGGATACGTCGTACCCTATACGAATACGCCGTACTCGGTGAATTGGGGGCGAATCGGGTACGAATTCGTATCCGATACAGGGATTCGGGATTCGATGACCCTTTTTGACGAATCCAGTTACTTAGCATAGATGATTTCTCTCGCAAAACCTAGATATACTTCTTGAAGAAGAAGGATGAGGCTTTCATGTGGTTTCGTACTTTCAAAGCCTTGGTGGAAAATCAAACAGGGAAGAAGATCAAGATTTTGAGGACCGATAATGGCACTGAATATGAGACGAACGAGTTCAATAACTTTTGCAGAGAAGCTGGCATCAAGAGGGAAACCACAACCGTATATACTCCTAAGCAAAATGGCATTGCTAAAAGAAATAACAGAACCATTGTGGAAGCTGCCCGTGCCATGCTATGTGACCAAAGTCTTCCGAAGTTTCTATGGGGAGAAGCTGCGAACACTACTGTGTACATACAAAGCTGATGCCCGCATTCCGCTCTGGACTCCAAAACTCCTGAAGAGGTTTTCTCTGGTAAGAAACCTGACATCTCACATTTTAGAGTTGTTGGTTGTCCTGTTTATTTTCATGTGCCGAAAGAGAAGAGGAGCAAGCTGGATGCTTCTGGGAAAAACGACATGTTTGTGAGCTACAGTGAAACTTCGAAGCCTTATAGATTCTATGTGCTTGATCAAAGAGAAGTGGAGATATGCCAAGATGTTACCTTTGATGAAGATGGTTCCCTCAGAAAAGTAATCAATCTTTCGAACTCTGAGGAAGATCATGAAGTAAGGTCTGGAAATCAGGAAGAACCGAAGGATGAGACGATGCTCGATGTTGAACGACCGATGGACCCTATTGATCCACCTCCTTCAATGAAGAGAAGACCCTCATCGCTCAGGGACACTCTCGAGGATGCCGAGAATCATATGGCCCCAAGGGGGACATTCCGTGAGAGCAAGAAGTCGAATAGATACCAAGGGTATCTAGCAGCCATGAGTACAATCGTACAATCTGAGCCTGGATCTTTTGAAGAAGTCGTCAAGCATCAAGTTTGAAAGGATGCTATGCACGAAGAATATGAGTCCATTATGAAAAATGATGTCTGGGATGTGGTTCCGGGACCAGAGGACAAAGCAGTTGTCACCTCGAAATGGATCTATAAGATCAAGCATGGATTTGATGGTAGTGCTGAAAAGTTCAAGGCAAGATTCGTTGCTCGTGGCTTCTCTCAAAAGGAAGGCGTAGACTATGATGATATATTTGCACCTATGGCTCAATATACCACCATCCGATCTATCATAGCCCTTGTTGCTACGCAAGGATGGAATCTTCATCAGATGAATGTGAAGACCGCATTTCTGCATGGTGCAATAAAGGAAGAGGCGTATGTGGAGCAACCTCTGGAGTTCGAAATCCAGAATTGGGACACCCATGTTTGTAGGTTGAAGATATCCCTCTATGGGTTGAAGCAAGCCCCCAGCTTGGTGCGAGAGGATAGATAGCTACCTGATGAAGTTGGGCTTCACTCATAGTAATGTTGATCTGAACCTTTACTTTAAGGTTGATAGAGAAAAGCCTCTCATTCTAGTGTTGTATGTGGACAACCTCTTCCTGACAGGTGTTGACCCTCTCATTCATCAGTGTAAGAGGGAGCTCGCTTCTGAGTTCGAGGTGAAGGACCTAGGACTGATGCATTACTTCCTAGGCCCGAAGGTCTAGTAGAGACCTGGCAAGATTTTCCTTTCTCAAGGAAAATATATTGTGAAGTTGCTGGAAAGATTTGGAATGGTGGACTGTAAGTCTGTGTCGACACCGATGGAGCTCAACTTTAAGAAGTTGAGTGGCAGCGCTGCTGGGCCTGTGCTAGCAAATCCTACTGAGTATTGTCAACTCGTAGGGGCCCTGATGTTCTTAGTGAACACCCGTCCGAACATATGTTTTGCAGTGAACACTTTGAGTCAACACATGGTTGATCCTCATCACATTCACTTGGTTAGTGCCAAGAATCTGTTGAGATATCTTCGGGGCACGATAAACCATGGGCTGAGATACACTGCCTAGAGCGTGACACTCCATGGATATACTGATGCCGATTGGGCTGGCAGTGTGGTGGATCGCAAGAGCACATCTGGATGCTGCTTCATACTTGGGTCTACTTCGATATCATGGGTGAGCAGGAAGCAGAAGTCGGTGGCTTTGAGCACCGTTGAGGCAGCGAGTAGGGCCTGTTGTGAAGCAGTTTGGTTGCGAAAGCTCTTCAGTGAGTTGTTCGGGCATGTGCTAGATACCAATCCTCTATGATAACCAGAGTGGGATTCGGTTGTTAGAGAATCCCGTGTTCCACAATCAATCCAAGCATATTGATATCACGTACCACTTTATCCAGGGTATGGTACAGCGAGGAGTCGTAAGGCTTGATCATATAGGAAGTGATGAGTTGGTCGCAGATATTCTCACAAGGCCCTTGGGGAAGGTCAAGTTCCTAACCTTCCGTGAGAGTCTTGGTATCGTGGAACGACCCTACACTGAGGGTCATGTTGGACGATGAGCTCTGGTAGCTCTAGGGGGCTTTGGGATAGCTTCTCGGAGCTATAAGCAACCACAGGGCTAGGCTTGCCGAACCTTGTTGGTGTGCTTCTGCCCCACCGTTATAATATTGAGTTGGTTCACCTCTCATGATCTATGCCCCGTATGCATCCTACCCATTGAGTCCCAGATTCATGGGAAGTAACTCTCATTTGGCCAGTGAGGTGGGAAAATCTAGAGACCACTAGCAAAGACCGATGGACGCATCGGAGATTGTCATACTCTCTATGTCTAGGATGCCACGTGTACAACCACTTGATCTGGGATCAAGTCTAGTGACGTTTCAGACCTCCCACTGACTTCGGGTCAGGTAAACCAACTTCAGGTTGGTCTGTGACTCCTTTGAGTCCTATAGAGGTTTCGGACCTCTGAGCTGAATTTGTCAGTCGAGAGTGATGTCTTTGTGACTCACCTTTTGTTCTGAAATAAAGAAGCCAACAAAGCAAGTTACGGCGGGATGACGCACGATGTTTGGATGGCACAGGTGGATGGAGTTCTCCCTAGTTGAGAGGGAGTGTTAATTTTGGACAACTAGGTCCAAACTCCATGTTGTGATGCTCAGATGAAGATGCCAATATTCTTATTGGATTCCTCTTTCAGAGAGGTGCAAGATCGATCTAAAGATCATCTTGATCCGATGAGAAGAACATTTATTTTGAATTAATTCCACTTATGTGCAAGGTCGGCTAGAATTGTAAAGTAGGCTTGAAGCCCCAACAAATGTGTCATACACCCTCACTGATGGATATATATAGGTCAACGTTGGAGGTCATTTTCATCCATCACTCATCACACATTCTCGCACTTCATCTGATTGGTTCGATGACCTTGGAGGCTCTTCTTCTCTCACACATGGGAAATTGCAGCAAAGAATATTCTAGTTTTGACCTAGGGTTTTCAACACAGATTTGACCAACGTTGACTTTGGTCAATGCATGGTCAATCTAACCTTAAACTCTCCCAAAATTCTGATTTCTGCAATCCGCATTTATTGGCACAAAAATCGAGGTTGGATGTTGACTTTGACCTAGCTGCGTTGACTTTTGTTGTTGTTGTTTTTGCGTTGACCGTTCACCGGGACAACATTGACTTTTGTTGACTTTGGGTTGACTGATATAGAGTTGTCCGAGAGGATTGTGTGACACATTCTGGTTGGCTGACCGTATTGAGACTTTGTTGGTTGAAGCATCCTGTTCACCGTCGTAATGCACCACACACATATATTCTGTTGATCAAGTCAAGTGTATTTTTTTGGCTTGTCTTTTGTCGATCTATTGGTATGTTCTATCAGCATTTTACTTGTTTATGTGATTGTTGTTTGATATTGGGGATAAAGTTAAAGTTGCATCAAGCATAGAACATCTACGAAAATTTACAGTAGTTCTCTACATTAATAAAATGACTCAGTTTATTGACTGGTGCCTATGTAGAAAAATTGCTTTGCTATATCTGCTGTAAATTTCAATTTGGAATATTACAGTGGTATCAGAGCATAATCTTGGCTAGTTGTGGGGTAGCCAGCAAGATCATGGAAGATTTGGGCATGTATGCACTGTGATGGGTGAACCATAGACAAACCCTTCGCGCAAGGGAGAGTGAGTAGCATTGAGGGAAAAATGACCCTCACCCACTTTGATGGTTCAGTTAGGAGTTTTGTCAGAAAATGGGTACAAGAACTAGACACATATTTCCGGCTAAACTCCATGAAGGAGGCAGATGCTATTAGACATGCCACTTTGCACTTGGATGGGGATACTATGGAGTGGTGGTACCGAGGGTTGATCCCTTTGGGTCATGCACGTATCACATCCCACACAGAGTTCACACAGAGGATCGTGGAGAGATTCAATGGAGAGGACACCAGACCCCCTCAAAGGGAGTGGACAGGACTAGGATAGTTGGAGGGTGAGACCAGGGGGTGTTTCTGCTGGTGGAGACCGAGCTTTAGATGTCAGGAGCTTAAGGAGGAGTTTGACCAAGAGGACATGCAAGATGGTGAGGGGCATATCGACATACTGAGTGTGGCGTAGGAGTGACCATTGTTGGAGACCTCTTTGATAGCACTAGTTGGAACCTTGATGGAGAGACTAGAGCATAAACCCATAGAGCCATTTTTTGATGATGTGTCATTCTCAGGAGACAGAGGTCCCCGGAGCCATGACTGAGTTCCCAGATAGCAGCCACCTACAGCAGCATGGAGAACACACACAAGGACGTGAGCTAGTCATGGAGGGGTGGGTTGTGAATCATGATGAGTCCATGGTGGTGGAGGATGAGCAATCATTTATTGGGCCTGCCACAGATTTAGAGCATACAGATGCACAGACCGTCAGCAAAGCCACAATACTTCCAAACAGTAGCTCTCTTCGGACTTATATAGAGGGGACTTGCAACATTGCTAGGCTACCTTTGCACAGCGAAAAGGGAGATGAAGAATTACCCCGACAGATTTTATGTACCGACCACGTCAGTGTGATGAGGCGACATGAACTACATAAGGAGCAATATTCGCAGGTAGGGCGACTGGTTCCGTTTATGGTTGTTAGTGCATTTGATCCCTCTCTCGGGGTTGGATGGCTAGAGATATTGAGTTGGTATCTGGTGGAGTTGGTTAGGAGGTTATATGCATCCATGGCCACAGTTCAGCAGAGGTTGTGGATTACTAAATGGGCTACAGGGCCAAACTGTTGTTGGGATCCAAGTGGGATTCTCCAACACCTCGTGGAGTCGGTAGTGATGGTAGTAGCTATGTGATGGACTCGGTGGTTGGGCACACACTGTTTCATCTCCCCTATAGATTTCTTGACAGCACTGGTGACAGGATGGATTGATAGGGGAGTAGGAAGATTTCATGAGTTATCATGGCATGTTGGGCGTACATGGCATTGTAGGATGATTAGCCTACTCTGGCAGGAGTTGGTAGGAGGAGGTGGCATCGGCAGGCCACCAGACAGGGTATTGTATGGAGACAGTGCTCTCTTACTGGTATATTGGACACAAGAGCTACTGAGGATAGGTTGAAACTTGAGTAGTGTCATTCACATTAGCATGTGAGGAGTTATGACACTTAGGTCTATCTGGGCAGATGAGGAGATATAGTTGACATCGTGGAGGGCTTACCAACAAAGTGGTAGTAGAGATGGCGACCTTGACAGGATGTCAGATAATGCATATGGAATCAATCTTAGACCTTGATATCCAGGGATGTATAGGGGTATGCAACGGTGTGCAATAGTATGCGGAGGAGCACAGAGGTGTGCAGTGGTGTGCAGGGTTGCGCCGTGGTGTAGGAGTGGTTCACATCTCAGTGCATTCCATCATAGAGTGACAGACACATCGATAGAGGAGGAATACTAGTTGATCCAGGATGATGCAGCAGCATGTAGCATGGTCCGACGGTGCATTTGTATGCCAAGAGACACGAGGATACATGGTTATTGCAGTAGTGTGTGGGGCTGCACTGCAGACTGAGGAAGTGCTACTAGCAAGGATATTCCTTGACGAGGATGTCAGGCATGCCATTGGGGTGGAAATGCCCAGGTTGGGAGAGTGGATCGCGAGAAAATTTATGAATATCTCAAAAAGAAACCCTACCGTTAATTTTCAGATTTACTTCTCCTACTTACATTAACTTATTACTGTCAAATATTCAGCATTAACATCGAAGTAAATAAATCAACAACCTACACATACAGATCTAAATTGAATACATGCACAATGACAAAGTGACACACAAGGATTTTCTGGACAATTGTCCCCAGAAAAACCCAATGTGGGAAAACCGGTCTTCTGGCTGCTGGAAGACTTTATTATTAAGTAGAATCTAAGTACAACAAATCTGGGCACCAAACTAGTTGACCCGACAGAGAAATAAATAAATTGCAGCTATACCTCTATTCTGGAGATAGAAAAACTGACTGATTCACACCCTCAAATGGGATTTATAGAACTCAACCCTTTTCAGTCTTCAAAAACCCCGGCACTACTCTGAAGCCCTCTGCGTCAGCCTCTGCACTGCTCAGGAAGGGCCTGCGTCACCCTAGACCGGGTTACGCTGCCCTTGCGTTGCCCTGGATGGGCCTACATCAGCCCTGTTGGCCTCCTATTGCCCCTTTGCTACCCTTTTTGAACCTGTGTGAAGCCTGCATAGCTCCTGAAGCCTCTGCGTTGCCCCTCCTGGGCTCGTAGCTGAGCTGCGTAGCTACTGCCTTTGCGCTACCTCAGTCTATTGCTTCTCTTCCCTTGTTGCACTCTTGACCTAGGATCAAATCATCCCTTCCGCCAATACCACCCCTCGCTGCAGCTGAAACACTTCTGAAATTATTAGCAAACCACACGCTAGAATTCTAGCTTAATCTCAGTGCTCTGCCACTGTGTGTGTTCTCCAACTGACCCCAAGCCTTTCCTTTATACTTTTCTCGCTGGGAAACCAATAGTCGTGATCTAATCTTTTATCAACGGCTAAGATTAAAAGACTTAGGGTCCTTAATTAAAAAGGTTAATTAATTAAATAACTCTTAAACAGTATGGAATTTCTTAAATCGCTTTCTGGGTCTTGGAGATCTCATCTACTCTAGTCCCTCCACAAAGTTTGGGAGTTAGAGCACATCCGATGTTACCCCAAACTCAGATATCTCAACACTCCCTCTTAGCGAGGAATGTGCTCTAGTAACAATAATTCACCCCAAAGCTCTGCATTTATCTCTGGTGTGGGTCTCTGCGTTGATGCTTGGCCTGCTGCCCTTCATCACTGCGTTGTTGCTGCTCTCCCGTACAACTGCCCATGACGCTGCCACCACCACTGCTACATCTGTACTGCAGCTCTCTCTAAATCTGTTGCATCGTGCTGACAATTACTACACTACAACTCACTTGTTGAGAGTAAGCAACGGAAGTACTCATGCCCAATCTTTGACGAACAAGTCAGTTGGGCTGCATGTCATCACTGAAGCTCCTTACACTATTGCTCTGTGTTGACATCTGGAGGATGTTGTGCTGCATCAGCTTTGCACTGCATAAGCAGACCTCCTCTGCGCTTAAGTCCTCTACCTTGCTGTTGCGCTGCATTGTCCTCCTGAAGCTTCTGCGCTGCTGCAACTTTGCACTGTGTAAGCAAACCTTCTCTGCGTTGTTGAAGTCACATCAGCCTCTGTACTATTGTTGCTACTTCTTCACTGTGCTGCTCCCTCTCAGCATCCAGCTCTGCCTCTTCTCCATCTGTGATTCTCTGCACCCACTGCTCGACTTGCCCCGCTACCGTCTTAAGGCTCTCGTAGCTCGTATGTGATCCAAGAGTTGGGCTACTCTAGGATCCTGCCTCCACTTTGTAACTGCTCTATAGATCAAGATCGCCCCACTTTCGTGGTTCATCAGCGCCCATGGCTACGTCATCTCTGGAGCCATCGTCTGCCACAGCAGCCTTGGAGCTAGAAGCTTCCTTGTCCTTTTTCTTCTGAGGACAATTGCTGGCGAAATGTCCTAGTTCGCCGCACTGGAAACACTTGATCTTCGACAGATCGCGCTTCTTTCTCCCTTGCTGCCTCTTTGATGCCAAGGCGGCATCTTCCTCTTCTTCCTTCTTTACTTTGCTCGAACCAGCGTTGAATTGTCTTTTCGTCATCCAGCAGAGTTCCTCTTGTCGGCGAATAGCCCACATGTTGTCCCAATTGGGAAGGTCCACTTTGCCTAAGAGACTTTGGACAAAAGTTTCCCAGTCCTCTATGACTGCATTGAGAGCAGTCCTCACCATGACATCGTCATCTACCTTGACTCCCATGCCAGTCAGCCGATCCCAGATCGATTGTAGTCTGGATAGAAAAGGGTCGATCTGCTCTCCTTTGGCCATCATGAATAACCTCAACTGGTTCTCCAGAAGCATCTTCCTCTGGACGGATCTTCCTTCATATAGTGTGGTCAGAGCTACCCACATCTCATTAGTCGTTGCCTTCTTGGCTATGTGTGGAACTACATGATCTTTGACCCTATCCATAATGAAGCGCTTGGCGTGTGCTGCTACTTCTTCATGCTTCTGTAGGAGCTTCGCATCGTTTGGTGTGGCCAGGAATTTCTCAACATGCTCCCTCAAGTCGTATGCCTCCATGACTACCAGGATTCTGGCCTTCCAGATTGCAAAGTTGGACAGGCCATCCAACCTATCCTGATCACGTAGTCCATGGGGTGCCATCTTCTCATAAAATGTGTCGGAACAAATCCTCCACTCTATGCTAGAGACTCGAATCTAGGGTCCTTGGCGAGAAAGGCACCCTCTGCTCCCTCTGACAACTGACTCCCTCTCTTGAAGTCTGCCAATCAAAACGAATTAGCTCTCTTTGGCTGGAAATATTCTGAGAAGTTGTTCTCCTCCCGCTATTCGTCAACTTAGCTTAGGCTAAATTCTGCACCGACAGAATTTTAACCCCACCAGTAACTGCTAAAGGTCTGCAGCTCAGCTTCCGGCACTCTGAACAGCACCCAGCTTCTGGACTGCGTCACCCTGGCTAGCCTCTACATGAGCTGACAGTCTCAGCGCAGCTTCTGCACAGTATGTGTGTGGATCTGCGTGGAGACTGTATCACCCTTGCCTCTGCATGGCTTTGCTTCCTTCTGCCGCTGCACTGCCTTCTCTGAGCCAGTTTATCTGTTGTTGTTGCTACTTTCTTTGCTGTTTTCTGCAACAAGGTTTTCTTCAGCCTTCTTGCAGGGGATCTAGGCTAGATCTGCAATCGCTCTGATACCATGTAAAAATTTATGAATATCTCAAACAGAAACCCTACTATTAATTTTCAAATTTACTTCTCCTACTTACATTAAGTTATTAATGTGAAATATTCAGCATTAACATTGAAGTAAATACATCAACAGCCTACACATTCAGATCTAAACTGAATACATGCACAATGACAAAGTGACACAAGGATTTTCTAGACAACTCTCCCCAAAAAACCCAATGTGGGAAAACCGGTCTTCTAGCTACTGGAGGGTTTTATTATTAAGAAGAATATAAGTACAACAAATCTGGGCACCAAACTGGTTAACACGACAAAGAAATATATAAACTGCAGCCATACCTCTGTTATGGAGACGGAAAAACTGACTGATTCACACCCTCAAACGGGATTTACAGAACTCAGCCCTTTTCAGTCTTCAGAAACCCCAGTGCTACTCTGAAGCCCTCTGTGTCAACCCCTGCACTGCTCAGGAAGGGCCTGCGTCACCCTAGACTGGCTTATGCTGCCACTACGCTGCGCTGGTTGGGCCTGCGTCAGCCCTGCTGGTATCCTGTTGCCCCTGCGCTACCCTTTTTAAACCTGTGTCAAGCCTGCGTAGCCCCTGAAGCCTCTACCCTGCCCCTGCTGGGCTCTTGGCTAAGCTACGTAGCTGCTACCTCTGCAGTGCTCCTCTGTCCTTGTTGCTCTCTTGGCCTGGGATCAAATCATCCCTTTCGCCAATACCACCACTCGCTGCAACTGAAACACTTATGAAATTCTTAGCAAACCACGCCCTAGAATTCCAGCTTAGTCTTAGTGCTTTGCCACTGTGTGTGTTCTCCAACTGACCCCAAGCCTTTCCTTTATACTTTTCTCATTTGGAAACCAACGGTCGTGATCTAATCTTTTATCAACGGCTAAGATTAAAAGAAAGCTTGATCCGTGTGACTGAAGTCATTTTCATCACATGTTTAATTTAATTAACTTTAATCTTTTAATTTTCCGAAGTTAGACTTAGGGTCCTTAATTAAAAAAATTAATTAATTAAACAACTCTTAAACAGGATGGAATTTCTTAAATCGCTTTCTGGGTCTTGGAGATCTCATGTACTCTAGTGCCTCCACAAAGTTTGGGAGCTAGAGCACATCTGATGCTAACCCAAACTCAGAGATCTCAACAAATCGGTCACGGGATGGGCTGGGAGCATCCACACGGGTTCTTGATCATACCCATCAGAACCCACGCATCTTCCACACATTTGCACCATGAGCAGCTGAGGGGAGCCTTGTTGTGTTCGATCCAAACCCATAGTGTGGATAGCAGGACTTGGGGGATTTTCTTGAGACAATGCTATGAGATTCAGTGCCTTAGGGGCATGATAGATATTCTCTAGTGGAGGAGCAGGTTTGGTGTGCGAGTTGAAATCCATAGGTTGGGAGATGAGGTGATCTTCTGCAGGGGTGGCACACCGTTCATCACTGAGCCTACACCTGGGGAGCTGGTCATGAGGGAATCCTGTGCCACTCTTTCCACAGGGCATGTCAGGATTCTGCATGAGCAGAGGATACCGTGTATGATTGAGGTAGTTTTACAGTAGGTGTTTGGGCTTGAGACAATGTATTGGCACATTATCAAGTGGGCGAATGGCAGACTTAGCGTTGATGGTTGGCAGGATCAGGATGGATCCACATACACTTAGTTGATTGTGAGTATCATACATCCATCTATCGGTTGCATTCAGGGGGTAGTTATTTGGCACAAGCGGTTTCGAGCGGTCATTAGTACTACACAGTGGCAGGCACAGGGCCATTTAGCATGCATTAGATTAGTTCATGATATATGGAACATATATATTGATTACATGCAGGGACTAGAGACAAGGCACAAATGGATTCCAGCAGCTCCCAGATCTATGTTGCAGTTGGTTTGGTTATGAGATTTGGGGATTCGGTTGGTTGATAGATCACTCTGTCTTGTAATGAGCGGATTCATGGCAGAGAGTGATCTAGTTCACTCTTGGGTTGACACATGGGGGTTCGCAGAGGCCTTCATCGTATTGCGAGGCAAGCTTTCCCTATTGTTGCACAGGTTCAGGGTTAGCTTTAGATGGGTAGGCTTTGGCATCATGGAGATGATTGGGCGGGATGTATTTGGCATTTGTCAGTATTTCACCACCGGGTTCTAGGAGAGGAAGATACGGTATGCGCGTGATGGGCAATCAGTTGTAATCAGAGTGGTACAACATCGGCATGGTGGGATCTTTTTGAGATTAGCATGGGAGTCTGATATCGAAGGATTCATTTATGGCAGGATGGTGCACGGATTCAGGGTGACTCAGTGGCACATTTGACCTCGGTATTGTTTGCAGCGACAGTTTGGTCAGAAGAGAGAGGGAACTCTTGTTTGATCATTGCTTGAGGACAAGCAATTTTTGGTAGGGAGGACTATAATATCCCCAATTTTGTGAGCATGGGCGTCACTAAGGAATTATGCCCAATTTTAGTAATATTAATTAAAAAGGGGAAAATATTATTGGAGAAAGATGGCTAGTAATATTTTATCAGAGAATAGTGGAAAATTATTATTTTATTAAATGGCGGCAAAAGTGATTTAGTGGAAAATGGCCCCCACCAATAAAATAATATTAAAAAAAAGAGTCTAGAGGCATGAGAAATTATAAACAGAGGATGGACTCATTTTGTGGATTATCTTTTGGTCATTTTACGATTCAAACCTTAGTTCCCTTGAGTTGTTTACCCAAGACAACCGTGTTGTTTAGCACAAGGAATTTCCAAGCAAAAATTCCAACTCTTCCTTCGGTGAACTTCGAGTTTCACCCTAAAAGAGAATTTGGAGAGTTGATTCCAGATCATTGAGGAGCTATTTTACATGTTTCTTTCAGCTGGTGCTTGCTACATCAAGGGCGCAGAAAATTTTCGTGGGGGCTGAGAGAAGCTAGCAATCAGTGGAGTTTTGGCCGGAGAATTTGCAGAGAATTATCCTAAGGGATAACAAGATTTACTTGGTGATTTGCAGGGGGTGAGAGTATTTCATTTTAGAGGGCCGATTTTCTCCATTCCAGGGCCTGCGTAGGGATTTACTAGCAGTTTTTGTGCACTTGCAGAGATTAAGAATTTGGGGAGCATTCGAGCTGGGATTTGCATGGTGATTTGAGGGAAGAAATTCACAGGAGTTAGGGAGGACTTTTTGGAGGTAGATTTGGGCCTAATTCAGCAGTATCTAAATTGTTGGGGGTTTTCTGGCCAAATTGAGCAATTTGCACTTCGTGGGGGTCATCGAGGGTCAGTGGATTCAGCCCAAGCCCTTTTTAGGTTTTTGTGGGTTTGGTGAGAGGAGGCTAGGATTAATTTTATAGAATTTTTTGAGCACTCATGAGGGCAGAATTCCTAGCTTCATCCAGTAGCCAGCAGCATAAATTGTCGGAGGAGGGCGTAGTTTACCTCAGGACCATTTCCACCTCTTGGGTCCATGAGATATTTTTGGGTTTTGTTGAGCTAGTGGAGTAGTGCATGTGGCTAACTTCTCAGAATTTTTGGAGCAATTTGGAGGGCTAAAGCACCAGTTCCTTTCCAGTGGCAACAACAATTTTTTTCTGGATGGACGGAGATTTGGTAGCAAAGCCATTCCAACATTTGGGTACCATCATATTCACCTGGGATCTTGCCTTGCTTGTTGTAGCAAGCCTAGGTTCTATCTTTCTTATTATCTGATGTACTTTGTTCTCTGCATTAATAAAATGACTCAGTTATTCACTCTATTTCCTGTGTTTTACTGACTGGTGCTTCTGTAGAAAAAGGTATTTGTTATAGCTTAGTTCATGCATCTATTATCTGTTGTAAATTTCAATTTGGAATATTACAAGGGATCACTGGACAATAGGGTCATAGATGTTGCTCCCTTATCTGTTATCCATAGGGTTGGAGATATTGCTCCCCTATCTTGGTCTTTGCAGAGTATACCCCAGTTGGCGTCATACCAACAAGCTAGGCTTGTTGGGATTACCGCTCCCCATCTAGCCAACGGGTTGAGAATGTACCTAGGGTGTACAACGCAAGTTGATTATGATGCAGATGTTCTACCACATGACTCCTGAGGGTCTTTTTGGGAAGATCAATGGGCAATAGGATGGGTTGAGATGTGCTCCCCTATATCACCAATTGCACTATATGGGGTTGTAGATACTTAGCTCCCACATAAGATTCTAGGTTGAGATGTGCTCCCCAATCTAGATTTAGGTTGACATGTGCTCCCTGGTAGTGTTTTTGGATTGAGATGTGCTTCCTGATAGTGTTTTCGGATTGAGATGTGCTCTTTGACGTTATAGAGGGTGGAAGTTAATGCTCCCCGATTCTTCTTCTTTAGATTCAAGAATGTTTTAACAGATAGAGTTGAGCAGAGATGGGACACGATATGGTGACAAGATGGCATATCCACTTTGGACAGCTTATTTGATGGAGATGTTGTTGGCATTGAACTCCTCTTTTCGAGAGTACCAAAATCGACCTAAAGATCAATCAAACCGGATAAGAGAAAGTCTACTTATGAAGGAAAGCCCACATATCCACATATGATCAGGTCGGCCCTAACAGGAAATTGATCACCTTGGAAGCCTATAAATACAAGTGACCTCACGCTCATTTGGACATCACCAAGCATCTTCTTCTTCTCTTCTTCATTGATTGGTTCACACAAGTCTGAGGCTGGATTGACAAAAGAAGTTCACAAACATCTAAAATTACAGGGTTTGAGGCTCGCATCTGTTTTAGGGTTTTTGTATTACAATCACAGGCATGTCACAGGGAAGTTCCGACCACAATTGTTAGTTTTCAAGCTTAAGGGTGTGACTAGAAGCCTTCAAGCACTCGCACAGCTGCTCTTGCATGCGACAGGGAAGTTTAACTCAAGATTTGACAAGAGACTGAAGTTGACCGCAGTTGACCGCAGCCAGGAAACATTGTCTCTGATGTATTTTGATGTTGGAATCATATTTTTGGATGTTGTTGGAATGTTTTGTTGGATGATATTATATTGGACTCATTGTACTCTCTGCTGAACATTTTATGACAATCTAATAGAAGAAGAATTTCAAAGGGTTTTTCCCCTAGTGGGGTTTTTCCCTGGTCTTTGACCAAATCTAGTGTCTCTTGTTGATGTGTTGATTGTGTTGATTTGGGGTAGCATCGGATGTGCTCTAAGTCTCAAAATTTGCAGGGAGACTTAGACACATGTATTCCAGATAACCCATAAATCGTTTTTGAAAATTCCACTCAGAGTGTGTTTTATTAAAATAATTAATTATGTTTAATGGGACCCTAAGTCTAAACTTAAGAAAATAAAATAATTAAAGGGTATTAATAAAACAAAGTGTGAATCTTCTAGAGAAGACGAAGATCAAGTCAAAAGTTAATCTTAGTTGTTGATTAACGATTTAATCTCGATTGTTGAAGTCTCAACGAGAAGATTATAAGGACTCGATGGAACATTTGGAAAACACACGAAGAAGATCAAGAGATCAAAATTCTTTAGTGAGTAGTGCTCAGGGAGAAAATTGATCAAGAGATCTTTGCAAAGAGGAGCAGTAATTCCGGTTGGAAGGATTCCTGATCCGGAGAGTGCATAGCAGAGGAGGCAGTACAAGCCACAGATAACTGCACAAAGTCAGTGACGCAGAGGCTACACTGGGACTGCGCAGAGCTGAGAGGGAGTTCATTTCTCTATTGAGGAGATAGCAAAGGGTTAGTGCCAGTACCCGGAGGCCAGAAGATTCCAGTTTCCAGCCAGTAGAGAGATCCAGCACAGAGACAAAGAGCAGCTTCAGTTGTGATGCAGAGACTGCGTGGGTGACACAGTCACTGCGTAGAGGCAGCGTAGAGCATCTCATTTTGGGTGCAGGTTAGTGTCGCATTCTCGTGGTAGAGTGAGATTTGTCTCACGAGATTTTGCTTGTCAGATTTCTCTGTATAATTTGTCAAATTCGACAATCATAGATTTGTACTCATAATTTACTGCATTATATATAAACCCTCAGTTGCTACAGCCAAGGTTGCGGGGAAGCTTCACCCCCCCTAGTTCTCGCTCTCGAAACGCGCTCCGTTTGGGAGCGTTTTGGGAGCGCTCGAAAACGCGCTCCCGAAAACGCTTCCTGAGGGGAGCGTTTTCGGGAGCGCGCTTCCGAGCCTGTAAAAACACTCCCTGCCTTTTCGGGAGCGTTTCAGGGAGCGCTCGGGAGCGAACGCTCCCTGAGTGCTTCTGGCATTAAAAAAAACACTTCGGGAGCATTTTTTAAATGTCGGAAGTGATCGGGGAGCGTTCGCTCCCGAACGCTCCTCGGCAAAAAAAATGCTCCCCGGCAGCGTGAAAAAAATTCTTCCAAAAATTCATTTTTTTTTTGGAGAGGGAGGGAGGAGGGTTGGGTAAATAAAAGCCCACCCTCCCCTCATTTTGTTTTATTGTTTTAGTTGAGTGAGTGAGAGCAAGAGGAGTTTGGAGCATGAGTTGGAGAGAAGGAGAGCTTGGAGCAAGAGTTGGAAAGCGGAGTTGCGGAAGTGCCAAGGAGAGAGTAAGGAGCAAGCTACAAGAGAGCAAGAGGAGGATTGCAAGAAAGAGGTAGGTCTTCTAATCTAGTTTTGTATTTTCTAGGATGAGTTTTTAAGTTGTTCAAAAATGAAAACTTGATTTTTTTTCTGAATGTTGCATTTTATTGTGTTGAAAACTTGAAAATTGAATTGTTTTTTTCCTATGTTGCATTTCCTATTCCCATTTGGCATTTCTCCATTTTTTTTGCAGGCTAGAAACTTTAAACTTTAAACTTGAAACATCATGGCTATATGGCTAGGGATTTTCATCATGCTGGTTCCTTTCTTTGTAATAATGGTGTTGGAGAGTAGAAGAAAGAGGCACATTAGAGAAGAGGAGGATGAAGAAGTGGGTTATGGTGGATTTGATGAAAATCTTGAAGAGGAGGAGGATTATGCTGAGGAGGAAGGGGGGAGTGGAGAACATGAGGCCACAGATACCCCAACTAGACAAGACCAAACTCAGACACCTTTGTGGAAATATGTTTAGAGGCAGGAAGGAGGGAAAGGTGGTGGAACCACTAAATTTCTTTGCCCCCATTGCAATAAAGAATACCATGGTTCATACACCCGTGCGAGAAGGCACCTTTGTGGGAAAATGCCAAGGGATGGAGACAAAAATCTAGGAATCAAAATTTGTGTTAGTGTGCCAGCAACAGAGAGAGAGAGAAATATAGAAAGGAAGAGGAGGCTGCCCTACAGAGATCTAAAAGATCTAGGGGTTTCATTGATTCTTATACACCATCAGGTGCATCACATCATGGACAAAGAAGTCCATCAACTTCCACCCATGGCAGTGGTTATGGAGGCAGTGGCACACTTGGATTAAGGCGTAGAACCATATCCGATTTCCTTGACGAAGGGTGTAGGAATGATGTGGATTCAAAAATTTTCCGGTTTCTATATGCATGTGGGGTGCCATTCAATGTTCTTCACTCACCTTATTGGCATGAAATGGTTTCTGCCATTAATGATGCCCCCAAAGGATACAGGAGCCTTGGGTATGACAAGGCCAGAACCGTGGGTCTTGATCATGAAAAAGCTAAAATAAACCATTCTTTGGCTAGAATGACAAATTCGTGGAATGAGCATGGGGTTTCCATTGTCTCTGATGGATGGACCAATGTAAAAGGAAAGCCATTGATAAGTGTTTTGGCTGTGTCGGTTAGTGGTGCAATCTTCCTGTTAGCATATGATTATTCAGACAAATTCAAGACATGCATTAACATTGCAGAACCATTACTTGCAATAATTGAAAAGACTGGGCCATATAATGTCATACAAGTCATCACTGATAATGCTGCTAACTATAAGGTAGCAGGAGCAATTATTGAGGATAAATACACCAACATATTTGGTCTGGGTGTTTGGTTCACACAATGAACCTTTTGATGCATGATATCATTAAAAACAAACAACCTCAATTCAAATGGCTTGGTGATTTGTACAAGAGGTAAAAAAATGATAACATTTATTACAAATCATAGCAATACCCATGGGCTTTTCCGTACTCACTCCAAATTGGAGTTGTTGAAGATAGCAAAGACTAGATTTGCTAGCTATTACCTCACCTTCAGGCGCCTTTTGAAGGTAAGAGAGTCATTGGCTGCAATGGTATCAAGCCCTCACTGGCAGGTATTAAAGGACAGGGCAACGACAATAGTTGACAGGCAAGGTTTTGAACATGTGGAGGAGACCGCCCTTGACCCTTTGTTTTGGGCACGTGTGAGGGAAATTTTGAACTTCACCAAGCCCATTTATCACATGATTCGGTTTGCAGATACAGATAAACTAGTGATTGGGGAGGTTTATGAGCAAATGGATAGCATGTTGGGCGAAATAAAAGATGTTGTTAAGGATAATGATCCCAACTTGTATGCAATGATTCACGACTGTGTGTGTGCACGGTGGAATAAACTCAATGTTCCACTACATGCCTTGGCATATATCCTTATGCCAAAATACTACTCTCCATCTTGGTTGGGCCACCCTGCACCTGGAGGTGGGGTTAGGATCAAACCTCACACAGATCCAGAGGTACAACAGGGATACATGAAGGCATTAGACAAGTTGGTACCCGACAGGGAGGAGTGTGCTAGATTGCGCCTTGAATTAGGAAAATACTTCAGTTGCACTGCTAACTTTGGTTCTTTCCATGCAATGGAAGACAGAGACAGATTTGATGCTCTCACATGGTGGGAAGCATATGGCGACATGGGACTTTTGCCAAAGTTGGCAAAAAAAGTTCTCTCACAGGTTTTGAATACTTCTTCTGCAGAGAGGTGTTGGAGCACCTACAACTTCATACATAATGTGAGAAGAAACAGGCTGAATGAAAACCGAGCTGAAAGCCTGGTTTATGTGCATTACAACTTGAGGTTGTTGAGCCATTACTGTGATCGGGCATATGAGGATCAATCATACAGAGTCCAGGACAACAACCCAGAGGATGATAATTTGGAGGACGACACGGTACATATGGAAGAATTGGAAGCAGAACTTTTTAGGGATGATGACGAAGCATCAGCACCACTGCCACACACAGGGCCCGTCCCACCATCCAGTAGCAGTGTGGGTGCCAGTGCCAGTTCTCGATATCCAACTATTGTTCCTTTGCAGATTCAACCTCCACCTTCTAGTCATGGTCGTGGACGTGATACTCCTGAGAGTACTAGAAGACCATCATTTCCTCGTGGCTCGCACAAATTAGACATTTCTCGTGGGCGTGGCAAGGGGCCAGCCAATAGATAAAATAGATTTGTTGTTTACTAGTCTTTTCTATTTTCTAGTAGTTTTTATCTTTTATAACTGTTGACAGTTGAAACTTGACTCTTTCATATATTTAATGACAATTTAAGTTTGAAGTTTGAATTTGAAAGGTGAAACTTTGAAGTTGGCATTTATAAGTTTACAAGTCATTATGAATTATGAATATGATGTTTCATGAAAGTCATATGGTTATCAATGAATGAATGATGATAAATGTTATATATCAATGATGATAAATTGTATATATTGAATTTTGAAATCAATGAATTAATGATGATAAATGATATATATCAATGATGATAAATGTTATATATTGAAATTTTGAATCAATGATGATAAATGTATATTGAATTTTGAAATCAATGAATCAATGATGATAAATGAATTATGATATATATCAATGATGATAAATGTATATTGAATTTTGAAATCAATGAATCAATGATGATAAATGAATTATGATATATATCAATGATGATAAATGTTAGATATTGAAATTTGAAATCAATGATGATAAATGTTATATATTGAATTTTGAAAGCTTGAAACCTTCAGATTGATGATTTGCGAGTCAATATGTTGTATGCTTCCAACTCGTGGGCGTGGTTGATGAAGATTATAACTTCTAGATGATTGATGTTATATGATTCAATCTATGTTTTTATGTTTTTTATGTCTAATTGATCATTCTACATGCTTTTGTTGACATATATGCATCAAAATATTAAAAAAAAAAAATATATATATATATATATATATATATATATATATAAATGCTCCCTGAAACACTCTGGACCGGGAGCTTTTGAAAATGGCGTTCCCGCTCTCGCTCCCAAGCAACCATGGCTGTAGCAGTTTTCCCGCATTGGGTTTTTCTGAGGACATTGGTCCAAAAACAACTGTGTCAGATGTGTCTATGATTTACTCTTGTTCAGATTTTGTTTCTGCACATTTAATTTTCCGCAGTTAATTTGTGAAGGTTGTAGTGTATGAGATTTCATTGTTTACAGTAGAAAACCGTAAATAATTTGTTCAAAGGAATTAACAAATAGAATATTTCTCATCAGTTGTTGCAGTAGGATTCTGGGAAGCGGAATTTTCACAGATTGTCCCCTTTGTCATTGCATTTATTGTTCAATCTTCAATTACTGTTGATGACTGGAAAGACTAATTGTAATTGAAAAGTTTGCTAATTGAAGTATTGAATTGGACAAAAGTAATTGATTCAGCATAGAAAAATATGAACAAATAACATGTAAACGTATCCAAATTTTTGGGCTCATAACTATGATAACTATCCAAGCCTGGAATGGTGTCAAAATTGAGGTCTGTAGAATCATCTCATGGATCAAAATAAAGTTACCAAAAGAAGAGCTATTAATGTAATTTGGACTAGCTAGTGATCCCAAGTTGTTGCATCTGTTGCACTCTGAGAAATCTATACTAACACTGGTCTCATTGTTGCAATGGTAAAAAATGTTATGACAAGTGATTGTGCCTTTGAAGCAAAGACGATGATTCTTGTTGATCATGGAGTATGTTGTATCAATGAATTTTGATAAAAAAGTCTATTAGCAATGGAACAGCAAAGTGTATCAGTTGCAAAAGTGGGATTGGTAACGAGTTTTATTGGCAACGACAAATCCTATTGGTGGTTATTATAACCGTGCAAAACCATCAAAGAGATCTTGAAGTTGAGCACAACCTTTTGTCACGTTTTGACCTTGTATTTATTTTTGATAATCCAGATGAGCTCCTAGACAAATGCATATCTAAATATATCATGGCGCTTCATGTAGGTTCAAAAGATCGGCATAATTCTACCAGAAAGTCTTTATGCCAAATCAATGTTAGTGCAGACGAAGGAGTCTAAGAAATGGATCATTAACGGCAACGCTAAAATTGAACCCTCTTAGAGATTGTGATTTTGTTCTTTTGCCAGGACCGCTTCTCTGCAAATTCATTGCTTGTGCAAAACAAATTGTCCAAGCTAAGTATATAATTTCAAGTTAAGATCCATTCTCTATGGAATTCATGCGAACTTAAGACACTTTATTTCTGACGAAGGAATGAGAAATCTAAGTCTACCTATCTAAGGAATAATTTGAAGACATGTGGCTCTGTGATGTGCGTAAGAGGTTCCTCTAGTTTTGATTATATATATATATATATATATGATTGTTATCTTTGTGGAGCTTCTTCAATGAACTTTCTAAGTTAAGTATAGACATCTCTCTGTGATTATTCAAGAATGTGATTCGAACCTAATCCAAAGGAATCATAGTATAAATCTTGTGTTATTGAAGAAAGGTTGAGACTCCTTTAGGCCTTGTATACTAGATCCCTTGTATTTTAAGAAAAGGTCACAAAAATCAAAATCTCTAAAGACCGAAGGCATGTCACTATGATCTTAAAAGTTTGCATTGATTTTGAGCAAGGCTTATATTTATAAGCCTTGTTGAAGTAAGGCGACCCGATTGATCTGAAAGTCGCCCTAAATATATCAATGTGAATTGATCTATTGCAAAATAGTGTCACATGAATCCGAAGATGTTTAAAGCAAGATCAGCTTTTTGTACCCCTTTTGGAAGTCAACTTCAAAGCCTGTTGAAGCATCTTTGTCGCTATTGTTGAATCTTAAGGAAAACAAAAAAAAACTTGGAACAGGCCTTATAGAAGGAATTCTCTTGGAGCATTCTTATCCACTTGTTGAAAGATTTGAAGTTACTTTATGAAGGTTGAGCTCAAATTTTGAATATCAAGGACTGAGTCATAAATAATTGAAGACTTTCTGATTTGAAGATCTTCCTTATATCGAGAAGACCAAACTTTACTATTATGGATAAAGGGTTTCTTGTTCGTTTGATGATCTAGGTATAAATGAATGTCCAATTTCTCAAAATAATTTGGGATTGTAAAACCACTAATAATGGTTTGAACAAGAAAGCCCTAGGGTTTGTGAAACTATCTCATGATTCTTGGATCAGCAGCAAGCTCTTGGAGGTCACACAAATAGTTTGTTCCAACAAATTCCATAATGGAGGCAGAATATGTAGTGGCTGCAAAAGCAATGAAGAAGATTATGTCGATCAAGAAAATACTCGAAGATTTGCAAGAAAAACAAATGAATTCTACTCTTTTGGTTGATAATATTCTGCAATCAAGTTGGACAAGAATCCCAAATTTCATGATCAACCCAAACACACCAACACAAAGTATTATTTGATTCGATACCATGTAGAGGTCAAGAATCTGAAATTCCATAATCGAACCAAACAAATCAACACAAAGTATCATTTGATTCAATACCATGAAGAGGCCAAGACTATTCATCTAAGGCATTGTTCCTGAAATGAACAAATTATGGACATCTTCACTAAAGCGCTTGGAAGAGAAAAGTTTGAAAATTTTAGAATGGTGCTTGGAGTGACAAACACCCCTTTGGCTAAAGAGGGGGAATAGTGGACATAATCCTTCAGGATTTTTGTCCTTGTAAACAAAATTGTAAATAACTAGGAGAATTTGAAAATGAATGGACTCTTATAGAATGAAACAAAGAGTCAGTTGTATAAATTTGATTGCACATTAACAGAAATTATCAAGTGGAGTTACACATCCTAGTCTCACATAGTCAATAGCTACTTGTGGGCCAATGAACTTATGGTAAGCAACTACTTTCAAATGCGACTATAAACTTCTACATATAACATCCAATGCAAGTTTACGTTTTTGACTTGTAACATCCACCCCATATTTTAGCCTTAGTAGGAAGGAATGGAAAATCTTTGACACAAAAATTCTCCTTACTCCTATGTGTGTTTGTCATTTATAAATAAATGAAATTTCTACGTAAAGTAGACCGAGCCTTAAATACATTATGTACTAGCTCAATGCCACAATCCTTAATGTCCATCAGATATAAAGTAATTTAATTATATTAGTAGTCACTAATTTGCATAATGTAATGAAAATATTCAAATAGTTTGGTTGGTCCATATACTACAATAATTATGTTTTGGCAACATAGGCCCCTCAATTGGTGGTACTAAAGTGGTCTAAGAAATGCATTGACAATGTTGTTTTCAGTGAAGAGAATCTCTCTCATGATTATTTTGTTAATTTTTAAATTGTAACTACTTTATCCAATTCTAACATGAATATGACAATAATGAAATTTACCAGTCAAAGAACCATGATCAGTGTGCCATCCACACCAAGAGGAAATCCCATCAATGTTTTGATTCTGGTCGCTGCAAAATACTAGTACTCAGTAAATCTATTTATATTTCGCAAGAAATGGCACTCTATCTCAAAATTGATCATATATCTAAATCATTGAAATTTTCAATGGGCATTAAATCCAGAACAGGAAAATGCAATCTTCATGTGATTAGAAGTACAACATGTTGAAAATTGATGTGTATTTAATGAAGGTCCCCAGAAGAATTCCATTATAAGACTTTTGGAACCAATGCATTTCGTGATTTAAGAGAATGATTTTAAAAGTCACATAGTTTAGGATGTTTGATAAAATTTCTAAAATGAAAAATTGAATGAAAACACCATATTCTTCTAACGTATCATAACAATAAAGTTTGTTCTTTACTACAATTTGCTTCATGTAATGTAAAATGGGTAATTTGTAAAAGGTTCCACTATATCATGTGGGGACAATACAAATAAATCACCAATAAGATGTTCTCAGGAATTTAATTTGTATTTCTATGTAGGTTAATCTTGTGGCAAATGTCTAAAAGGTTTGTGCTATTCATAGTAGTGATAATTAGTGAAAAAAACAACTAGGGGTGTTCATCCAACTTCAAGAGGAATCATAAGATTAGTTAGAAATCAATATAGCCACATCTCAGTGTTAGCTTTCAAAGTTACTCCAAACGTATTAACACATGCTTAGAGGATGTTGCATGTGATGTGAGTGCATAGTGTATGGACAGCCCTTCGTTGTTCCATGATGGACTTACACATTGGAGGTGGATTTCTCTTTGTTTGCTAGACCTTAGCTCGATACATGTGTGCCATTCTTCCCTGAAGCAATGTAGACTAATGGAGCTTAAGTGCATTCTTCATGATGGCCACACGGAGCTTGTTTGCTTGAGAAGACAACTTGCTTCATAGGAATGTTGGGCATCTGCGAGTAGGTCATTGAACCTTAGATGTCATGAGCACACTTAGTTTATTGCATGGAGGCGTGTACTTGAATTGAGGAAAGTTGGGTTGAGACACTGATCATATAGGTGGGGTGAACCTAGAGGAGCACATGGCATAGGAGGAGCATTAGACCCTTGTAGACTTGAGGAGGTGGAATGTTGGACACATCACACGGAGAACCTATGCCTCGGATCCTTGCTCGTTGGAGGTCTTCACCTTACACATCGGAATGTGCCACTTGGAGTTGGAGCACTCCACATGTGAGCATGCTTGTGTAGAGTTAGGTTTCTTGTAGTGGACTAGATCCACTTTATATTGTTGGCCTCCCTTACCTCTCATATAAATAGAAGATGGGGAGTCCTTCCATACATTCAATCATCTCATACTTGTACAAGAGATGTGAGCAATGGAGTGCACCTCTCTCTCTCTCTCTCTACTCTTTATTTTACTCTCTCTCTGTCTTGGAGCATTAGGTTCTTGGAGGAAGATCAAGGGAAATGTAGGGATAGGGTTTTTTCTAGAAACAAGGAAGCTAGGGTCTGTAATAAGTGCTAGATGGATAAAATAATCATTGTATATTATAGCTCTTGTTAGAGGAGAAGACTAGGGTTTTCCCGCATTTGGAAACCATGGTGCTACTTGTAATGTTTGTTCCATAGGAGAAGAGAAGGAGACATTTTTCATGTGCCAAAGAGGACATGGTAATGATGATGCTAGATTGGGATGACAAGCTTTCATTACACATTAGTGGCTAGTGTGACTCCTAGCTAGGAGAAGCTGGTAGCTATGGCTTTCATGGTTTCCTTGGCTAGGGTTTGGAGAGCTTGACTTGTACCAAATTTTTGATAAAACTGTTGTATGTTCGTGTACTTCATGTATTATGTGTGTGGGTATGTGTGTGTATTAAGTTTCCAACGGTACAAATATTCTGTACTTGCAAAATTGATTTTCAGTTTGTGTTATCTTCTTGTTTGTTTGTATTACAACTCTTATTATTGTTCATGCTGATTTGACATATCATATACCTAAAATTGTTGAAACAATTTAACATGCAACATGAAGATCAGAGAACAGATTTTCTGCTGTAAAATTCCACTTCAATAAATCTATTTCAAAACTGTTAAATGTTTGGAAAATGTAAATTGTTGGCATTGAAGTACAGTTGTGTTGTATTTATTCTCTTGGGCTGCTGGGTGACTTGGGTTGAAATAAAGTAAAGTATTAGCTTTTGCATATGAAAACATAGATCAGCCGTTAGGCTAAAAACTCACATGGATTCGATCTGGGAAACCTCAAGTAAATGAGGTGAAATTTCAGATTTGCATCAATTGCACTGAGATTCAAAATTTCTATACTAATCAATTAATTTATTTCAACACAAATGGAATTTATGTGTATCCCTTTGTATGGTGGTTCGCCCTACCTTAAAAGATTATTTATGTACCATAGTTTATTTTATCTAGGAAGGTTCATCGAGCTTCTAGGGGAACATTATGAGAGGTTTAAAATCCTTATGCATACATCAATTCACAGTATTGATTCAACCAAGGTAGCTACAATGTTTCAGTGTGGATCACTTGAGTCTTTCACCAATGCTGTTCACATTGTCGGTTCCAATTTTGTGCAGACATTTTATTCTTTATGTTTGTCATCAATTCCACCATCCTAATGAATAAGAAAATGATCATTTTTAATATTTGTCTATCTTTGATTCTATTCATGCCTATCATCAACTTTATTTCTCCCTATCATTGATGCAACTTGCCTTACAAATCAGCAATATGGGTAACCCTAGAAGAAAGTTTTTCTCCTAGGATGCAGATTTTCAGTCAACAACCTCATATGATCATCAGATAGTAGCTTCAAAAATGCTTCTAACCCACTCATTGGTCAACTCAACCACTTGATCACCACGCTTTTTTGATGTAAGTGCATCAGCAACCATGAGGTACATTAGCCATTGCTTCATACAAATACTTATAACTAATGTTTTAGGTATCTAAGTAAGGATCATGGGTTGAAATTCGATTATCTATCAATATGCTTGCAAGTTGTACTCGTCGCCTCATTTCACCTTGAGGTCTTTCATTCACTTCTAGGAGGGGTACAAATAGGAGGCCTTGATAGAGGTATCATGTCCATATCCTTCCATAACACTTGCCATATATTCCTTATCAATTGTCCTTTCTTTCATTTGGTTGTTATCAATCGTTCATATTCATTCTCCATTTGCCTCATCGTATGAGAAGAGGAGATCAAAAAAATCCTAGAGGTTGATGCAACTGTAAAAAGAAAGAATGTTAAAAGCATGTGCCAATAGTTAAAATGCAAAAGAAAGTGGAAAGGGATTAATGATCATTAAAATCGAAGTAACTTGAGCTCTACCACCCCCTCATGTCACGCCATCACCCTATTCCCATGCATATCACTCCTATCAAAGTAAAAGAAGATTGAAGAAATATCCCAACTCCTATGAGAGATAAATTTCCCATACTAAAAGGGGATTGATATAAAATGAAAGCTTGCTAAACAAGCCAAATCAAAGTAAAGAAAAAATATAAGTAAATGGTGGAAAAAGCAATGTCCAGGAAAGTGTGACTCAAGTAATGCAAGTGCTCATGGATGATGGTCTTGCATAAACCATGTACAATACCTCTCATGAAGTACAACCAAGCCCATATCACTCAGCACTCAAACCTATTGATTGAAGGGTCGGCGTGGGAACTATGCCTCACCCTAGTGCTAGGAGCACCTAATAGGGGCATTTGATGATTCTCCCATATTGAAATCTAGCAACTTGTGTAAAGTCTTAAGCTAGTGTGAAAGTTGAAGAAGATACTTTGTATGATATATTTAGATGGCTCTAACATTAAATATGGTCCACTTTTTATGCATCAATGACTCTTGTGACAATGTTTTCTCGAAGATAGAAGAATTTTCTACAAGATCGAAGTCTCAAAAGCAAGGTTGAAGTTTCCAGGTCGAAGAAAGAGCTGCATAGTGTTGTTGTTGTTGTTGTTGCTACCAGGTCGAAAGTAGGATCAAGAAGAAGGCTGACCTGATGTGGAGGAAGTGTAAGTCAAGGTTTAGAGTCTCAGGAAAACTAGAGAAGGAAGAATTACTGATTGGGGTTTCCCCTAGAGTGGGGTTTTGCCCTGGCTGCTGGCCTATATCTACTGTCCTTGATCTATGTGCTATTGCTTTGATATTTACTTGATGAACTAAGAAGAAAGAAGATAATAAGAAACTAATATGAATTAAGGAACATCACAAGTAAACTATCAAGAACAAGAAAATCTTTCTGCCTTTCTGATTTTCTAACAGACCTAGTTGGTTCCTGGTTCCAGATTTTAAAACTATGCTCCACACAAGGCACTAGACATAAACTGGAGTTATTGGGGGCATATTTAGGACTCCTCCCTTGGATGTTTAGGGGGTTTTTGGCCTAAATAGTAACAATGGGTCCCTGCCCTGTGTGTGCCCATCTAGCAAGGCTACCAGGAGCTTAGCACCTTTGCTAAAAAGGTCGGCAATAGAACCCTTAGTGGTCAATGAACTCAAGATAATTGGGTTATTTGATCCCTAAGATATACTAGGGAATCCTCGTTTGTGTTTGATTTTGTCCATCACTAAACCAAGGGGGGTTCTTGCAGAAGTGACAGTGGTGACACTCCCATTGTTGCACTTGATCTAGATTTCCTAGTGAGACTTTGCACTATGGTGCTATATTTTGTTGTAACACAACACTTTATAGTATTAATAACATTCATAATGTTCACACTCAGAAAATGTTGGTATATTTTCAAGTTTTTAATATAAATCTCAATTCCCTTCCTTTTATCTCCACTTAGAAAACTTTGTTTTACAAACATACAAGTCCCCTTCCTGCAATCCTCTATTGTATGTGTGCCCCTGATATTGTTAATATCCACTATGTTTTTACCAAATACCTTAGAACCAAGGTCTGATCCTCCCAACTGTCAATCCATACCTTGGCTCTAGCACCATATAAGTTTTTAAACTGCTTTCCAAATTTTGGTAAGCATGGTCATTGCAATATTATCCATCTATTATCAAAAGACTAATATCGTATTATTTCTATTTAGTAATAACACATCTTTTCTTTATGACCTTTGCTTAAACTAAGAAAAAAAGAGTTTACTTTTAGAGTATCATTGCATATTTTACAATGGCCATATCTTGTATTACATATCTTAATACTTTCTACCATGAATAGGTACTTTATCATATGTTATGCTGATAAAGTGGCGATATAATAAACTAACAGTCAATTAGTCATGTCACTTTGTTGATAAGTTAAATAATTAGTTTCATAACCTACATCTCTCTCATGACACATCTCTATGTATTTACTACTAGCTTTCATGTCTGGTTGAAAAATATATCAAATCTCTTTTCTCTCTCTACATATTTATGTATATGTGCTATGTGCATGTTTAATATAGAGCCTACAAAATCTTTATCATTGATGCTATTTCAGTATGGTGAAAGAGGGCGTTACTTAATTAAAGTCATTTTGCAAAGATGTCTAATAAGACATGAAAAATGTCAGTCATCAATGTTTAAGGAAAGAAAACCGAATATGTAATATGGGCATCTTCTCTCCTTTTCTAATCTTCAAGCCCTATGCATTGAAAGAAAAATAATGAAGCAGGAACAGAAGATCTCATAGGCACTTGAGATGCAAAGAATTTATCAATTTCAAGATAAGCAATTATAAATCCTTTCCCAAACATCCATTCAAAGTCGCATTATATTTAACAAACTATCAAAATTCACTAGTGCTTCCTGACCTTTGCACAGCAGGAAAATAATGTAGCAGACGCCCCTTATGGCACAATGATCGCCCAAGCATAACCTCCAACTTGTGTACTTCATTAAGAGGACTCTGTTTTGAGACTACTCAAGCTCCACAAAGTCAAGTTAAAGCTATAAAAATATAATTATAAAGTGGAAAAACCGATGTCCTAAGTTCAACATATTGTCATCAACTGCAACAACATTTAAATAACATCTAAACATAATCACTTCGATGAATATCACTATTTATTTGATGAATCTGTATGTGCAATCAAAAAATATAAGCAGTTCTAAGATTAAAGAATCTAACAATAAAACAAACTTTCAAGCTACTAAAATGATTGAAAAATCAGTTAATTCTTTTCCATATTTTAAATATTGAGAAGAAGCAATCAAGATGCATCACAATTAGGATTGAGATCAACCATCCATAATATTTACTTTCAAAGCGATATTCTTGAAGGATTAGCTGATATGTGCACAAAATGATGAGAAATGAGTAATTATCCTATATTGATGTAATTCTTAGAAATGTTTGAAAACAGAATTAGGAGAACAAATTCTAGAAAAACATGTGGAAGATAGGAAAAATAGAAAGCAAGTGGAAGCTTGAAAGTAGTAGCTGTTGATTTTTTGTGTAGCATCGGGAGGTATTCCCACCTTGCTAAAGGAAATCTCCAAGTCAGCCTAAGAGATATTAAATAAAAATTATTTTTTCTTTTTAATTTGGAGCATCATGTAGGCTCAAAAGGACAAGTCGGCCCCACCAAGAAAGGGTGTGTACCTTGAGCAAATTCACACCCATTAAATCAATATATATACATGATTTGACACTTCATTTTGCTCAATTCATCACATATTATCTCTTCTAGTGCAGCCACATGTGTGACAGAAAGAGGCTGACTTGACTGGAGTTTGACTGAGTTGCGGGATGGGTCACGGCAGTTAGACCACATTTCACCAACCTGCCGAAAGTTTGTTTTGGGCCAAGCTTGACTGCAGTTGACTGAGCTGCAGGAGGCCGAATTTGACAGCAGGAATTCACAGCTGACTGCAGGAGTTGTAGGGCCGAATTTGACCGTAGAGCTTACCGCAGGTCTAAGTTTGACCAGGCTGGTTTGACCGCAGATTTTGGGCAGTTTGACCAACATTGACTTCTAAGTATTTTCAACAGTTTGACCTCCCTTGACTTGCTGGAGTTTGACCAGATTTATATGGTATTTTGCCTTGGGTATTGGCACAGATTTCTAGAAAAATTATTGATTTGTATACCATGCCGAAGAATCATTTCTCCTAAGAAAAGTTGTTAGGTTTTCTCCCATGTTTGGGTTTCCTAGGGTAAAGATATTGTTGCATGGTTGTCTCTTTATGATCTTTACTGTTTCTACTGCATTTACTGTTGCGATATTTGTGTATAATTGCTCAATGATATCAATGGCATGAGATAAATTGTTTGAAGATCATTATGTAGTAATTATAAGATCAGAAGATGGGTTTCTACTGTGCATCATGTAGAAAATTGTTAATTTTGGACAACTAGGTCCAAACTCCATGTTGTGATGCTCAGATGAAGATGCCAATATTTTTATTGGATTCCTCTTTCAAAGAGGTGCAAGATTGATCTAAAGATCATCTTGATCCGATGAGCAGCACATTTATTTTGAATTTATTCAAAATATGTGCAGGTCGGCCTGAAATGAAATGTAGGCTTGAAGCCCCAGAAGTTGTGTCACACACCCTCACTAATGGATATAAATCGGTCAACGTTGGAGGTCATTTTCACTCATCCATCACATCACATTCTCTCTCCTCTCCACACGTGGGAAAATTATAGCAAGAAGATTTATGTTTCTGACCTAGGGTTTTTCAGTGCAGATTTGACCAGCATTGACTTTGGTCAACACTTGGTCAAACTGACCCAAAACATGGTCAAAATTCTGATTTCCCTAGTCCGCATTTTTTGGCACTGAAATTGAGGTTGAGCGATGATTTTCACTGGGCTACGTTGACATTTTGCTGCTGTTGTTTTGCGTTGAACGTTGACTGGGACAACATTGACTTTTGTTGACTTTGGGTTGACTGATCTAGCTGTCCGTGAGGGTTGTGTGACACTTCTGGTTGGCTGACCGTATTGAGACTTTGTTGGTTGAAGCATCTGTTGAGAATTTGTAGGGCTAGTGATTAACTCAAATTCTCTTCTTGATAATTACTTGTGAGCTTGCTTATGTATTCTCTTATTTTACTTAGTTAATCTTTCATCAAGTCAATTATCAAAGTACTTAGTCAAATGTAGACACAGAATAATTTTCACTTGTAACTGAACATCTTGAAATGTAGTTAGGAAGGTAAATCTCTGATTTACCTTCCTCACTTTCTACCACCTTTAGATCATTGTCTTGACTTTGACAAATTCTTTCCTCAAATGCTTTAAACTCAAAGATGTTCTTACTTTACCCTTCTTGCACCTTCAGTCACTGAATCTTCAGGCATTGTACCTTCAGTCATCATACATTCAGTCATTGTACCTGCAGTCATTTCTGCGTCAGATTAATCCGCATTTTCTTATCCTTTTTCAACGCTGTTCATCTCAGATTTTATCTGCAATTTATACTCCTTAATCTTCACTAAATACTGTCCTTAAATCTGCATCTTTTAACTGCAGTAATACCTCAGACAGATCCGTAATTTTTCTTCTCTTTACCGCAGCATATGTAAGGGTATAAATAGTTGTTCCTGCCAGATATTAAGTCGACATGTAGGCCGACTTCAACACAATTTTGTAGGCCGACTTCCACACAATTTTGTAGGTCGACTTCCTTGTAGCAATTAGGCTTATCTTCAACATTGAATATGGGCAGTCTTGAAGGCCATTCTTCCGCATTGTCTTGGAGGATATTCTTCCATTTACATGACTCTTAATTACATTTTTCCTTTTCATAATTACATAGTCAACAAGAAGACCGACCTAGTTACATCTTTTCAACACTCCCTCTTAACTAGGGAGGTATTCATACAGGTACAAGGTTACTTTCAAACATAAGAATCTCATAAGAATAATCGGATTGGTAATCGCATCTGTATAGCATCATATCAACCAGCATTGTACTAGTGCAAGGCCTTGACTAACAGCCCCATCTCTTCAACGAGACAATGGGCTTCAATGCTGGCGAGACACATGACTTATAGACACCTTCTTCATTGTCTCTCCAAGGTACATACTCCACCCGGGTGTTCCCAAAGTATGACCTTCCTGGACTATTCTTCTCTTAGGTAGCTAGCCCTTAAAGAATATCGGTCCCCGACTACTCTTATCTTGAATGCCCTATCACATTCTCAAAGAGCATCGAATGCCAGATGATTACCCAATCCTCCATTTTGTCTTCCCAAGACCAGAATGATGTGTCTATCTCTCCCTCCTAGGGAGGACCTTATTCCACAAGGGAGTGTACTCATTCTTATACAAAGAATGTACCTAAGCTCATCCTTAGGAGTTACCAAGTTTCTTCCAAGTAAGAAACTTACCATCAGGCTCCCTCTTAATCAGGGACCTCCAGCAGCAATGGTGAAACACCCATCTTCTCATGAAGAATTCCTGTTCTTGATGTCATGGATTTCGATATTGAGGAATCTCCAACTTTTAGCTTCATAGGGCCCAGATCATCCATCACTTCCATCCTGAGTCATGTCAGCTATCAGAGTGATTCATCAAACTTCCTTTATCTGGTCCATTGTTATGTCATGTTGCTTTCCTTCGAATCACTTCCAAGGATCATACATCCTTTCTCATTATTAGCAGCCCTGCACAGATTCATCCAGATAAACAAATTAATATTAACTGTTAGAACGAAAGTTACCTTAGTGATGATCTTTCACCATGACATTTTCTTCTAGGCATCGGCTTCCTTCATACAGATTGACACATCTCCTAATGATATGTTTTTTGCCAAAGGTCTTCTTCTTTATCAGACTTCTGTCAAAGTCCACATATCTTTCCAGGGGATCTCTTAATCACATCTTGACATGGTTGCTTTCATGATCTCTTTCTCTCTGCACATTCTAGGGATTTATAACCTTTCTAGTTTCTTGTTCATATCCAACCACCTCATATTTCATGAGGACATATTATGTTGATTTCATTTGTCCGTGTACTGAGAGATACTCCTCCATAGATCATTCTTCTAAATACAGAAGTTCATTACCTGCAACCATATGACTTCACAGCATCCAATGTTAGTATATAAATATATACATACCTCTTTACCCTTTTTCCCTTGAGTCATTCTATAGCAATTTTAGGAATGAATAGCTTCATTCCCTTGGCTTGTTTCATCAATATGTCATCACATCCCAGAAGTATGTTTCTATGATGACCCTTGCTCTTTGATGACTACTTTCTTAACATTTGTCAAAGAGGTTTTCCCGAAGCTGATTGTTTCCTATCATATATCCAATAGAAATCAATTCATAAGTTTGCGTGATTTTCCTTGAACTTCTTTTCTTCAGCTTCCTTCATTCTTTTCGATGGTATGCAATTCCTTTCTTTCTCCTATTGGGATTGTCCCTTTAGGACCATTGTAATATCCCCGAGGGAAATAACCGATAATACACGAATATGCCGAGACGAGATATAGAAAATGCAATCTTGAACCGGATGTGGAACAAATGCCCAAAGAATGTGGCTTGAGCCATTTTATTAATGCGAAAGTACATAGAGAGGAGTACGAAAAATCGGGGAATAAATGCACCTATCCTTACCCTAGGCAAGTGGAGGTCCTCTCGGACAAATAATGGGCTGCCGACAAGGACGGCGTCCTAGGCGGTGAGCGCTACGAGGGCGAAGGGCGGGCCCCACCTTTGGGCCCCATGGTGAAGACCAGATAGCTGATATCAATACTCCAAACCCTCACCAATGAAAACGCTGTCCCTGCTAGTGACAGCGCTGAACAGATGTGGTGCTGGTCACCAAACCCTCCAGATGAAAAGCTCAGCTCCTCAAGGCCAAAAACGCTGTCAAACCCTGCTCACATGACCCTGCTCATCAGATCAGCGTCCTCCCAGATGGATCAGCGTCCCATATGCTCAGATCTGTTGGATCTGAAGCCTACAATCCAGATCTGCGTCCTCCTATATCAGATCTACTGCTATCACCTCAGATCTATGCTAGCTCTGATAATATCTCTTCAGATCTGCAACCTCCAAGGCTGGATCTGATGTTATCTCTTCAGATCTAGGCTGGATCTGCCAATATCTCCTCAGATCTGCAATCTCCCAAGCTGGAACTAATGCTATCTCTCCTGATCTGCAACCTACAGAACCAGATCTGCAAATATCTGCTCAGATCTACAATCTCCAAGGCTGGATCTATCAATGTGCCTTCAGATCTGCGTCCTCCTCTTCCTGATGGAACAGCGTTTTTCCTGCTCAGATCTGGACTGCGTCCTCCCTGGAACAGCGTCCTCACTCTCCAAGGCTGATCAGCGTCCTCTCCCTCCTGGAACAGCGTCCCTCCTTCTCAGATCTGCGCAGCCACAAGAGGGCTTCTCCCTCTCCAAATCTCCACCTGAAAATGCTGTCAATTCCCACTGACCTGAAGGGTGTTACTCAGAAAATAACCTTACTAGGGCGGGCACTCGAAGTCCCCCGAAGCTAAGGGTGAAACCAGAAATAACCTTACCAGGGCAGGCACTCGAAGTCCCCCGAGGCTAAGGGTGAGATCTCCGACTGGAGACACTCGGTTGCACTAAACAGTGCTGCAGACCGACTAAACAACCGGCGTGCTGAAGCAGACAGAAGTCTAGCTCTCAATATCAATATAAAATCATGCATGTCCAAATGAGGTGAGAACCCCACCTTTTATAATGCTAAACTCCTTCCAAAACCTTAACTGCGTCCTTCACTCTCCTTGGCCTACGCAGTTAACCTTGGGTCAGCCTGATGCCTCCCCCATCATACTCATGTGGACCCCCATGGCCCCCTCTCTAAGTTATAACGTCAATCAACTAGGAAAAGAACACTTTATTCATAAAGTGAGGTGACTAAAGTGAGGTGATCCCTCTTATTTCTCACTTTATTTATTATTTCTGACTAAAGCGGCAAAATTAAACAAAAATGAAATATTCCAATTAGCAAAGCTAATTGGGAATATTACAGTCTCCCCCGGCAAAACGTTGCTTGTCCTCAAGCAACTGAAGTGATGGATGCTGTAAAGTCTGCTCGCTCTCCCAAGTGGCATCCTCATCCGGCAAAATTTGCTTGTTCTCAAGCAATGCTTGAACAAGCCTACTCTCTAGCTGATGCTCCCTGCCGATACTGCAAAATGTGCCTGGGTCCCACTGAAACCTCTCTGTCTCCTGCATCACCCTGATATGAAGGGATATCTCAATGCCAGGATCCCAAACTGGCCTCTCATGGTACCGGCCAATCAATAGTCCTCCCGGATCCCATCGCCACTGTGGCCAATAATCGCACAAGTCCCATGACTCGGACTGCTCACTGCCTCTGGCTATGACTAAAGACCATGACCGCTGCTGCTCTGCATCTATGACTGTGTAAGCTGGCCCATCAACTGTGAACCAACTCGTCACCTCTCTCCAATCAAGGCATGGAGTTGAAAATATAATGAGGAATATCTCCCTCCTGTGGATCCTCCATCTCCAAGCAATCACCCAGACAAAATGAGCCACCTCCCAACAAGGCAACTCCTGAAAATCTCCTTCCACCTCAAGCCCTGGTAATGAAGGTGGGCTGAAAATATGAACTTGGCAAGCATCATAGCTTACCCCATGCTGTCCTTCTCTCCACTCATGACAAGTGTAGAGTCTATGCTGATCCTGGGCTGCAAAATCATTGCCTTCCAATGGCAAAGTGAAAAACAATCCACCATAGAAGGTTCCTCTATCAATGAAGAACAAGCTGGCCCAAAACAACCCGTCCATGAAGAATATGACATGGTCATCATGGATCACCCTAATGAGATGTTTGCTGAAGGTTCTACATGAGGATACATAATGCAAACAATCTCTCACAAGGATACAACGTAGTCTCATCCACTGCAACCTCAGAAAATTACATGGCAAGCAATGTACATCTACTAATGGATAGCAAATGGCTGAATATGAAAACGATAAAAGACCAAACAATTGCCCATGGCTATACAATGGATGACTATCAATCTCATGGCCCACCTCAAAAGAGAGCACATATGTAGTAGTGGTGGCCATGCCTCCTCCCATGCTCCCATTAGAACATGTAGTGCAGAAAATACTCAAGGACACATCCAGCTCATGTGTCTCTCTCATAATCAAGCCTCCCATATAAATCTGATCTATATCAGCAAATGGAGACATGATCATCAACAAAATGAAGGGAACGCTGAAGGTTACATGTGATGAAGAGAGGTACCAACAGCTTCCCCAACAAGTACAGCGCAGTTTTACAAGTTGCGGCTTGATAAGAGTACAAGGCAAAATGTTTATGTTAAACATGCATGTCTTCATATAATACATGATATAGTGCTGCAAATGAACATACATGAGGTGATAAAACACTTTCCCAAAGCCACAAAAGATATGGTTGCCTCCATCATGTAGATTGGCCCGATAAAACTCACGGAGCAACATGACAAGCTTGCCCCCTTGTGAAGCAATGCACTGCATAGGAATGGCAAGAGTGTGCAAATCAATGAATGTATAGGCAAACTCCTCACCATATGCTGGAAGTAAGATGGTACATGGATCCATAAATGAGTCCTTCATATTGTTCTGGCATGCTATGAAGAAGAATGAACCATGTGCTACAAGAAGATAATCCTCCTTATGCTTGGAAATCCAAGTTAAGAAGAATATGCCATAGTGATAAATGTCTCTATCATCATTACCCCCTCTTTGTTCATCAAGTGCAACAAATAGGAAGTGATCCTGGGACCTATGGGTTATAGATCCACCATATCTCTGCTGCGCACACTTCATCCATAATGTCCCGATCCAAGGTGACAACGCTGTGAGCTCATGCAAATAAGCTCCTGTCAATACAAGACTCTGTTCTTTGACATGCTCCTTGTCAAAGGCTTCTCCAATAATGCTACAACAAGTGCGGAATACTTCCCAAGATGGAAGTGCTTCCAAGCCATCATCAAGGATCAAAGAGATAGTGCCATCCCCTCTTCCTCCATCATACAACTCATGTGATGAAGACACAATGAATGATAGGAGTAACACATCAACACCATGCATCCATACTCTACGCTGCTCAATGATGCAAGTATCCATACATCTTTTCCCCATCCTCCTACTCTTAAGAAGAGTGTTTGCCAAGTGATGGCCAAACTCTTTCAAGAGTAACCAGCGCAGCCAAGCCTCTTGCTGCCTTGTGTCATAGATCTGCAAGTAGCCCCCTAGCTCCTTGCTCATCAACCGCGTCCACTCAATCACTTGTGGATGCCTTCTTCTTCTCCTCATCCTGGTATTCCTCCCATGAGGGCTACCATCCTCCCAAATCAAGTTTCTGACTTTGCACTTCATGGGATCTTGAAATATAAACTTCTCAAGGATCAATGAGACCCTATCAAGAATCAAATAGGTGGTAGGCAAAAACCCCCCATCATGATGTGTATGGCTCAAGGGATGTCCAACACAAGCATGAGAGATGTTATCCATCCGAAGATGTCCTCCATCTCCTATCTGCTCTTGTGAGAAGGGAACCAAATCATTGTGTTCCATAGCCCGCTCCACCGAGTACCAACTCAAAATCTCTCTCCATCCAATCTCATCATATGGATGCTGTACCCTATACAACTCTGATCGTCTCATACCGCTATCCAAGTCAACATATGAGATCTGACTAGGTGGCTCTGCCTCTCTCTCTCCAACGGGAAGAGATGACTCAACAGCACCGCCAGTCCCATCCATGCATACCTGAAGGGGAATGATCTGACGCTCCAATGTGCCCTCTGGTTGTACCATCAGGGAATCCAGCTGTTCCCCAATGCGGACCAACTTGGCCGCCGACTTGGCACAAGTCACTCTCATACCCTCCAGCTCCTGGTCCTGCAACAAAATGGTCTCCCGTACTGACGCGGCCTTCTCTCTCAAAACTCGAAGGTCCGTCCGAAGCCGATGGTATCGCTGTCTGCGACCATCATCCGGTACCTCTGTATCTCCTAGTGCCTCATCAATAGTGGATATATCCCCTGATATCTCGCCCATCTGTTGTGTGCTACTACCACCCGAAGACTCGGACATAGCTCCAGTCATCACCTCAGTGGATGGCTCTACCGGGGTAGGCTCTACCTCCTCCACTACGATATCAACCGGCACGGTCAAGGATGTCTCCAATGAGGGTGAATCCTGTGTCACACTAGGTGTAACCTCCGACTCCCTGCAATCCTGTGTGTCCTCATCCTCCAAGTGTGAGGTAACCATTTTAATGGTTTTCCTCCCCGATACTTGGTCAAGCTGGAAAGAGGTATCCAACTTGTCCACTGTGCGCTGTAAGCCCCTATCATGTGAATGCTTGTTCCCTCTGCGAAAGTTGTGAGGTCTACTATCACGCTGGAGCTGAACATAATCTCTACTCGCGATGCGGTGGTAGTCTCCACCATGATGATGCCGGTGCCCTTGGTGTTGATCATAGAGTCTAATGCCATACTGGTACAGGATATATCTCTCGAAGGGGAAAGCATCCATGAATCCCTGTCCGAAAGCCTGATACTCTGCAAGAATGTCAACCATCCGAGCTGGTTCTACCTCTCGCTGTACTGCTATTTCTGTGTCCTCTGGCAAGAATGTGGGCATAGTGGGACGTGTGGGTGTACACGATGCCATATGCCGAGTGGCATTATGATGAACGATCTGAAAACCCCTAGGGAGTTCTCTCTGACTGATCTCCATGTCTGCGAGCCTCTGTGACATATCCTGCATGTGATGGAGGATTACATCCAGTTTTTTATCTGTGTCTGCCATCGGATCCCGCTGCTCTGTGTCTACAGGCTCCTCAGAAACTGCATGGCTGTTGCAAAACCATACTGCTGCTTAACTTCGACCTCCGATTTACTCATTGGAAACTACTCAGAAAATTCCAGGAATTTGGGAAGGTGATCCTTGTCCAAAACCCAGAAAAACCCAGAAAACGTTTCTCCTAATTCCAAACTTCAAAATTTGACCCTTTTTATTTTGGCCCTTTTTCCAACTGCGTTTCTGGTATTGCACTGCTATTGCTCTCCAAAATTTCAGCAACCCTCTGTATGATCTCTCTCCCAATGTCATAGACCACAGGCTGAGCCAGAATTATGCTTTGATACCACTGTAATATCCCCAAAGGGAAATAACCAGTAATAAACAGAAATATGCCAGACAGATATAGAAAATACAATGTTGAACCAGATCATGGAACAATTACACATAGAATGCCAGAAAACTGAGCCATTTTATTAATCTGAAAGTACATAGAGAGGAGTACAAGAAAATCAGAATGAGTGCACCTATCCTTGCCCTAGGAAAGTGGAGGCCCTCTCAGACAAATACTGGCTGCAACAAGGACAGCGTCCTAGGCATTTGAAAGCCCAACTCGAGGGCGGAAGGCCGGGCCCTTGCTGGAACTATGAGGGCGAGAAGACCAAAAGATAGCTGATATCAATACTCCAAACCCTCACCAATGAAAACGCTGTCTCTGCTAGTGACAGCGCAGAAACAGATGGAACACTGGTCACCAAAACCACCAGATGAATGGATCAGCTCCTGAGTGCTGGAAAACGCTGTCAAGCCTCTCTCACATAACCCTGCTCATCAGATCAGCGTCCTCCCAGATGGATCCGCTTCCTGTATACTCAGATGGCCCGGATGCGGAAACTGCCAATCCGGATACGTGTCCTTTGTCCCTCCGGATGCGTCCTCATATCGGATCTGCTCTCCTCAGATCTATGCTAGATCTGGCAATATCTCTTCAGATCTGCAACCTCCAAGGCTGGATCTGATGTTATCTCTTCAGATCTAGGCTGGATCTGCCAATATCTCCTCAGATCTGTAATCTCCCAAGTTGGATCTAATGCTATCTCTCCAGATCTGCCACTTACAGAACCAGATCTGCAAATATCTGCTCAGATCTACAATCTCCAAGGCTGGATCTATCAATGTGCCTTCAGATCTGCGTCCTCCTCTTCCTGCTGGAACAGCGTCCTCACTCCCAGACTGATCTGCGTCCTTTCTCCTCCTGGAACAGCGTTTTCCCTGCTCAGATTTGGACTGCGTCCTCCTAGGAACAGCGTCCTCACTCTCCAAGGCTGATCAGCGTCCTTTCCCCTCCTGGAACAGCGTTTTCCCTGCTCAGATCTGCGCAGCCACAAGAGGGCTTCTTCCTCTCCAAATCTCCACCTGAAAATGCTACAAATTCCCACTGACACTGAAGGGTGTTACTCAGAAAATAACCTTACTAGGGCGGGCACTCGAAGTCCCCCGAAGCTAAGGGTGAAACCAGAAATAACCTTACCAGGGCAGGCACTCGAAGTCCCCCGAGGCTAAGGGTGAGATCTCCGACCGGAGACACTCGGTTGCACTAGACAGTGCTGCAGACCGACTAAACAACCGGCGTGCTGAAGCAGACAGAAGTCTAGCTCTCAATATCAATATAAAATCATGCATGTCCAAATGAGGTGAGAACCCCTCCTTTTATAATGCCAAACTCCCTCCAAAACTTAACTGCGTCCTTACTCTCCTTTGACCTGCGCAGTAAACCTTGGGTCAGCCTGATGCCTCCCCATCATACTCATGTGGACCCCCAAGGCCCCCTCTCTAAGTTATAACGTCAATCAACTAGGAAAAGAACACTTTATTTATAAAGTGAGGTAACTAAAGTGAGGTGACCCCTCTTATTTCTCACTTTATTTATTATTTCTAGCTAAAGCGACAAAATAAAGCAAAAATGAAATATTCCAATTAGCAAAGCTAATTGGGAATATTACAACCATCTTCTTGTAATGTCCATAGGAATATAATTTCCTCAACAAATGTTTGAGTCTTTTATCCTCTGATTTTTTGCCCTATATTTGTCTTTTTCCATCGGCCAACAAAGTTGAATGAGGTAATTTTCTTGTACATCATCTTTTCCGAGATCTCACGGTTGAGATCTTATGAAGATATCCCTTCTTTCTTTGATACCTCAATTGTGTAATCGGGTCTAAGTGACATAACCTTATTTATAGCATAGAATAGTTCTTTCGGCTTATCATGTATTCTCTTGATGTCTCGATTCTTCATAGACGAGAGGATGTAAGGACTTTGAATGATTCCATAAGAATCCTTTGAGCCCTTATCCCTTTCCATGTATTCAGATAAATCTTGACCTTTATAGACTTTCCATGACTTTACTTTCTTCGAGGACTGTGACTATCCTCCTTATGCAAGGTTTCTTGGTATCTCAACCAGCTCATAGATCTCCCTACAAAAACAAAGTCATTTAACCAAATTTAATTATATTATGAAAAATACTTACTTGATAAGTGAAGATAAAGTTTTCAGCTTGATTTCTTCGATGGCGGTGGAGAAGAGATGTGTTAGTGCTTTCTCTTTGGATGATCTTCTTTGAGGACAAGGAGAGGATCCTTGCTTTAATGAGAGGTAACTTGCCTTAATGGCAATTCCTTTTAGTCTTCTAGCCTTCTTCCTTTATGACATAACTGAGATTGTATCAAGATTAGACCTCCTTGCAGTTATATTGCCAGGACCTTATTTTGTGAGAGCAATGAGATCACTTTTTACTTCTTGTCATAATACCGAGGTATTATTATGTCACTAAAATCTTTCCTTCAAGATAGCACCGATGCTATATGTGATAGCACCAACATATAACAACAAAAACATGTGACTGTTATGGAATGTTACTGAGGTAGCATCGTTATTCTTTCACTATTGATTGGACTCGAAGTAGCATAGAACCAAGCTGTAACATATCACCGAAATCCTCTTTAGTATTTTCACTATGATCTGCACTAGGTATGCCAAGAGCATTGTTGTGATTCCACCGATCTGAAAACACTTCTGAAATTAGCCCGAGATTTTTCTGAGGATGATCTGTATTGTAAACTGTGACATTCGGACTGCAATTGCCTCTCGAAATATCAGAGAATTAGATGCCCTTCCTTAACTGTCACCTTAGCTCTGATTCCATGTTGAGAATTTGTAGGGCTAGTGATTAACTCAAATTCTCTTCTTGATAATTACTTGTGAGCTTGTTTATGTATTCTCTTATTTTACTAAGTTAATCTTTCATTAAGTCAATTATCAAAGTACTTAGTCAAATGTAGAGACAGAATAATTTTCACTTGTAACTGAACATCTTGAAATGTAGTTAGGAAGGTAAATCTCTGATTTACCTTCCTCACTTTCTACCACCTTTAGATCATTGTCTTGACTTTGACAAATTCTTTCCTCAGATGCTTTAAACTCAGAGATGTTCTTACTTTACCCTTCTTGCACCTTCAGTCATTGCATCTTAAGGCATTGTACCTTCAGTCATCGTACCTTCAGTCATCGTACCTTCAGTCATTTCTGCTTCAGATTTTATCCGCAATTTATACTCCTTAATCTTCACTAAACATTGTCCTTAAATCCGCGTCTTTTAACTGCAGTAATACCTCAGACAGATCCGTAATTTATCTTCTCTTTATCGTAGCATATGTAGGGGTATAAATAGTTGTTCCTGCCAGATATTAAGCCAACATGTAGGCCAACTTCAACACAATTTTGTAGGCCTACTTCCACACATTTTTGTAGGATGACTTCCTTGTAGCAATTAGGCTTATCTTCAACGTTGAATATGGGCAGTCTTGAAGGCCATTCTTCCGCATTGTCTTGGAGGATATTCTTCCATTTACATGACTCTTAATTACATTTTTCCTTTTCATAATTACATAGTCAACAAGAAGACTGACCTAGTTACATCTTTTCAACAACATCCTGCTGACCGCCGTAACGCACCAACACACATATATTCTTGGCTTGTCTTTTGTCGATCTACTGGTATGTTCTATCTGCATTTTACTTTCTTGTTTATGTGATTGTTGACTGATATTGGGAGTAAAAAGTAAAGTTGCATCAAGCATACAACATCTACAAAAATTTACATGGTATCGGAGCTGAGGTGAAGACAAAGCCCAAGTTTGTAGCAATCACCGAAGAAGAGCATGGGTACCTCAAACTACAATGGCTTTAAAGTTGATGACAAATTGACTGGGAAGGAAGACTTCCATGCCTGGAAGATGACATTGGATCTTATGTTGGAAGACCAAGATGTCATGGACTATGTGTAGGGTAAAATCCAAGAGCCTCCATCCACTGCAGTTGCTGCCACCAAGTCCAAGTATAAGAAGAGGAAAATTAAAGCAAAGTTGATGAACAGGGACTCAATCCATAAGAGTCTGGTTGCCTACATCTCTGAGCTGGGCACATCCAAGGAGATGTATGATAAGTTGGTCAATATATTCAAGGCCAACAATGCAAATCAAGCCCTATTCTTTAAGAATCAACTGAAGAATATGAAGAAAGACAGGGATGAATCCGTCCAATCATGATTTCTGAAGTTGATCAAAATCAAGAATAATCTTCTGGCTATTGGGGAAACAATAGCTGATCAAGAGATGGTTCTCACCGCACATGGAGGTCTCTCATCCGAATGGCATGTATTCAATACTACCATTCTCAATAACAATGTGATACCTGATTTTGACAAAGTACTATCGAGATGCGTACAAGAAGAGACAAGGATGAAGGAATATGAAAATGAAGGAAATGTTGCCTTCACTGCTCGTGCTAAGAAGAAGAACTTTGGTGGTCCAAGGAACAAAGGAAGAGCGGAGGCCCAAGGGAAGAAAGGTAAATGTTACACTTGTCACAAGCATGGTCACTATCCTAGAGAATGACCTTACAAGAAGGATTCTCCTGATGATGATGATGACAACAACAACAACCGGAGGAATGGCAATCAAAGGAACAATAGGTTCAAAGGAAAGAGGAATGTTTCCTCTGGTGGAAATGGGCAACCTTACAAAAGGTAGAGAAATTCCAGGTATGAGGAATCAAATGTTTTTGATGATAAAAGAAATGAATTCATTCTTGTATCTGCCCTCTCTGTTGCATCACCACCCGACACTATGGCTGTCAGGTTGATAGATAGTGGTGCCTCAAGGCACATCACTGGGTTCAAGGAAGCACTTTCTAACATGGTTGAGAAGGATGTTAATCTGAAAATTATCCTTGGAGATAATGCCACATATCCTGTGAAAGGGATAGGGACTATGACCCTCCACTTGCCTCAAGGTCAAGTCCTCTGCTTGCAGGATGTACTCTATGTACCTAATTTGAAGAACCTTGTGTCTATTTCAGCCATGGAAGACAAGGGTTTCAATGTGGCATTCATTGATGGGAAGGTGTGTATCTGGAAGAAGAGTTTCAAGGAAGCTATCACGATTGGGTTTAGAGTTGATACACTCTACCAGGTTGGAGGAAGTCCACTGGGAGCGATGACATGTGATACTATCCGACAGACTGAACTATGGCACCGGAGGTTTGGACACATTCACTACAAAGCCCTTCCCGAAGCAAGGAAGGTGGTGACAGGGATGCCGGAGTTCACAAATGATCATGAAGGTGTATGTCAGGATTGTGCCGAAGGAAAGCATACAAGGGGACCTTTCCCCTCAAGCGTCACAAAGACATCTGATGTCTTGCAATTAGTACATTCTGATCTATCTGGTATGCTGCTCGTGACATCCTTGGGAGGATGCTCTTATTATATGACGTTCATAAATGACTTCTCTCGCAAAACCTGGATATACTTCTTGAAAAAGAAGGATGAGGCTTTCATGTGGTTTCGTACCTTCAAAGCCGTGGTGGAAAATCTAACAGGAAAGAAGATCAAGATATTGAGAACCGATAATGGCACTGAATATCAAACGAACGAGTTCAAGAACTTTTGCAGAGAAGTTGGCATCAAGAGGGAGAACACAACTGTCTATACTCCTAAACAGAATGGCGTTGCTAAAAGAAAGAATAGGACCATTGTGGAAGATGTCTGTGCCATGCTATGTGACCAAGGTCTACCGAAGTTTCTGTGGGGAGAAGCTGTGAACACTATTGTGTACATACGAAACCGATGCCCACATTCTGCAATGGACTCCAAAACTCCAGAAGAGGTTTTCTCTGGTAAGAAACCTGACATCTCACATTTTAGAGTTTTTGGATGTCCTGTTTATTTTCATGTACCGAAGGAGAAGAGGAGCAAGCTGGATGCTTCTGGGAAAAAGGGAATGTTTGTGGGCTAAAGTGAAACTTCGAAGCCTTATAGATTCTATGTGCTTGGTCAAAGAGAAGTGGAGATATGCCACGATGTTACCTTTGATGAAGATGGTTCCCTCAGAAAAGTAATCAATCTTTCGAACTCTGAGGAAGACCATGAAGTAAGGTCTGGAAATCAGGAAGAACCGAAGGATGAGACGATGCCCGATGTTGAAGGACCAATGGACCCTATTGATCCACCTCCTTCAATGAAGAGAAGACCCTCATGGCTCAGAGACACTCTCGAGGATGTCGAGAATCATATGGCCCCAAGGGAGACAGTCTGTGAGAGCAAGAAGTCGAATAGATACCAAGGGTATTAGCAGCCATGAGTACAATCGTACAATCTGAGCCTGGATCTTTTGAAGAAGTCGTCAAGCATCAAGTCTCAAAGGATGCTATGCACGAAGAATATGAGTCCATTATGAAGAATGATGTCTGGGATGTGGTTCCAAGACCGGAGGACAAAGCAGTTGTCACCTTGAAATGGCTCTATAAGATCAAGCATGGATTTGATGGTAGTGCTGAAAAGTTCAAGGAAAGATTCGTTGCCCGTGGCTTCTCTCAAAAGGAAAGCGTAGACTATGATGACATAATTGCACCTATGGCCCAATATACCACCATCCGATCTATCATAGCCCTTGCTGCTACACAAGGATGGAATCTTCATCAAATGGATGTGAAGACCGCATTTCTGCATGGTGCAATAAAGGAAGAGGTATATGTGCAGCAACCTCTGGGGTTCGAAGTCCAGGATCGAGACACCCATGTTTGCAGGTTGAAGAAAGCCCTCTATGGGTTGAATCAATCACCCAGAGCTTGGTACGAGAGGATAGATAGCTACCTGATGAAGTTAGGCTTCACTCGTAGTAATGTTGATCCGAGCCTTTACTTCAAGGTTGATAGAGAAAAGCCTCTCATTCTGGTGCTGTATGTGGATGACCTATTCCTGACAGGTGATGACCCTCTCATTCATCAGTGCAAGAGGGAGCTCGCTACTGAGTTCGAGATGAAGAACCTAGCACTGATCTATCACTTCCTAGGCCTGGAGGTCTGGCAAAGACCTGGCGAGATTTTCCTTTCTCAAGGAAAATATATTGTGAAGCTTCTGGAAAGATTTGGTATGTTGGACTGTAAGTCCGTGTCGACACCGATGGAGCTCAACTTTAAGAAGTTGAGTGGCAGCGTCGATGGGCCCGTGCTAGAAAATCCTACTGAGTATCTTCAACTCGTAGGGGCCCTGATGTTCTTAGTGAACACCCGTCCGAACATATGTTTTGCAGTGAACACTTTGAGTCAACATATGGTTGAGCCTCATCACTTTCACTGGGTTGGTGCCAAAAATCTTTTGAGATATCTTCGGGGCACGGTAAACCATGGGCTGAGATACACTGTCGGGAGCATGACACTCCATGGATATACTGATGCCGATTGGGTTGGCAGTGTGGTGGATCGTAAGAGCACATCGGGATGTTGCTTCACACTTAGGTCTGCTTCGATATCATGGATGAGCCGGAAGCAGAAGTCAGTGGCTTTGAGCACCACGGAGGCCGAATACATTGCAGCGAATATGGCCTATTATGAAGCAGTTTGGTTGCGAAAGCTCTTCAGTGAGTTGTTCGGGCATGTGCGAGATACCACCGTGCTACTCTGTTATAACCAAAGTGGGATTCAGTTGTCCGAGAATCACGTGTTCCACAATCGATCCAAGCATATTGATATTAGGTACCACTTTATCCAGGATATGGTACAGCGAGGCGCCGTAAGGCTCGATCATATAGGAACTGATGAGTAGGTTGCGGACATTCTCACAAAGCCCCTGGGGAAGGTCAAGTTCCTGACCTTCCGTGAGAATCTTGGTATCGTGGAACAACCCTATTCTGAGGGTCCTGTTGGATGATGAGCTCTTGGAGCTCTGGAGGGCTTTGGGGATAGCTTTTCGGAGCTATAAGCAAACACGGGGCTAGGCTTGCTGAACCTTGTGGTGCTTCTGCCCCACCATTATGATGTTAAGTTGGTTCACCTCTCATGATATGTGCCCCGTATGCATCCTACCCATTGAGTCCCGGACTCAAGGGAAGTACCTCTCATTTGGCTAGTGAGGTGGGAAAAGCTAGAGACCAATAGCAAAGACTAATGGATGCATCAGAGATTGTCGTACTCTCTATGTCTAGGATGGCATGTGTCCAACCACTTGATCTAGAATCAAGTCTAGTGAGGTTTCGGACCTCCTGCTGACATCGAGTCAGATAAACCAAATTCGGGTTGGTATGTGACTCTTTGAGTCTTATAGAGGTTTCGAACCTCTGGGCTGAATTTGTCAATCGGGAATGATGTCTTTGTGACTAACCCACTTTTGTTCTGAAATAAAGAAGCCAGCAAAGCAAGTTACGGCGGGATGACGCACGATGTTTGGATGGCATAGGTGGATGGAGTTCTCCCTAGTTGAGAGGGAGTGTTAATTTTGGACAATTAGGTCCAAACTCCATGTGGTGATGCTCAGATGAAGATGCCAATATTTTTATTGCATTCTTCTTTTGGAGACGTGCACGATCGATCTAAAGATCATCTTGATCCGATGAGCATAACATTTATTTTGAATTTATTCAAAACATGTGCAAGTCGGCCTGAAATGAAATGTAGGCTTGAAGCCCTAGCAGTTGTGTCACACACCCTCACTGATGGATATAAATAGGTCAACGTTGGAGGTCATTTTCACTCATCCATCACATCACGTTCTCTCTCCTCATCTGATTGGTTCGATCATCTACTGGAGTCTCCTCTTCATCCACATGTGGGAAAATTGCAGCAAGATGTTTGGATGGCACAGGCAGATTGAGTTCTCCCTTGTTGAGAGGGAGTGTTAATTTTGGACAACTAGGTCCAAACTCCATGTTGTGATGCTCAGATGAAGATGCCAATATTTTTATTGCATTCTTCTTTTGGAAAGGTGCAAGATCGATCTAAAGATCATCTTGATCCGATGAGCAGAACATTTATTTTGAATTTATTCAAAATATGTGCAGGTCGGCCTGAAATGAAATGTAGGCTTGAAGCCCCAGCAGTTGTGTCACATACCCTCACTGATGGATATAAATAGGTCAACGTTGGAGGTCATTTTCACTCATCCATCACATCACATTCTCTCTCCTCATCTGATTGGTTCGATCATCTATTGGAGTCTCCACTTCATCCACACGTGGGAAAATTGCAGCAAGAAGATTTATGTTTCAAACCTAGGGTTTTTTAGCGCAGATTTGACCAACATTGACTTTGGTCAACACTTGGTCAAACTGACCCGAAATTTGGTCAAAATTTCGATTTCCCTAGTCCGCATTTTTTGGAACTGAAATCGAGGTTGACCGTTGACTTTGACCGGGCTATGTTGACTTTTTGCTGCTATTGTTTTGCGTTGACCATTGACTAGGACAGCATTAACTTTCGTTGACTTTGGGTTGACTGATCTAGCTGTCCATGAGGGTTGTGTGACACTTCTGGTTGGCTAACCGTATTAAGACTTTGTTGGTTGAAGCATCCTGCTGAACGCCGTAACGCACCAACACACATATATTTTTGGCTTGTCTTCTATCGATCTACTGGTATGTTCTATCTACATTTTACTTTCTTGTTTATGTGATTGATGACTGATATTGGGGATAAAAAGTAAAGTTGCATCAAGCATAGAACATCTACAAAAATTTACAAAAATCCAACATATTATCAGAGCGTTGTTGAGAGAGCAGTAATTGAAGTCGGCCTAAGGGACAAGTGTTCAGCAGCTTGACTAGATTTTGATTTCTTGTCAGATGGAGCAAAGTCTTAGAATGGAAGACAGTGGTTACAAATCTTCAAAAGGAAGTTACTTCGGAGCCAGAGGGAGTTGAAGAGAAAACCTCCCTCACCCAATTTTATATAAAGCGAGAAGAGAACCTATCATAACACCTGTATCAAAATATGTGCTTTTAATATTGATGTATCTGTCTTGAAGTCTTTATGCTTGTGTGGTACAAGAGTTGGAAGACCTAGGGTTTGTAGACCCTAGAGAAGACTTGGAGGTTACGACTTGTATTGAAGTCTTCGATGAGAAAGTACTAGGGTTTGTGGGATGAAACCCTAGAGCAAGACTAGGAGTGTTGGATGCAAGTGGAGTTTGTGCGATGCATAGTTGGTTCATCTCCTTGATAGCATGTGAAATGATTTGGTGTTGATGTTAGCTTGTTGTTGAGCCTTTGTGTGGCTAGATAGTTGGATGAATCTGCAAAATGAAGAAACCCCAACCCTTACAATTCATAGAAGAAAAAGGAAAGGAAAGCAGCATGCATCAGCAACAGATGTTGAGGATTTAGATGAGAAGGCACCTCAGAGGAAGTCAAAGGAATTCTTCCTTTAGGATCTACTACCAGCGATGTTGAAGGAAACTATTTGAGTGGCGTACCAGTACTCGGGGTGGCCTGAAACACTGAAACAGGCTTGAAACGTCGCCAAAATGCCGTCGGTCGTAACGTACGGTGTTTTGCGATTTCGAAACGCCGGATGGTACTTTCAACGACGTTTCATGTGCAACAGGCCGAGTTTCGATGGCCAAAAAGAGGGCATAGGCCCCATCTAACACCAAAACACACTAATAAACCAATTTTTATGTGGTTGTTAGCTAGATTTAATTAAAAAATTTACAAATGGAATTCTCTAGAAGATGTGAAGAATAAAATTCTCTAGAAACCCTATGAGCCTCTTCTTTTCTTTAAAAAGGCACTTCATTCACTCATTTCTCACACATTGTTTTGCAAGAAGAGCTTCCTATAACAACAACAAGGAGTTTATTTGTGTTTTGGAGTGTGGGCAACAAGAGGAAGGGTGTGGGCAGCAAAAGGAAGAGTGTGGGCAATAGCTAGTTGGGTGAGTTTTTCATTTCCTAATTTTACATCATTCATGGCTTCTCAAAGTAGTGTTTCAAGTGCCCCTAAATTAGGTGAATTTTTCATTTTGTATTATTGTAATTTTGTAGCATTCATGGCTTCTCAAAGTTGTGTTTCAAGTACCCCTAAATCCACTCAAGCAAGCAGGCAGCAAGAATATTATCCTCTATGGAAGTATGCTACCAAAGTGAAGCAGATGGGTTCTGGTGGTACATGGGAATGGAAGTGCAATTTATGCAAAAATGAAAAGACCTTCAAGGGCTCTTACACAAGAGTGAAGGCTCATATTTTGCATGAACAGATAAAGGGTATTGATGTGCGTGCACATACCAAAAATGCAGAGGTATGGGCTAAATTCAAGAAACAAAGCGATGATGCTCAAAGGTTGGAGGATCAAAGAAGCAAAATCGACATGGGCACTACCAATCCTCGCATGTCTGATAGCGTTGAGCCAAGGATTGTTCAGGAAGCAAGAAAGAGGAGGGCAGTAGAAGTAGAAGCAGAGTTATCAAATCCATCAACTCCAATTCAAGACAACAGATTGGTGAAAATGCTTGATAGTCAAGGATCGTACGACTTTATCCGGGATATGGTACAGCGAAGCGCCGTAAGGCTCGATCATATAGGAACTGATGAGCAGATCACGAATATTCTCACAAAGCCCTTAGGGAAGGTCAAGTTCCTAAGCTTCCGTGAAAATCTTGGTATCGTGGAACGACCCTATTCTGAGGGTCTTGTTGGACGATGAGCTCTAGGAGCTCTGGGGGCTCTGGGGATAGCTTCTTGGAGCTATAAGCAACCACAGGGCTAGGCTTGCCGAACCTTGTTGGTGTGATTTTGCCCCACCGTTATGATATTGAGTTGGTTCACTTCTCATGATCCATGCCCCGTATGCATCCTACCCATTCAGTCCCGGACTCATGAGAAGTAACTCTCATTTGGCCAGTGAGGTGGAAAAAGCTAGAGACCAGTAGCAAAGATCGATGGACGCATCGGAGATTGTTGTACTCTCTATGTCTAGGGTGGCACGTGTCCAACCACTTGATCTGGAATCAAGTCTAGTGAGGTTTCGGACCTCCAACTGACTTCGGGTCAGGTAAACCAACTTTGGGTTGGTATGTGACTCCTTTGAGTCCTATAGAGGTTTCAGACCTCTGAGCTAAATTTGTCAGCCGAGAGTGATGTCTTTGTGACTCACCTTTTGTTCTGAAATAAAGAAGCCAGCAAAGCAAGTTACGATGGTATGACGCACGATGTTTGGATGGCACAGGTGAATGGAGTTCTCCCTAGTTGAGAGGGAGTGTTAATTTTGGACAACTAGGTCCAAACTCCATGTTGTGATGCTCAGATGAAGATGCCAATATTTTTATTGGATTCCTCTTTCGAAGAGGTGCAAGATCGATCTAAAGATCATCTTGATTCGATGAGCAGAACATTTATTTTGAATTAATTCCACTTATGTGCAAGGTCGGCCAGAATTGAAATGTAGGCTTGAAGCCCCAGCAGATGTGTCACACACCTCACTGATGGATATATATAGGTCAACGTTGGAGGTCATTTTCATCCATCACTCATCACACATTCTCTCTCATCATCTGATTGGTTCGATCACCTTGGAGACTCTTCTTCTCTCACACATGGGAAATTGTAGCGAAGGAATTTTCTGTTTTGACCTAGGGTTTTCAGCGTAGATTTGACTAGCGTTGACTTTGGTCAACACATGGTCAAACTGACCTCAAACTCTCCCAAATTTCCTATTTCTGCAGTCCGCATTTAGTGGCACAAAAATTGAGGCTGGACGTTGAATTTGACCTAGCTGCGTTGACTTTTGCTGTTGCTATTTTTGCGTTGACCATTCACTGGGACAGCGTTGACTTTTGTTGACTTTGGGTTGACTGATATAGAGCTATCCGAGAGGGTTGTGTGACGCATTCTAGTTGGCTGATCATATTGAGATTTTGTTGGTTGAAGCATCCTGTTGACCGTCGTAACGCACCACTACACATATATTTTGTTGATCAAGTTAAGTGTATTTTTTGCTTGTCTTCTGTCGATCTATTGGTATGTTGTATCAGCATTTTACTTTCTTGTTTATGTGATTGTTGTTTGATATTGGGGATAAAAGTAAAGTTGCATCAAGCATAGAACATCCACAAAAATTTACAGTTGGTGCATAGGAGTATGGAGGCACGGTGACAATGAGGACGTTGAAGACTAGGGTAGCGCAGAGCAGAGGCAACAGCAGTGTGGAAGCAGCAGCATAGGGGCTGATGGGACTTCGGCAACGCAGAGGGGCAGTGCAAAGCAGCAGCAGCATAGAGCTTCAGAGGGTCAACACAGTTCAGTAGTAGAGGGTGTTTCAGTATCGAGATGCAGCCAAACTGACTTGTCTGGCAGTATTTTGGGTGATGTCCTTCAGTTGCTTACTTCTCAACAACTGAGTTGCAGTGCAGCAATTAGCAGTGGCAGTGTTATGGGCAGCATGATACAACATTTGAGAGGGAGTTGCAGTACAGATGAGGCAGTGACTGTGGCGAAGTCATGGGCAGCAGTACAGAAGGCAATAGCGCAGTGGATGAGGGTCAGCGGGCCGAGCATCAGCAGTGTAGGGGACTGATGCCATGGATCAAAGTAACGCTTCTGGGTTGAAGTGTTGCTAGAGAACATTCCTCGCTAAGAGGGAGTGTTGAGATTTTGGGTAGCATCGGATGTGCTCTAGCTCTGAAACTTTGTGGAGGGTCTTGAACACATGAGATCTCCAAGACCCAGAAATTGTTTGGAGAAATTCCACTCGGTGTGAAAGTTATTCAAATAATTAATTATTTTAATGAAGACCCTAAGTCTAACTTAGGGAAATTAAATAATTCAAGTGAATTAATTAAAACATGTGGGTGAGAACATTCTAAGTGACGTGGATCAATTCTTTTCTAATCTTAGACGTCGATTAGATATTAGATCACAGTCATTGATTGTTCAACGAGAAAAGTAAGGAAGGTTTGGGGTCAATTGGAGGTGAGACACAGAGTGGCAGCACTTGAGCTAAGTCGAAATTCTGGGGCGCGGTTTGCTAAGAATTTTCGAGTGAGCTTGTAGTGCAATGAGGGGCAGATCGGTAGTGGGATTTCAGATCAGAGGCCGAGAATACATTGGCAGAGAGGAAGATCCGTACCAGAGCAGTGCAAAGACCCAGCAGGGGTGACGCAGGCCCAGCCAGAGCAACGCAGAGGCAACGTAGGCCCAACATGTGTGACGCAGGCCCAGCCAGAGCTGCGCAGAGGCTCACGCAGGGCCGGAGGGCTAACGCAGAGCTAGGAAAGGCAGCGTTGGGGTTCCAGTGGGCCATAAAGGGCTTGTTTTCAGCAGATCCAGAAGGTGTGAAGCATCTACCCAAAAGGGTGACGCAGTGACTGCGTAGGCACCTATGGGTTCTTCATCCTCAGCTAAATCAACCATATTTTATGTCTCCGTGAGACAAAGGTACATTTGCCGTGATCTCCTCTGTTTTGGAAAAACATGTCTGGCGCCCTTGAATGTATTCAAAATTTTGCATAATAATAAAACCCTCTAAGAGCTGTTGCACTAGTTTTCCCGCATTGGGTTTTTCTAGGGACATTTGTCCGAAAAATCTTGTGTCCTTTGTCATGTGTGCTTATTTCTTCAGTACCTGATTTGTATGTAAGTGTAGATCTGCAGTGTTTTTACTTCATAGTTTTCTGAATATTTATGAAAATAACTTGTAAATGTAAAAACCCAAGTAGGACAAGTAAACAAGATTTCTGCAGTAGAAATTTTTGTTAAGTAGTTTCAAGAATTTTCATAGGAAGCAGACAGCAGCTTTGGTAGAGATCAATGACTTGTCTATCAAGCTGGAGGATGAGTCTACTATGTTTGCAGCATTATCCTCAGATGGAGGAGTAGTATGATGCTCCAGTATGCCAGGATCAGGTAAGGTCCAAGGGAGGTACAACAAGAGGTCTAGATATATCCATCGAGGGCTTGATAGTAGATTAGATCCAGTTGTTGTGTATTCCTCACATGGATCGGTACCTTTGCTATGGGAGCCCATAGTAGTAAACTAGTAGGAGGAACAGTCGTGATACAAAAGGTACACAAATTCGGTGTCATTTGGGCGCAATCAGGTACTAGAGAGACAGTTGCAAAGCCAGGGTGGCGCAATCAGATACTCGAGAGGCAGCCGCAGAACCAGAACTAGTCGCAACCTAATACTTGAGAGACATTTGCAGAGCAAGTTAGGCGTAATCATACACTCGAGAGACAGTTGCGGAGCTAGTTGTAGTGACACAACAGGTAGTGTGAATTGGCCAGTTGTAGAGAACAAGGCACAGTTCTAGCCAAAGAGATTTCTGAGTTATTTTCAATGGGAGATCAAGGCTCAGAGGGAGTCTAGCTTCAAAGGGAGATACCCTATGGAAGTTTGGATCTTCAAGTTCTAAGATATCTACACACAAATGCAGTGATGGTAGCAACGGAAAGGGGAAGGTAGTCTGAATTGACCAGTTGCAGTGAGAAAGGCTCAATGTCTTCTAGAAAGACTCCAACACAGAGGTGTCAACAGTGTGAGATCAGAGCTTGCGCAGTAGCATGGTGGACAGTGACTTCTAGAGCAGTTTCTTCACAATGATTTCCAGTAGAAAGGAGTCAGATCAGGTTGAAGATGTGAAGGAAGGAGGAATCACAGATGTCAGACACCAGTAACGTGGATTAGAGCAGCGATAGCATGTTCCCACAGACCAGCAGGTGGCTGATATACTCACAAAATTTCTAAGGAGAGCTAAGTTTGTCTACTTCAGAGAACAAATGGGTATTGTGGAGAACACTTTCCTCACTAAGAGGGAGTGTTAGTTTATGGTAGTTGTGGATAGGTGTTCTAGTCTCTATGATGTCTAAGAGGCTAGGGAACACAAGATCTCCAAAACTTAGAAAAGGTTTCACGAGATAAGACTCAGAAACAACTTAATTAAATTAATTAGCCAATAATTTAATTATTTCCTTAGTCTAATTCGGGAAGTTGGTTAATTAAACTTAATTAATTAAGGTAATTCGATTTCACTCTAGAGACTTCTATTGATGGAGTCAAAGTGATATAATCCAATGATCGGGATTAGATCTTGGTCGTTGGTTACCCAACAGAACATTATAAGAGCAAGTCGAGAGCTTAGAGAAGAGGCATCAAGTATCATTTGAGCAGTTCAACTACCCAATTGTAGGTATTTAGCAAGGGCACAGTTGAAGCTAGGGAAGCATCAAAGAGTGAGGGATCAGTAGAGCTTTGGGAGAAAAGTTTTCAGATGAAGATTTCCTCAATATTTCCAGTGTCCAAGAGAGAAGACAAAGGAGGTCGAATTATCTGCAAAGGAGGAGTTCGTACTGCAGTGCGAATGCCTCAAACCCCGCATGCTGCGTGTGAAGAGACTCGTTTTAGTTGTCAATAGTCGGGTCAAGGTTCGGAAGGTAGAGTGAATTGATTCCAGGGATAAAGGGAGGCTAGACGTCCCTTTTGGAGGAAGATGGAGGGTTGTACGGATTTATCTTGAGTAGCAGTTCTCATTTCCCAGAGGCAGTGTGAATAGCCAAGGAGAGTGTGAGTTGTCGAGAGAGTGTTGAGATTTTGGGTAGCATCGGATGTGCTCTAGATCCGAAACCTTGTGGAGGGGCTAGAACACTTGAGATCTCCGAGTCCTAGAAATCATTTGGAGAAATTCCACCTAGTGTGAGAGTTATTCAAATAATTAATTATTTTAATAGAGACCCTGAGTCTAACTTAGGGAAATTAAATAATTAAAGAGAACTAATTTAAACATGTGGGTGAGAATGTTTAAAGTGACGAGGATCAAGTCTTTTCTAATCTTAGCCATTGATTAGAGATTAGATCACGGTCGTTGATTTTTCAACGAGAAAAGTATTAAAGGAAGGCTTGGGGTCAGTTGGTGAACAAACACAGAGTCTAAGAGATCGAATTCTTCTGACGGAGCGGTGCTCGGAAAAAGATTAGATCTGAGTGATTCAAAGAAGTAGTGAGGGGCAGATGCATTGATTGGTTGGAGGACCAAGTGTACAAAGCAGAGCAAGGGCAGCAGAGACGCAGAGGAGGCAACGCAGCCACCAGAGAGTGTGACGTAGACCCTAGAGAGGGTGATGCAGGCCCACGCAGGGCTCACGCAGGGGAAGCGCAGAGCCTCCGAGAGACAGTGCAAAATTAGCCGAGAATCGGGGCTTCTAGGTCGACAGGGCTAAAACTCGATTTCTGAGAGGTTAATCAGCACAGAGGAAGGGTGACGCAGTCCTTCAGCCAGGCCCATGCAGTCTTACGCAGTGGCAGCATAGAGACTACACAGAGCTAGTTGGGGTTTCACCAGTGACTGATCCAGATCAATCGGGACTTGCAGAGTGGGGTAAAACTCACATTTATCTCTTATTGTCGAGTTTTTCCCTGTTGGGTAAGCCGGAATATGGCACCCTAGATGTACTTAGAATTTTTGCTTAATAATAAAAACCCTCCCGCATTGCGTTTTTCTTAGGACATTTGTCTAAAAAATCTTGTGTGCTAAATTCTTCAGTACTTGATCTATATGTATGTGTAGGCTGCAGTAGTATTTACTTTGATGTTTTACCGAATAATTCAAGAAAATATCTTGTTAATTAAATCAAACAAGTAGGAGAAGTAAATCAAAATATTACAGTAGGGTTTCTGTAATAAGGATTCGGAAATTTTCGCATGGTATCAGAGCGATTGTAGATCAGGTGGAGCTGAAGCCATCAGCAGAAGACTGAAGAATTTTTATTGCAGAAAAGGCGGTTGTCCTGAGTGACAGCATAGATCTAGGAAGAAGCACGGAAGTGTGACACAGTCACCAGAGGGGCAGAGCCTGCGTCAACTAGCAGAGTAATGCAAAAGCTTATGGCAGAGGCTTATGTAGTCTTTGCTAGACCAGTGCAGAGGCTTTGAGCCTCAAATTTTTCGGTTGTCGTGACTGGAAGTGTAGATCGTTTTCTTCAGTAGTGGCTGGTGGGGCATGTTTTTGTTTGTGCAGAACAGTGTCTAGCAGGGTGTGACAGAGTAGGGGAAGCAGTCCCTCCGCAGATTTCTCGCCAAGAAATCTGAGATTTGATCAGTGGAGTGATTGGAGAGGGTTGATTCAACAGCAGTGGCGGAGGATTTCCGAAAAGGAAATTGTGTTTCAGAAAGAGCATGTTCCTTAGAGGGTTTCTAGCGCCAAGAAACCCAGATCTGAGTTTTGTGGGGCAATAGCAAAAGAGGGAGAAGAGAACATGTTCGACAATTGGCAGCAGAGATGGCAGCCAGTCAGTTGCATAACCCTGAGGGAATGTCTTCCTCAGAGAATTCTGAGCCAAGGAATTCGGTTTCTCACTGCAGAGCAGCAGTAGCCAGGGGTGGATCTACTTACTCCAGCAGGGAGTGAGTAGAACCAGTCAGCAGCTGCACAGAGGAGAGAGAAGCCATTGTCATTTTGGCAAGATCATTTCCTTCTCCAGTTTTGAGTTTCCATATATTTGCAACTCGGCAGAAATCTTGGCAGCATATCGACTTCTAGTTGCCAGAAGAAGTTACCAGAAGAAGTGCAAGTGCACAGAGAGTAAGGGTCCCAACCAAGGACTAGGCTTGAAAAGGTCACCAAACCCAGGAGGAGGAGTATGAGAGGAAAAGTGGGGCAAGATCCTTGAGGTGTCCAAACTCTTGGATCACATACAAGCTACGGGAGCCCTTAAAGACAGTAGTAGGATGACTGGAGTCAGTCGGTGCAGGGGATTATGGAGGCATGGTGGCAGTGAGGATGTTGAAGACTAGAGCAGCGCAGTGCAGAGGTAGCAACAACGCAGAGGTGGATGGGACTTTAGCAATGCAGAGGGGAAGTGCTTACGCAGTGCAAAGCAGAACCAGCGCAGAGCTTCAGAGGGTCAGCACAGTTCAGCAAGAGAGGGTGCTTCAGTATCAAGATGCAACCAAACTGACTTGTCTGTCACTATTTTGGGTGATGTCCTTCAGTTGCTTACTTCTCAGCAACTGAGTAGCAGTGGCAGTGTTATGGGCATCATGATGCAGCATTTGAGAGTCAGCTGCAGTACAGATGAGGCAGTGACTGTGGCAGAGTCATGGGCAGCAGTAGAGAAGGCAACAATGCAGTGGATGAGGGGCAGTAGGTCGAGCATCAGCAACGCAGGGGACCAATGCCATGGATCAAAGTAACACTTCTGGGTTGAAGTGTTGCTAGAACACATTCCTCGCTAAGAGGGACTGTTGAGATTTTGGGTAGCATCAGATGTTCTCTAGCTCTGAAACTTTGTGGAGGGGCTAGAACACATGAGATCTCCAAGACCTAGAAATCATTTGGAGAAATTCCACCTGGTATGAAAGTTATTCAAATAATTAATTATTTTAATGGAGACCCTAAGTCTAACTTAGGGAAATTAGATAATTAAAGGGAATTAATTTAAACATGTGGGTGAGAATGTTCTAAGTGACGAGGATCAAGTCTTTTCTAATCTTAGCCGTTGATTAGAGAGTAGATCACGGTCGTTGATTGTTCAACAAGAATAGTATTAAAGGAAGGCTTGGGGTCAGTTGGAGAATAGACACACAGAGTCTAAGAGATCGAATTCTTTTGACGGAGCAGTGCTCGGACGAAGATCGGATCTGAGTGATTCAGAGAAGCAGTGAGGGACAGATGCAGTGATTGGTCAGAGGACCAAGAGTACAAAGTAGAGGAAGGCCAGCAGAGATGCAGAGGAGGCAGTGCAGCCACCAGAGAGTGTGACGCAGACCCTAGAGAGGGTGACTGTTAATTTTGGGAAACTAGGTCAAAACTCCATGTTGCACTGCTCATATGATGATGGTCATATTTTTGTTGGATTCCTCTTTCAGAGTGGTGCAAGATTGATCTAAAGATCATCTTGATCGGATGAGCAGAACATTTATTTTGAACTTATTTTCCACATGTGCAAGGTCAGCCAGATTTTTAATCTAGGCTCACATGCCTAATAGATGTGTCACACACCCTCACTGATGGATATAAATTGGAGATACTTGGAGGTCATTTGATCATCATCTCATCACACACATTCCTCATGATATGATTGGTTCGTATAGCCTAGAAGAGGCTTCTCTCTCTCCCACGAAAATCTAGATGCCGGAAATATGGATGATGTTTGAAATCAAGATGCTCTTAAATAGTGCCGTAAATATGGATGTCGTAAATCTAGATGCTGGAAATATGGATGATGCCAGAAATGGATGTCGGAAATCTGGATGTCGGAAATCTAGATGTCGGAAATATGGATGATGCCAGAAATGGATGTCGGAAATCTGGATGTCGAAAATATGGATGTCAGAAATATGGATGATGCCGGAAATGGATACTGGAAATCTGGATGAGGGATTCTTTTGTTGACTTGCGCTTACTTGTGATGAGTTGTCTTTGAGGGCTGTGGGTGTGACACTTGGAGGATTAGCTAACCGTGAAATACTTTGTTGGTTGAAGCATCTTGATGACTGTCGTAACGCACACCAACCTATATCTTTGCTAGACAAAAGGAGTTGTAAATCTGATCTATATTATTGGCTTGTCTTCTGTTGATCTATTATTGTGTTCTATCATCATTTTACTCTCATGTTTATGTGATTTCTTTTTTGTATCGGGCCTAAGAAAGATTGAAGTAAAATTGCATCAAGCATAGAACACCATGGTTATCTAAATTAAACATGGTATCAGAGCTGAGGTGAAGACAAAGTCCAAACTAGTGTTAGAAGCAATCACTGAAGAAAGGAATCCTATCAATGACAAATGGCCTCCTCAACCTACAAGGGTTTCAAGGCTGATGATAAATTGACTGATAAATCTGATTATCATGCATGGAAGATGTCCTTGGATTTGGTATTAGAAGATCAAGATGTCAAATGTACAGGGGAATATTCATGAGCCTCCATCATATTTTATGAGGCTCACAGAAATCAGGAATGATCTCCTTGTCATAGGAGAAGAAGTAGCAGATCAAGAGATCGTCTTCATTTCTCTTGGAGGACTTCCCCGAGACTAGTATGTATTTAAAAATATGATTCCTGATTTTGATGAATTGCTGACAAGATGCACTCAAGAGGAAACAAGAATGATGGAGTATGCCTCAAATGGAAATGGAAGTGACCCTACTGCCTTCGTCGCTCATGCAAAGAAGAAGAACCATGGTGACTGGAGAAATCAAAACCATGGTAAAGCGGGGCCCAAAAGAAGAAAGGGAAGATGTTACACTTGTAACAAGTCTGGTCACTATGCAAGAGAGTGCCCTAATAGAAGGAACTCTCCCAGGGATGATGTCAAGAACAACTCGAGAGGGAATGGCAATCAAAGGAACAACAGGTTCAAAGGAAAATGGAAGGCTCCCTTTGATCGTAGGTGGAAATGGGCAACCTTTCAAGAGGTCAAGAAATTCCAAGTACGATGAGTCTAATGTTGCTGATAATGAGGGAAATGAATTTATTCTTGTATCTGCCCTCTCTGCAGCATCTCCACCTGACACCCTGGATGTCTGGTTGACTGATAGTGGTGCTTCAAGGCACCTAACTGGTTACAAAGAAACTCTCTCTGATTTGGTTGAGAAGGATACCAATCTGGAAATGATCCTTGGAGATAATACCACCTATCCCGTGAAAGGGACAGGGACTATGACCTTCCATCTATATCAAGGTCAAGTCCTCCGATTACAAGATGTGTTGTACGTACCCGATTTGAAGAAGAACCTTGTGTCCATTTCGGAAATGGAAGACAAAGGGTTCAAGGTGGCATTCGTTGATGGAAAGGTACGTATCTGGAAGAAGAACTTCAAGGAAGCTCTTTCTATTCATTTTAGAGTTGATACACTCTACCAGGTTGGAGGAAGTCCATTGGGGGCCATGTCATGTGATACAACTCATCAAACAGAGTTATGGCACCAAAGGTTTGCACACCTTCATTATAAATCCTTCTCGAAGAAAGGAAGGTGGTGACAGGGATGCTTGAATTTAAAAATGTATTTGAAGACTCTTGAAGAGAAGCTGGCATTAAGAGGGAGACAACAACTGCATACATTCCTGAGCAAAATGGTGTTGCTAAAAGAAAGAACAAGACCATTGTAGAAATTGTCCGCGCCATGCTATGTGACCAAGGTCTTCCGAAGTTTATATGGGGACAAGTTGCGAACACTGTTGTGTATGTTCAAAATAGATGCTCGCATTCCGCTCTAGACTCTGAAACTCCCGAAGAAGTCTTCTCTGGTAAGAAACTTAAAGTTTCTAATTTTAGAGTTTTTGGTTGTCATGTTTACTTTCATGTGCCGAAAGAAAAGGGAAGCAAGTTGGATGCTTCTGGAAAGAAGGGAATGTTTGTGGGCTACAGTGAAACTTCGAAGGCATATAGAATCTATGTGCCTGGTCAAAGAGAAGTGGAGACATGCCACGATGTCACCTTCGATGAAGATGTTGCCCTCAAGAAAGTGAGCAATCTTCCTAGCTCCAAGGAAGACAAAGAAGATGAAGAAGCAGGGAAGCAGGAAGAGCCGAAGGATGACCTAATGCCCGATGTTGAAGGACCTATGGATCCCATTGATCCACCTCCTTCAAATAAGAGAAGACCTTCATGGCTTTAGGATTCTCTCGCAGATGCCGAGAGACATGTTGCCCCAAGGGGGACATTCCGTGAAAGTAAGAAGTCGAAGAGATACCAAGGGTATCTAGTAGCCATGAGTACGATAGTACAATCTGAGCCTAGATCGTTTGAAGAAGCCGTAAAGCATCAAGTTTGGAAGGATGCTATGCTCGAAGAATATGAGTCCATTATGAAAAATGACGTCTGGGAAGTGGTCTCGAGACCAGAGGACAAATCAGTTGTCACCTCGAAATGGCTCTATAAGATCAAGCATGGATCTGATGGAAGTGCTGAAAAGTACAAGGCAAGATTTGTTGCCAAAGGTTTCTCTCAAAAAGAAGGCATAGATTATGATGATATATTTTCACCTGTGGCCCACTATACCACCATCCGATCTATTATTTCCCTTGCTACAACGCAAGGATGGAGTCCCCATCAGATGGATGTGAAGACCGCTTTTCTGCATCGTTCTATAAAGGAAGAGGTATATGTGGAGTAACCTCTGGGGTTCAAAGTCCGAGATAGAGACACCCATGTATGCAGGTTGAAGAAATCCCTCTATGGGTTGAAGCAAGCCCCCAGGGCTTGGTACGAGAGGATAGATAGCTACTTGATGAAGTTGGTCTTCACTCAAACTAATGTTGATCCAAACCTTTATTTTAAGGTTAATAGAGAAAGGCCTCTCATTCTAGTTCTCTATGTGGACGATCTCTTCCTGACAGGTGTTGACCCTCTCATTCATCAGTGTAAGAGCGAGCTAGCTTCCGAGTTTGAGATGAAATACCTAGGATTGATGCACTACTTCCTAGGCTTGGAGGTCTGGCAGAGGTCAGGCGAGATTTTCCTTTCTCAAGGAAAATATGTCGTGAAGCTGCTGGAGAGATTTGGTATGGTGGACTGTAAATCTGTGTCAACACCGATGGAACTCAACTTTAAGAAGTTGTGTGGAAACGTTGCTGGGCTCGTGCTAGCAAATCCTACCGAGAATCGACAACTCGTGGGGGCCCTGATGTTCTAGTGAACTCCTATCCGGATGTATGTTTTGCAGTGAACACTTTGAGTCAACAGATGGTTGATCCTCATCACATTCACTGGATTAGTGCCAAGAATCTATTGAGATATCTTCGTGGCACAATCAACCATGCGTTGAGATACACTGTCGGGAGTTTAAGACTCCATGGATATACTGATGCCGATTGGGCTGGCAGTGTGGTGGATCGCAAGAGCACATTTGGATGCTGCTTCACCTTGGGTTCTGCTTCGATATCTGGGATGAGCAAGAAGCAGAAGTCAGTGGCTTTGAGCACCGCTGAGGCCAAATACATTACAGCGAGTATGGCCTGTTGTGAAGTTGTTTGGTTGCGAAAGCTCTTCAATGAGTTGTTCGGACATGTGCTAGATACCACTGTTATCCTTTGTGATAACCATAGTGGGATTCGTCTTTCTGAGAATCACGTGTTCCACGATCGATCCAAGCATATTGATATCAGGTACCACTTTATCTGGGATATGGTACAGCGAGGCGCCGTAAGGCTCGATCATATAGGAACTAATAAGCAAGTCGCGGAGATTCTCACGAAAACCCTTGGGAAGGTCAAGTTCCTAACCTTTCGTGAAAAGCTTGGAAACGTGGAAAGAGCCTATACTGAGGGTCCTGCTTGAGTTGGACTATGAGCTTTGGGAGCTCCGAGGGGCTTGGGGATAGCTTCTTGGAGCTATATAAGCACACATGGGGCTAGGCTTGCTGAACCTTGTTGTGATTCTACCCCACCGTTATGATATTGAGTTGGTTCACTTCTCTTTGATCTATTCCCCACACGCATCCTACCCATGGAGTTTCAGACTCATGGGAAGTACCTCTCATTTGGCCAATAAGGTGGGAAATGTGGATAGAGACCAATAGCAAGACCGATGGACGCATCGGAGATTGCGATACTCTCTATGTCTAGGATGGCACATGTCCAACACCTTGATCTGGGATCAAGTATGATGATGTTCTTACCTCTAAACTGACTTCGGGTCAGTAAACTAACTTTCGGTTAGTATGTGACTCTTTTGAGTCTATTGAGGTTTTATCCTCTAAACTAACATCGGGTTTGTAACTAACTTCGGGTTAGTATGTGACTATTTTCAGTCTATTGAGGTTTTATCCTCCAAATTGACTTCATGTCAGTAAACTAACTTTTGAGTCTATTGAGGTTTTATCGTCTAAACTGACTTCGAATCAGTTGAGTGTGATGTCTTTGTGACTCACCATTTGTTCTCTCTGAGAACGAGAGCCAACAAAGCAAGTTACAGCGGCATGACACACGGTGTTTGGTTTGGTACATGATGGATGGCACTTGTGGACAGATGGAGTTCTCCCTAGTTGAGAGGGAGTGTTAATTTTGGGCAACTAGGTCCAAACTCCATGTTGCACTGCTCATATGACGATGGTCATATTTTTGTTGGATTCCTCATTCGGAGAGGTGCAAGATTGATCTAAAGATCATCTTGATCGGATGAGAAAAACACTTATTTTGAATTTATTTTCCACATGTGCAAGGTCGGCCAGATTTGTAATGTAAGCTCACATGCCTAATAGATGTGTCACACACCCTCACTGATGGATATAAATTGGAGAGACTTGGAGGTCATTTGATCATCATCTCATCGCACACATTCCTCATGATTTGATTGGTTCGTACAGCCTAGAAGAGGCTTCTCTCTCTCCCACGGAAATCTGGATGCCGGAAATATGGATGATGCCAGAAATGGATGTCAGAAATCTGGATGCCGGAAATATGGATGTCGAAAATCTGGATGCCGGAAATATGGATGATGCCAGAAATGGATGTCGTAAAATATGGATGTCGAAAATATAGATGTCGGAAATATGGATGATGCTAGAAATCTGGATGCTGGAAATGATGCCGGAAATATGGATGATGCCGGAAATCGATGCTAGAAATGGATGTTAGAGTCTGGATGAGGGATTCTTTTGTTGCCTTGTGATGAGTTGTCTTTGTGGGCTATGGGTGTGACACTTGGAGGAGTGGTTGACCGTAAAAGACTTTGTTGTTGGTTGAAGCATCCTGTTGACTGCCATAACACACACCAACCTATATCTTTGCTAGACAAAAGGAATTGTAAATCTGATCTATATTATTGGCTTGTCTTTTGTTGATCTATTATTGTGTTCATCAGCATTTTACTCTCATGTTTATGCGATTGCTATTTTGTATTAGGCCTAAGAAAAATTGTAGTAAAATTGCATCAAGCATATAACACCGTGGTTATCTAAATTTAACAGTGACGCGGGCCCATTTAGGACAAGCGCAGAGCCTCCGAGAGACAATCCAAAATTAGCCAGGAATCAAGGTTTCTAAGTCGACAGGGCTTAAACTCGATTTTTGAGAGGTTGATTAGTGCAAAGGAAGGGTGACGCAGTCCTTCAGCCAAGCCCACACAGGCTTACGCAGTGGCAGTGTAGAAACTGCGCAGAGCTAGCTAGGGTTTCACCAGTGACTGATCCAGATCAGCCGGGACATGCAGAGTTGGGTAAAACTCACATTTATCTCTGATTGCTGAGGTTCTATGTTGGGTGAGCCGGATTATGGCACCCCAGATGTACTCATAACTGCTGCTTAATAATAAAAACCCTCAGAACTATTGCACTGGTTTTCCCGCATTGGGTTTTTCCGGGGAAATTTCTCCGAAAAATCTTGTGTGTCCTTTGTCATGTGTGCTTAATTCTTCAGTATTTGATATGTATGTATGTGTAGGCTGCAGTAGTATTTACTTTGATGTTTCACTGAATAATTCAGGAAAATAACCTGTTAATTAAATCAAACAAGTAGGAGAAGTAAATCAGAATACTGCAGTAGGGTTTCTTTAATAAGGATTCAGAAACTTTCACAGAGAGAGGCCAGATCAGTTGCAAAGGGAGACAAGGGTGTCTTCTAGTATATTTTGTCAGTAGTAAATTGTCGAAGCCTTTCCAGTTTGGCAGGCATATTAGGTACTCATGAATTTGCTAAAGACATAATAAAACCTTAATCAGTTACACTAGTTTTCCCTTCGAGTTTTTTCCAGGGACTTTTGTCCAAAAACAACGGCGTCAAATTTTTGTATGTGCATCCACTTCTCAGTTCCATTTTTTATATTCTGCAGTGTTTTTAATTGTGAAGAATGCAATTGTGAAGTATTCGCTATTTGTCGTTAATAATTAATAGAAGACAAATCAATTATATTCAGTTAGGAGAATAATTTCTATTGCATTCAAGGAATTTTCACAACTAGGAATGTAGACATTGTATGTCGTTGGATGTTTCCCTATATCCAATGAAATATCCCTTCTCTGCAGTCTGATCCAACTTGGTGCGTTTGTCATCTGGCACATGACAATAAGTTATGTTGTCAAAGATCCTGAACTGTCCAACCTCTCCCTTCTTTACTATAAAAGCATCAGCGGGTGTCATCTTCCCCAACACCTTGTGAGGAACTCTATTTTGAATATATTTTTGTACTACATGCCTCTACCTAGAGAAATCTAGGGATGTCTTGGTCATATTGCATCGCCCTCACTGCTCCAACTATCAATCTGTTCTTCCTCTCTACAACCTCGTTCTGTTGTGGGTTATATGAATTTTTCCATTCTCTCTTGATGCCCTCCTTTGCACAGAATTTATGTGAAGGCCTTACCCGTGTACTTGCTTCCATTATTTGTACGAAGAACCTTTATCTTCCTCCCATTCATGTTCTCCATAAGAGCTTTAAACTCTTGGAAGTGACTGAAGACTTCGTCCCTTGTCTTCAAGAAATATATCTAGGTTTTCCTGGAGAAGTCATCAATGAAAGTTACAAAATACTCATAACCCCCTTAGAGATTTTGTAGACAATGGGACACATATATCAGAATGTATCAAGTCAAGCACACTCCTGGCTCTATTTTCACTCCTTGGAAATGTTTCTTTTGCAAACTTCCCAAGCACGCAACCTTTGTGCACATCAACATGTTCTGTGTTGATTTCTAAAATTCTCGTCACAGTCTCCTTGAATAACCTAAGTGTTCCATGGTGTAAGTGTCCCATCCTCCTATGCCATAATTCTCCCACGTCCTTGCTATTATTGCTGCTAATCAGTGCCTTTTGAGTTGTTGACCATGTACATGTCCACAATTCCAAAAAGCAGAGTATAAAGAAGTGGAATAAAAAATTTGAGTCATTGTCATCATTGTAATCCCAAATTTTTCTATTATATTGTAAAAATTATTCTAGTATGACTATTAAGCTATGTAAAAACACCTAGGTAAGCCTATGATTCTTGTCAAAGGGTTTCCCTCTAGGGATTTTTTTAACCTGCCCAATTATTTGTGTTTGTAAATACAAATAATTGGCAGAGTTTTTCTCCCAGATATACCCCAAAGCTAGTGTGGAACTCGTTGATAAGTTCTTAGGTGAGTCCTAGTGTTATTGAGTCTATGTATTTATTATCATACTAGATCATGCGTCTTGTGTCACAGAATTTGGTTAAGTCTTAAGGGGTCTGTGAGTAATTTCCCCTTCTAAGGGTTGATTTTTGTAATATCTTGATGTAAAAGTGTGTCTAAGATTATTTTTGGTGAGTGGTTCCTCATAATTAGAACACCATTACCAAAATATTTTTTAGATACATTTAGAGGGTGGAAAAATATTTAATCCCCTCTTGAGTCTATTAATTAAATTTCTGACAAAAATAATAAATAAATAAAATTAGCTAGAAATTGTCAAAAATAAAATGAAGGGAAAAATTAATTACCCTCCAAGAGAAAAAATTATTCAAAAAATTATTGAGGCTATAATTCAAGTCAAAAATAAAAAAGGCCTCATTTCCAAGGCAGGATGGACCAGTCCAGAAATTCGTTGGGCCAGAGAAGTCTATTTTCCAGCAAATCGAAATTTTTGGTCCAAGCAGTGAATTATTTTTTCACAAGTAACAATAATTCTATTTTTGAAGGTCCTCCAATGGTCCAGAAGTCAAAGTTTGACCCCTCTGGCACAGTGAACAAGGAAAATCGAATTCTTTTGGAGATTTGTGCCAACTAATCAAGGGCTCGAATTTTTTGCTCAAGGATCAAGCCATGTATCAAGCTACTAGCTGCTATTTTCCACTTGGAGGGGTTGATCCTTCTCATTTTTCTATATAAGGAAGCTTTCAAGCTCCTCATTGTAATTTTATGTCTGCCCTGTAATGTAACTTGTTAAGAAGCTGTAACGTTTTGTGGAAGCTTATAAGGTATGTTTGATATTTCCAACAATTTCAAAGCCCTAAAACAGTGATCTCTGAGAATTCAAATCGATGTCATCTTGAGAATGCATACTTGTACACATTTGAAGTTTGAAGAATCTTATGATTGGATTCATTTTGGATTTTTTTTAAAAGGATAAAAAATAAGGGATAGACATTGCAGCAGGGAACTGAAGTAGCAGAAGCAACAGTTTGGACAAAGGCAATAACAGTGATAGATGGTGGAAGAGTGGAGCAGTAGTGCAGGTGCCAGCAATAGCATATGTTGGTTGTGGCAGTGGAAGTTGTAATTGTAGGGTAAACTGGAGACTCCAGCAGAGTTGTCTGCAAACATCTTCAAATTTTGGGAAGCATTAGCTTCTTTTGGGAGTTATTCACTTCCATCCAGCTTGACTGGTAAATTGTTGTTGTATGTACAGTGTAGACCATACATAACATAACTGAGCTTTTTGTTGAGCCAATACTTGTGTACTATTTATAGATGTGATGATGATGTGATGAATTCATGTTTTTTATTATGCTCTGAATAATCTGATTATTTAAAATGGTAACTAACCAATTGTGAAAAGAAAATCTGGGAAATACTGATTCACCCCCCTCTCAGTATTCCCTACAAAAACAAGTTACAAGCAGAGATTCACTCCCTAACAGCTGGGTCTCAGGCATGGAATCCAAGGACCTCCTCTTCAAACAGTTTACGAATGATGCCAAGACACAAGATATCCTTCACCAACGAGGGGACTTCGTTATTGTTGACCTTGAAAGCCAAATTATTCCATGCTAGACTCCCCTAATATACAGAATCTACAAATGCCTTCAATTCCCATTTTCCTTTTCCATGTCAAAGTTCCATAAAAGGAAATGATGCCATACAACTTAAAATTTAAAAAATTCATGTGATTACACCAAAATGAAATGATCTTAAAAATATTATGTGCCTTCTTCCAACAAATGATGATTAAGTTTTCCAGAAAAATAGGGAAAGATGCTGTTGTAAATAAAATTTAGAATGCATCCTACTTACGTTAAAAATGATTTTTCAAAAACCATTGTTATGTGCAAGTGCTAAAACAACCTTTCAATCAATGCAAAATTCCATTATAAAAACCATAGGCCTGTCATATGCATACCATATTTATCACAATGATATGCTAAAAGCAACCCCACATTGAATATCAATCTTCCAAGATCCTTAAATGCTGCAGAGATTACACACGGATCACAGCAAAATTAACCCCATTTCAACAAGAATATTTACACAAAAAACACACATGATTTGAAGAAAAAATATTAAACCTAGGCACTGAATAGATCCGGCAATGTTGACATGGTTCAGGAAATAATCAAAACTGTTCTGGCCTGCATGTTCACGATAGATGAGGTAAATTATGGACATGTTGACCACATAAGAAAGATTCTTTACCAGGTTCAAGCTCTGGTAGTGTGTCCCTGGGCCACAAGTTCGGTCGGCAATATGACAAATATCTACAGCAGACATGTGAGAGGGTAGACTGATTATATCAAGCAAGCATAATCACCTTGTAAAAAGTAAAACTATTTGCAAGAACATAAATTCAGACTTATGCTTGAGGTGTTGATTCCAAATTCCTAATGATTAAGAGTCTTCAAATATCCATGCAATCATTTCAAAAGACGATATCACTCGAATAAATAGTTTCGTAATTACTTCCAAAGAAACAAACACAGAGATTCCTAATATGAGATTAAGATCAAGATACAGCAGCCAAGTTTGAGAATAACACCAACATGTCCATTCAAATGCTGTACCATAGTTTGCAATGTTTATGAGGATGCCCCTCAGTAGTAAAACAATGATATTTGATGACAACCTATACCCACGTCCTTCTTAAGGTCAATCCTTGGGAGCATTTATAGCATCTGACAAGTTTTCTTTTGGATTCTCTTCTTGGGGATGTCCCAAACACTTTATCTTCAGACACTTCCTTTGTTCACCTAACACTCTACAATCATTTTGTTGGAATGATAGTAATTTTTAATTAAGGTCATTTATGGCTAAGAGCCCTCATTAATTGTATCACTTGGTTATAGCTTAACACCCAACCTAATCAAGTTTACTTTACATTACATTTGGTAACCAAGGTTGACCTAAACATTTATGTGGGCCCATAACCCTCTCATAGAGGGAGAGGCCCCACCTCATGAGTTGTGTATAAATAGTAAACACACAAGCCATGCCTCATTTGTAACATCATATTGATTCATCTTGTGATTTATTCTCTAGCCAACCAGCACGATTATTTAGCATACAGGCACAATACTTCTCTTGTTCATGAATTCTCTCTCTCTCTGTCTCTCGTGCTACTATCAGTATGATTTCCTCTAGATTGGGGTTATAAATATATGTGTTTTACTTGCTTGGATTAGGGCTTCTCGCCATATATTAATGACCTCAAAATGGTATCAAAGCCAGTGTGACTCTTCCTTACCTATCTAAAGCTGATTTCAAGGCTGTTTTTGGTATGAAACTAGGATTTCAACACTTTTAGGACAGCAGCAAATTTGTACGGCTTTTTTCACCAATGACTTTTGGCCATGTTCTCAACTTTTAGAAGAGTTAAGGGGATTCTTTGCATATTTGGGTTCATTTAGGAAAGCATTCCCTTCTTTTCCCCTTTTTCAACCCAAAATATGCATTTTCAAAGTAGTGCAGGTCTGAAGACTGAAACTGGGGTTCTTCAGCCCTGTTTCAGAACAGCAGCACTTTTTAAGATATATTTTACCCTATTCACCCCCAGTGCTCTCCTCTTTTGGTGAAATTTTGGCTTTTCCAGCAAGATTGAAGGATTCTCAGGTTGGTCCTTTCCTAAGTGTTTTTCTGCTATTTTTCAGCGTCTTTCTGAATACCTTCTTTGGTGGCATTATCGTTGTAAAATCGAAAGTTAATTTCTTCCTTGGGGCCTCTAAGGAGGTCCACCTCTCATATTTGATCAGGAGGATTGCTTAGCAGCAGAATTTTCTGGGTTAGACAGTTGACCTAAGAGACTATTGACTAGCGGCTTTTCCCCTCAAGGCTATGGAACTAAGGCTTGTGAATCATCTCTATTGAAGTGTTTCAAACGTTAGATATTGCAATGATGATTTCATTAATGTATTAATTAATAATGTAATAAAGTGGAAATAAATCATATGTTATAAATGACATTCATTTTTAAAGTATTTATGGAATTAGGTGAGTAGTTCCTAACCTGAATAGAAAACTTGCTAAATATACATACAACACCATCTTATATAATCATACACACATTGATATAATACACACCTCTCATTAAGACTCAACTCAAAACTTGCTAAATAAATATATATATACCATCCTAGATACATCTTAACCCTGGATCTATCAAGCAACGAGAGTGATCAAATCTTTCGAGGTGCAAATCTCTTTTCAGTAAAATCGGAGGAAAGGTTTGCACCTCGAGAGATTTGATCCCTCTCGGTGCTTGATAGATTCATGGTTAAAATGGACCTCGGTTGGTTTCAGTCATGCGTGGTCACACAAATTTTGTTGAACATCTAATTAATCTGGTCATTTAATTTTGATTTTAATTGCTTTATTACCTCATTTTGTTGAGAAGATAGAGAGTACTAATAACTTAAACGATAAAATTTGATGAAATAAAAATTTTGAATGCAGAGTGATAATGTAACAATGTTGAATGATGGAAAATGTGAAGTGTGGTGTCAGAAGAGAGAATATTGTCTTGAGAAATACACACACAACTAAAATTTAAGCATATCAAATCAAATTCATGTGACCTATTACACACCAAAATGGGTAACCCTATAGGAGAAAACTTTTCCCTTCTATCTTGGACAGCCAGCTAGCTAGCAGCCCCACACATTGCTAAATGATGATGATATGCCACATTCCTCCGCTATTTGCACGAGTCATTAACCTCTCACCATCCGTCCTGAATGAAGTTGGGCTACCAATCAACAAGTACTTTAACCATTTTGCAATCAAGTGTTTTTACTTAATGTTTATGGCATTCTAACATGGATAAACGAGTGATCTGGATAGTTGACCGATCTTGAATGTAAACTTGTTCTCTCACCTTACTAGAAAATATAATTTTTTTTCAAAATTCTCGTTTGCAGCCTTGGTCTATTTAAACCCTAGTTCCAATGCAAATTTGGATGATATCACAAACCAATGTTCTTAATGTTTTGTTAAATTTTTAATGGATAAATAGTTCTTTGATGTAGATAATTGCATTTTTGAACTTTTTCAACAATTTTCACATTACAGTCACCCCATATCATCATAAGCAATTATATAGAGAGAATATTAACATTAACAATGCAGCGGAACAATAAGGAACATTAGAAGAAAAGCATACACATTAGAGATACTAGGACTTTTGGTCAAAGACTAGGGCAAAACCCCACAAGGGAGAAAACCTAGAATCAATTCTTCTTCTTCTTAGATATTCATCAAATGTTCAGTTGAGGTACAAAGCACAGTTATAATGAGACACAAGTCTTTCAACATCAATCACATTAGGTCTCCTAATGCCAACTTTGGATCATACAAGATAGCAACAGATAAACCTATCAAGGAGGCATTCATAAGCCCTCCACAAGACCTCTGATATCACTGTCACAAGCATCATATATCCTTGTCTCGAATAGCATACATGTAACTACCATAGGAACATGTGTCGCTGTTATCATATCACTGTCAAGTATCACTACCATACATCACTATCATAAGCACAAGTATCACTGAAGATAACCTCTCTACAACACAATGAACAAGGGCTTTATAACTAGCCCTCTTGGCTTCCCTTTAGTGTGAAAAATCCTAAATCTAGATTCCTACTGCAACAAATATGAATTACTTCTCCTATTACTTTTCATAATTATTTCATTACATTGAAATACCGAAGTAATTACTGAAGCAGTCTACACAAATAATACTGCGGAATAAATCTAAGTGCTCAAACAATCTGAACAAAATACAATGAAAAACATCCGCATTTGACACAGTTATTTTTGGACTAAGTCCCTGAAAAAACACAACTTGGGAAAATCGATGCAGCAGATCTGAGGGTTTTATATTATTAAGCAGCAGCCTCCGAAGCCTTTGCGTCCCTCGGCGCTGCTTCGAAAAGGGCTGCGTTACCCCAGACTAGGTGACGCAGTCATTACGTTGCCCCTTAAGGTCTTTGTGTAACCCCTAAGGGCTTCCAGTTGAAAATCATGTTGTCCTTGAGGGACTGCGCAACACCTGAGTAGCACAGTTGTTGCCCTTCCTGCTGCTGCTCTCCTGCTTCTCTGCGCTGCCTCTTTGAGCTGATCTCTGCCTCTTGCTGATTCTAAACCCTGGGATCAGATCATCCCCTTGGCCTAAATTCCCTTCTCTGCAGCTGAAACACTTCTGAGAATTCTTAGGAAACCCGCCCTAAAATCTCAACTTAGCTTCAGTGCTCTGCCTCTGTGTGTCTTTACAAATGACCCCAAGCCTTTCCTTTATACTTTTCTTGTTGGGAAACCAACAGCCATGATCAGATCTTGAATCAATGGCTAAGATTAAAAGAAAGTTTGATCTGTGTGACTTAAGACAATTTCATCACATGTTTATTTAAGTTCCCTAAGTTTTAACTTAGGAAATATATTAAAATAATTAATTAATTTAATATCTCATAAACCATATGAAATTGAGCAAATCCATTTATGGGTCTTGTAGATCAAGTGTACTCTAGTCCTTCCTCAAAATTTTGGGAGCTAGAGCACAACTGATGCTACACCCCAAATACACAAAATCTCAACATGGGCCACATACAACTTGATTTGGCTTGAAAATCTTTGGAATGTCCCTTACTGCATTAATTTCGCTGATATTAATCAAGTTATCAAAACTGGTATGCCCCAATCGCTTGTTCCATAACCCACTTTCATTTGTTTGACTTAAGTAACATTTATCTTCTTGGATTTTTCTTAGAATGTAAATGTTATTTGGTGTTCTTACTCCTTTCGCCACAAGTTCTCCTGAGGATGAGTCTCTTATTTCATAATTTTTAGTACTAAAGACAACATTATGTACTTGGTCACAAATTTGGCTCACACTTAAGAGATTGTGTTTGAGCCCTTCTACCAGCAAAGTATTTTGAGCCTTTCCCTGTCCATTAACAATGGTAGCAGTTCCTTTTCCAGTGATTTTAGCAGATCCACTTCCAAAGGATACATTTCCATTATTTTGTTCAATGAGACAAACTTCTTTTGGTCACCTATCATATGTCTTGAGCATCCACTATCCACGAACCAATGGTTTTCATCACTATGAGCACATAGAGCTAGGCAACATTTATCCGTATTGAGATTCACCTTTTTAGCTTCCTCCTTTTTGAGTGGGCAATTTTGTTCATTATGACCATAATTATTACATAATGAGCAAGTTGGATCAAACTTAGCCAAAGGATCAAAAGAATTGTAAGTCTTGATTTGTCCTTGCTCTTTGGGACCATGTAGTTTGTTTGTTTGATCTTTCAATTTTGGTGCTTCATTCTTATGAGCCATGCAATGCTTAGCTTGATGACCAAAGTTTTTGCAATAGTAACAATACCCAAGAAAGATAGTTTGGTACCTGTTGTAATAGCCATGACTTGAATCACCATTCTTCCTTGGAGTTGCTCTTCCTTCGTTCCTTATATTTGGGATGGACCTTTCTTCTTGACAAGATGACTTCTCTTCTTTTGGATGGCTAGAAAGTACGTTGGCATAACTTCTTCCTTGAAGCCCATATGAGAAGCTTTGGAAATTAAACAAAGCAAGGCTCCTCTGAGAACTATAAAATTTATGGATTAATAGCAGGTTGAAGACAAACCTATGAATATGATTTGATGTAATATTCCCAATTAGCTTTGCTAATTGGAATATTTCATTTTTGTTCAATTTTGCCGCTTTAGCTAGAAATAATAAATCAAGTGAGAAATAAGAGGGGTTACCTCACTTTAGTCACCTCACTTTATAAATAAAGTGGCTTTCCTAAGGATTGATCGTTATAACTTTGTAGGGGCATTTCCAGTTCAAGAGTATGATGGGGAGGTATCAAGTTGACTCTGAAGGTTAATCACAGTTAAGGAGAGTGAAGGACTCAGCTTACACGGAGGGAGTTTAGCACTATAAAAGGTGGGGTTCTCACCTCATTTGGGTATGCATGATTTGATATTGATATTGAGAGCTAGACTTCTGTCTGCTTCAGCACGCCGGTTGTTTAGTCGGTCTGCAGCACTGTTTAGTGCAACCGAGTGTCTCCGTTCTGAGATCTCACCCTTAGCCTCGGGGGACTTCGAGTGCCTGCCCTGGTAAGGTTATTTTCTGGTATCACCCTTAGCTTCGGGGGACTTCGAGTGCCTGCCCTAGTAAGGTTATTTTCTGAGTAACATCCTTCAGTTTCAGTGGTAATTAGCAGCAGTTTCCTGGTGGAGATTTGGAGAGGAGGAAGCCCCTTTGGTGACTGCGCAGATCCAGGAGGTAGGACGCTGATCCAGAGAGGGAAGGACGCAGATCTGAATAGTGAGGACGCTGATCCAGCTGTCCAAGGCAGAGAGGACGCAGATCTGAATAGTGAGGACGCTGATCCAGCTGTCCATGGCAGAGAGGACGCAGATCTGAAGAGGTATTGGCAGATCCAGTCTTGGGGGACGTAGATCTGGAGAACTAGTAGCAGATCCAGCTTTGGAGGACGCAGATCTGAGGAGATATTGGCAGATCTAGCCTTGGAAGGTGCAGATCTGGAGAGATACCATCAGATCCAGCCTTGGAGGATGCAGATCTGAGGAGATATTGGCAGATCCAGCCTAGATCTGAAGAGATAGCAGCAGATCTGGCCTTGGAGGACGCAGATCTGGAGTGATAGGACGCAGATCTGGATAGGGAGGCTTCAGATCCAGCAGATCTGAGCATAGAGGACGCAGATTCAGTCAGGGAGGACGCTGATCTGAGGAGCAGGGTCATGTGAGTGGGGCTTGACAACGTTTTTCAGTGTTTCCAGCCTTGAGGAGCCGATCATTTCATCTGGAAGTTTTGTGGCCAGCATTTCATCTGTCTTCTGCGTTGTCACTAGCAGAGACAGGGTTTTCATTGGTGAGGGTTTGGAGGATTGAGATCAGCCATCTGCTAGTCTTCAGTTCATAGTTCCATTGCATTCCAGCAGCAGTTCTTCATAGCAGCTCTTCAGCCAGCTAGGACGCTGTCCTTATTTGCAGCCATTGTTTGTCTGAGAGGGTCTCCACTTGCCTAGGGCAAGGATAGGTGCACTCATTCTGATTATCTTGTACTCCTATCTATGTGTTCTAAGATTAATAAAATGGCTTAGTATTCTGGCATTCTATGTGTACTTGATCTATTATCTGGTTCCAGCATTTGTTTTATGTATATCTGTCTGGCATATTTCTGTGTATTACTGGTTATTTCCCTTGGGGATATTACATTAAGACTTCATGATATAGCTATTGATGACTTTTGTCCAACAAATGATAACCCTTTCAATTATCAGAGTAAGAGGGAGCTCTTATTAAGGGATCAAGATAAAGGTCCCTAAGATTAAAAGGTTCGATAAGATGGAGATACTCCTAAACCCCATCAAGGATTATTTCTTACTCAGATATCTCTGTGACCTGAAATACATTGCTGAAATTTTGGTCAGACAGTATGATAAATAATGAACATCTAAATGCTATGAAATCAGGATCAGTATGAAGGCTAATTAGCAAGTATGGCCTACTATGAGGCCTCTCTATTAAAGAAGCTCTTCAGTGAGCCATTTATGCACACCTTTGTTGTATATTATAGAAGAAGATTCCGAGAATCCAGTATTTCTTAGACCACTCTAGATGGTACAACAAAGGCCATTTAAGTTCTATGGTGAACAGATCTCATGATGAGCAAGTTGCCTGATGGACTCAACGCATGGTCTCCTTGAGTAAGAGGGAGTAAAAGTAGTTAAGTATTTTTTTTATTTGGAATCCTGAAGTCCAAGGATTGCTAAGACCCCTGTTGTTCAAATATCGAAAGTCAGTGTAGTTGTTGAAGCTCGTTAATAAGTTGTGTGCCTTCAGATATACGTCTATGTGCTGTTGGGTAGAGCAAAGAGGCTCCTATTGACGAACCGGTCATCAAGATAATCACCAAGAACTATTCTTGGTTTTCAGAAAGCAACCAGGCACTAATCTTTATATGAAGGGATCTCTGGATAAATTTGAACATTGAGCTCCGAGAGCTCCTGAGGGCTTGGGGTACTTATTGAGCTATGAGCAACCATAAGTGATGCGTTGTGTAGTGTGGTTCACCTTCCCCTGTAATGGTTGATATATGAGCAAGATGAGTGATTCACCTTCTCCTGCGAGTACCCCAATGAGAGATGCATATAGGCATCTGATGACATGTCCATGGGACGTGGTTCATCCTTTCCCCACATGTAGGATGCTCATTCCCTACAATTGATGGTTGACATGTCGGTGGGATGTGGTTTATCCTTTCCCCACGTGTAGGACTCGTCCTACTATTGTTGGTTTGCATGCGTGTAGGAGGTGGTTCATCCTTTCCCTACTGTTGATGTTGTTGCATGTGTGTAGGAGGTGGTTCATCATTTCCTTACATATGATTGTGATGTGTGTTTGTAGGATGTGGTTTCTCCTTTCCCTACGTGTGATTATGAGCAGGAGGTGATATATTCTTTCCCTGTTGGTGTTTCTGCATCATCCTACCCATGTAGTCTGGAACTCATGGGAATACCTCTCATCTGGCCAATGAGTTGGGAAAAGTGGTTATGGACCATAGCACTACCGATGGATGCATCGTTTACTGCCATACTCCGTATGTCTAGGATGCATTGTGTACTTCAACTTGATCACTTGGGATCAAGTCCAAATGGAGTTCACTCTTTGGTTTTCTGGACTGACTTTGGGTCAGTAGAGAGTGGCAAGGTCTTGTGACTCACTCTTGATCAATTCTTCTTTATTATTCATATAAAATGTTCAGCAGAGCATAGCAGAGATGACAAAGATGGTTCATGATGATATATGGCCGCAGATTCTTTGGCACGTGGAATTCTCCCTAGCTGAGAGGGAGTGTTAAAATTGGAAACTAGGGTCAAATTCCATTTAGATCTGTTCAGTTGATGAAGTCAATAATCCCAGTGAATTCTTCTTTTCAAGAGGACTCAAATTGATCTAAAGATCGTCAAATTTGGTCAAGGAAATATTTGTTTATTCAAAGAAAATGATATAAGTTATATTATTGTTTAGGCAGGAAAAAGTGAAAATTTGAATTTCAAATTTGCCTCCAAAATCATCATGTCAATTTGTATATAAGGGCATTCCCTCATCCTCATTTAGTGCATCACTTCTCATGATCTCTTCTCTTTGAAAGAGCCGCAGGATAAGGAGGGCAGGGGTTGGAATATCTAAGGGTTGTTCGTTGGGTTGTCTATGGGTTTGGATGGTATCCGAAATGCAACTAGGGCTCCCTGTTTGATAAGTTGCATGCCTTGGATTTATTGCAGGAGGACCGCTGGTTTATTTTGGGTTACCTAATAGAACCGCTAGGCCTTGTTTCCTCAGCATGTCATATTACAAGCAGATGCATGAAGCAGAACAGCAGTACCTGGTAACCCTATTCAATCACATCACCTCCTCGATTTTGGCATCTGTTTTGAGTTCACTAAAACCTTTGATGGAAGGTGCTCTGATTCTACTAGGACCGCACTCTATTTGAGTCCTCCTTGTAGTTGTTACGTCTGCTATTGATTTCCGGTTAGGGTTGAATCTGATTGCTATTATTTGAAGGATGAATGGAACATGTACCTGGGCTGCATCCTTGTCATTTATTGTATCTTCTTCTTCTCTCTCTTTGTTGAACATTTGACTATTATAATAATAAGAAGATTTGATCAAGGGTTTTCCCCTTCTTGGGGTTTTTCCCTAGTTGGCGTCATATCCTTGTGTCCTTGGCTTGTCTTCTTCTTTTAGCATTTATGTTCTTTCTTCAGTTACTGTCAATATGTTTAATGTGATTGCTAATTGGAATAAGATGGATTAATAAATGGGCTCATATGAATCTATGAAGTAACTTTCTTACAACAAAGAACATGTTAATCAAATTTAACAAATGGATCTTCCTTCTTGCATTAAGACAACACCAATTCCATTTCCTGAGGCATCACATTCCACAATAAAGGATTTTGTGAAGTCTAGTGTAGCTAAGACCGGTGCTTGGCACATTGCCTCTATAAGACGTTCAAAGGCCTTAGTTGCTTCTGGAGTCCAAGAAAATGCATCATTCTTCAGTAATTTTGTTAGAGGTGTTGCTATTCTCCCATATATCTTAACAAACTTCCGATAATACCCTGTCAACCCGATAAATCCTCGAAGATGCTTTATGGTTGTGGGAATTTTCCATTCCTTAATGGCTTTAATTTTCTTAGGGTCTATCTTAACACCCTCATGAGATACAATATGACCCAAATATTCCACCTCCTGTCTGTAGAAATTTTTGAATCTTAATTCTTATGCATCTGTTAATCCGGTTAAGCTTCTCCTACTTATACAAGTTATCAACTGAATAAATTCAAGTTAACATCAAAGCAAAACACATAACAGATCTCTACCAATTCAGATCTAGAATAAACACATGCACACATAGACAAAGTGACACAGTTATTTCTGGACAAACTGTCCCCAGAAAAACCCAATGTGGGAAAACTGGTCTCTGGCTACTGGAGGGCTCTATTATTAAGAATATTTCTGAATACACAACTTTGGGTTCCAGATCTAGAAAACCCCACAGAGAAAACTCTAGATCTGCAGCACTTGGCTGATCTAAGACCAACAATATTGACTGATCCACACCCTCAAATGGGATTTACAGAACGCAACCATATCTAGGCCTAGAAACCCCAGATCTGCCCCTGAAAGACACTGCGTCAGCCTCTAAAGGCCTCCAAATGCTCAGCGCTGTCATGGGAAGGGACTGCATTACCCCAGAGTGGGTGACACAGTCACTACGCTACCCCTAAGGGTCTCTGCGTCACCCCTAAAGGGTTTCCTGAAAATCACGTTGTCCTTGTTGCTACTGCTGCTGCTGCTGCCTTCCTCTGCGCTGTGTTTCCTGATCTCTTCTCTGCTTCTTGTGTATTCTAAACCCTCAGATCATCCCCTTGGCCTAAATTCCCCTCTCTGCAACTGAAACACTTGAGAATTCTTAGCAACCCCGCCTTAGAATCTCAGCTTAGTTTCAGTGCTCTGCCTCTGTGTGTCTTACAAATGACCCCAAGCCTTTCCTTTATACTTTTCTCGTTGACAAATCAACGGCCAAGATTAAATCTTTAATCAATGACTAAGATTAAAAGAAAGCTTGATCCATGTGACTTAAGACAATTTCATCACATGTTTAATTAAATTCACTTTAATTATTTTATTTTCCTAAGTTTTAACTTAGGAAATACATTAAAATAATTAATTAATTTAATATCTTCTAAACCAAATGAAATTTCCCAAATCCATTTCTGGGTCTTGTAGATTAGGTGAACTCTAGTCCTTCCTCAAAATTTGGGACCTAGAGCACAACTGATGCTACCCCAAATACACAAAATCTCAACACTCCCTCTTAGCATCAAGGGTGTGCTCTAGCAATACATCACACTTATGCTTTACATGATTTTGGGCACTAGTTCTGTGCTGCTGAAGCTTGGCCTCTTGCCACTCAACTCTGCACTGTTGCTGCCATTTTGTACTGTTGCCCATGACTCTGCCACTGCCACTGCAACCACTGTACTGCAGCGCCCTCTCAATATGCCGACCATACGTCATAGCACCGCCACCGCCGACCAAGCAGAATCGGCAATCCGCTGTTGAGAGAGACAACCGAATTTCCTACCCCAATCTTTGATTGTGACAAGTCGATGGGCCGCATCCTCATCATCGAAGCTCCATAGGCTGCGTATCCGTTGCCGGCATCTAAAGAATGATGGCCGCCTACAACTTTGCTCCTCGCACACCCGACCCCCTCTCGCACTACCGAAGTCACATCAGCCTCCTTGTGTTGAAATCTATCACGTTGTTGCTGCACCGCGTTGTCCTCTTGAAGCTCTCTACGCTATTGCGGTGCCTCTCGCACCGCGTAGGCAGCACTGCTTCCGCACCGTCAGTCACATTAGCCTCTCGCACCGCCATTGTTTCTACGTTGTTGCTACTATGCTCTACGCTGCTTCTCCCAGTCTTCAGATCTGCCTCTGCCTCATCTGTGATCTATGCACCCACTACTCCACTTGTCTCGCTACTGTCTTAAGGCTACTGTAGCTCGCTTGTGATCCAAAAGATGAGCTGCTCGAGGATCCCGCCTTACATCTGTAGATCCTCAACAGATCCATGTCACCCCACTTTCGTGGTTCATGAGCACTCATGGCTACATCATCTCCGAACCCATCATCTGCCACCGCTGCTTTGGAAGAAGATGCTTCCTTTTCCTTCTTCTTTTCTGGACAATGGCTGGAAAAATGTCCCATTTTGCCACACTGGAAGCACTTGAACTTAGAAAGATCCTTCTTCTTCTTTGGCTGCTTCTTCGATGCCAAGGCTGCATCTTCCTCCTCTTCCTTCTTTACTTTGCTCATCCCAGGGTTGTGCTGCTTCTTGGTGAATCTCCGTAGTTCTTCTTGCCGCAGGATTGACCACAAGCTGTCCCAATCTGGGAGGTCCGCTCTGCCCAAGATGGAAAAAGGTTTCCCACTCATCAGTGACTGCATTGAGGGCAGTCCTGACTATCACTGCATCATCTACAGTTGCACCTGTTGCAGTCATCTTATCCCTGATTGACTGCAATCTAAAGAGGAAATGCTCGATGTCTTCTCCCTTGGGCATCATGAATGACCTCATTTGGGCCTCCAACAGCATCTTTCTTTGGACTGATTTTCCCTCATATAGGGAAGTCAAGGCCTTCCACATCTCATTAGCTGTCCTCTTCTCAGCTATGTGTGGCACAATATGGTCCTTGATACTGTCCATTATCAGACGCTTGGCATGCCCAGCAGCTTCTCTATGCTTCCATAGGAGATCTGCATCTGTCGGTGTGGCTAGGGTCTGCTCTGCATGGTCTCTTAGACCTTATGCCTCAAGGACAATCAAGATCCTTGCTTTCCACACCAAAAATTTTGAGAGGCCCTCTAGCCTATCCTGATCACGCAGTCCATGAGGAGCCATCTGCTCAGAATGTGTCGAAGCTCCTCTTCTCTATGCTAGAGATCTTGGATCTAGGGTCCTTTTCGAACTGGGAACCCTCTGCTCCCTTTGACACTTGATTTCCCTCGTTGGAAATCTACCAAATCAACTATGATTCAGCTTCTTCTTTGATCCTCTGACCAAACTGCAAGTTTCCTTTGGCAAGGAACTCTCTGAGAAGCTGATCTCTTCCCAAACTTTGTCACTTGTGCTAAGGTTAAAAATCTGAAAACTTCAGAAGTTTAACCCCACCAGCTCTTATGAATTTCTGCAACTTTTCTGTAAACTTTTTCTGGATCTGACAAATTCAAATCTGAATCACACTGGCTGGCTTCAGACCTAACCAATGTTGTTTCTGAGCTGCCTCTGCGCAGTAATTGCGTGGGCTTGCTAGGACACAGCGTTGGACAGCGTCACCCTTCCCTCTGCGTGAATCTCCTCCTGAAAACTGCGTTGTCCCTTCAAATCTATTTTTCTGCTGCCTTTCCAGCTACTTTCTACAGCTAGATCCTTCAGATGCTTCAGTTGGTGACCCTTCTAGATCTGCAATAGCTCTAATACCATGTAGAAATTTCTGAATCTTAATTCTTATGCACAAATTATTTTTGTTAATCCGATTATGCTTCTCCTACTTATACAAGTTATCAACTGAATAAATTCAAGTTAACATCAAAGCAAAACACATAACGGATCTCTACCAATTCAAATCTAGAATAAGCACACGCACACATAGACAAAGTGACACAGTTATTTCTGGACAAACTGTCCCCGAAAAAACCCAATGTGGGAAAACCGGTCTCTGGCTACTAGAGGGCTCTATTATTAAGAATATTTTTTAATATACAACTCTGGGTTCCAGATCTGGAAAACCCTACAAAGAAAACTCTAGATCTGCAGCACCTGGTTGATCTAAGACCAACAATACTGATGGATCCACACCCTCAAACGGGATTTATAGAACTTAGCCAGATCTAGGCCTAGAAACCCCAGATCTGCCCCTGAAAGACATTGCGTCAGCCTCTAAAGGCCTCCAAATGCTCAGCGTTGTCACTGGAAGGGACTGCGTTACCCCAGACTGGGTGATGCAGTCACTACGCTGCCCCTAAGGGTCTTTGCGTCACCCCTGAAGGGTTTCTTGAAAATCACGCTATCTTTGCTGCTGCTGCTATTGCTGCCGTCTGTTGCTGTCGTCTGCTATTGCCTTCCTCTGCGTTGTCTTTCCTGATCTCTTCTCTGCTTCTTGTGTATTCTAGACCCCGGGATCAGATCATCCCCTTGGTCTAAATTCCCCTCTCTGCAACTGAAACACTTGAGAATTCTTAGCAACCCCGCCCTAGAATCTCCCCGCCCTAGAATCTCGCCTTAGCTTCAATGCTCGCCTCTATGTGTCTTATTAAATGACCCCAAGACTTTCCTTTATACTTTTCTCTATCAATAAATCAACTAGCCAAGAATAAATCTTAATCAATGGATAAGATTAAAAGAAAGCTTGATCCGTGTGACTTAAGACAATTTCATCACATGTTTAATTAAATTCACTTCAATTATTTTATTTTCCTAAGTTTTAACTTAGGAAATACATTAAAATAATTAATTAATTTAATATCTCCTAAACTAGATGAAATTTCCCAAATCCATTTATGGATCTTGTAGATCAGGTGAACTCTAGTCCTTCCTCAAAATTTGGGACCTAGAGCACAACTGATGCTACCCCAAATACACAAAATCTCAACATTGTACTCCAAAGTAACATTTGGAGGTTTTTCCATATAATTGGTTCTCTTCCAATAGTTTGAGCACCCTGTCAACATGTTGAACATGATCCTTACAAGACTTGTTGTAGATTAGTTTATCATCAAAAAATACTAACACAAATTTTCTAAGGAAGGGTTTGAAAATGGAATTCATCAAACCTTGAAATGTGGAAGGTGCATTAGTAAGGCCAAAAGGCATGACCAAAAATTCATAATGACCTTCATGAGTTATGAATGTTGTTTTCGGAATGAATTCATTCTTCACACTAATTTGATGATATTCAGAATGAAGACGCAACTTGGTGAAGTAAATTGCTCCATGTAATTCATCCAACAATTCATCAATGACAGGAATGGGAAATTTATCTTTCATAGTGAGCTTGTTGAGCTCCCTATAATCTGGACACATATGCCATGATCCATCCTTTTTGTGCGACAATACTATTGGAGCAGAGAAAGAACTTTGACTAGGTTGAATTATACCGGCCTCTAGCATTTCTGCAACCATGCATTCAATTTTACTCTTTTGGGCATAGGGATATCTGTAAGGCCTGATGTTTGAAGGAACACTTACTAGAATCAAGTGAATAGCATGATCATAATCATGAATAGGTGGGAGGCCTTTAGGAGTCTCAAATGTGAAAATTCTACTGCAATATCATGGTTTATTTCTCCTACTTGATTTAAATTTTTACAAGCTATTTTCAGAAAATACTGAAATAAACACAACTACAATCCACACATGCAGATCATTTACTGAATAATACACTCATCCAACAAAGTGACACATGGATTTTTGGACATAAGTCCTCGGAAAAACCCAAAGTGGGAAAACTGGTGCAACAGATATGAGGGTTAAATTATTAAGTAGATTCTGAGTATAGTAAATCTGGGTAACAGATCTGGAAATCCCAATAGAGAATAAAAGAACACAAATCTGCATCTAACCTATAGATCTAGGACAAAATATCTGACTGATCCACACCCTCAAACGAGATTTACAAGACTCAGCCTGGATCTGGCCTTAGAAACCCCAGCGCTGCCCATGAAGCTCCAGCGTCATCCCTGCTAGCCTCATAATGCCACTGCGCTGCCCAGAGACAGACTGCGTAACCCCTGAGAGGGTGACACGGGCCTTACGCTGGCCCTGGAGACCCTTTACGTAATTTCTGAAGCCCTCTGGAGCCTCTGTGTTGTCCTACGTAGCACCTGTGCAGCACCAGCGTAGCTGCTGCTCTACTTCTCTGCACTGTCCTTGTTGTTGCTCCTCTGCCTCTTACTGACTCTTAGCTCTGGAATCAGATCATTCCCTTAGCCAATACTACCCCTCACTGCAGAAAAATTCCTCTGGAAATTCTTAGCAAACCCTGCCCTAGAATTCCAGATCTATTTCTCAGCTCTGCCTCTATGTGTGTCTCCAACTGACCCTCAAGCCTTTCTCTTATACTTTTTCAATGATCTTATCAACGGTTGAGATTAAAACACTTATCAACGGCTGAGATTAAAAGATTGCTTGATCTGTGTCTTTTAGAACATTTCAGCGTATGTTAATTAATTCACTTTAATTATTTAATTTTCCTAAGTTTAGACTTAGGAAATCCATTAAAATAATTAATTATTTGAATAACTTGAACACCAACTGAAATTTCACAAAACACTTTCTGGGTTTTGGAATTCAAGTGTCTCTTAGCCCCTTCCACAAAATTTCAAGGCTAGAGCACACCAAATGCTATATCAACTATACAAAATCTCAACACTCCCTCTTAGCACGAAGTGTGCTCTAGCAATACATCCACACTATGTACTACAAGATTTTGATGTTGGATTTTGTGTTGTTGATGCTTGGCTTGTTGCCCTTCATCCATTGCACTGCTGCTCTCTGTACTGTTTCCCATGCCATTGCGACATTTGTACTGCAACTCCCTCTCAAATTGCTGCATCATGTTGCCCACAGCACTGCCACTGCTAACTACAACCACAGGGCATTCAACCAGCTCAGCAAATATATTTTTTTGGATTAAAAAAAAAAATATATATATATATATATATATTAATTAAAATTTGAGAACTGGTCGGCCCTTTCATCTCTTTCCTTCCATTATTTATTCACCCTGATCTTTTCTCTTCTTAGCAGGTTGTCCTGAAGATGAGTCTTGATTTAGACTCGAAACATAGACTAAAAACGAAGACTGTGGATAAAGCTGTGCATTAGAAAATCTACACCACAGAAACCTCCAATCTATCATTGCTAACTTGCTGCACTGCAACTCAGTTGCTGAGAAGTAAGCAACATAAGGACTCCTGCCCAACTTTTTAACAGATAAGTCAAGTTGCATCTATCACTGAAGCTCCCTGGCTGTTGATTTACGTTATCCTCTTGAAGCCACTGTTATGCTGCAACTCTGCATTATGTGAGCCCAGCCTCTCTGCGCTGCTGAATTCCCATTAGCCTATGCGCTGCAGTCTCCATGCTGCTGCTGCCTCTGCATTACACTACTCCCTCTTCAGCTCTTCAGCTCTCCCTTCTGCTTCTTTGTGACCTTCTGCAACCATCTCCTGACTCATCCTGCTACCATCTTAAGGCTCCCGTAGCTCGTATGTGATCCAAGAGTAGGGTTGACTCAAGGATCCCGCCAATATCTGTAGATGCTCTACAGATCCATGTCACCCCACCTCTTCTCTCGAGGTGGATGAGCACTCATGGCTACATCATCATCAAAGCCATCATCCTTTGTTGTTGCGGCCTTGGAATCAGAAGATCCTTCGTCCTTTTTCTTAGGACAAGTGTTGGCGAAGTGTCCAAGATCGCCATAGTTAAAGCACCAGACCTTGGAAAGGTCCCTCTTCGTCTTCCCTTGTTGCTTCCTTTCCTTTGATGCAAGGGCTGCATCATCCTCCTCTTCTTTTACTTTGGTTGATCCGCTTCCACCACTGATATTCTGCTTCTTGTTGATCCTCCTAATCTCCTCTTGGCGGTTGATAGCCCACATGTCTGCCCATGATGGTAACACTGCCCTTCCTAGAATTCTCTGGACAAACGTTTCCCATTCTTCTGAGATTGCATTTAGGGTCGTTCTCACTAGGAGCCCTTCATCCGGAGTTGCACCCATGCCAATTAGCTGATCTCGGATAGCTTGAAGCCTGAAGAGAAATGGATCTATCTCTTCACCCGTCATCATTTGGAACAATCGCATTTGATTCTCCAGAAGCATTCTTTGTTGGACGAAGCCTCCTTGGTACATCGTATCCAAGGCTACCCACATGTCATTTGTTGTGGTTTTTCCAATAATATGAGGTATAACGTGGTCCTTGACTCCGTCTATGATCAAACGCTCAGTCTGCGCTTGATTTTCTTCATACTTCTTTAGAGGATTTTCATTGGTTGGTACAACAAGAACCTTCTCTGCATGATCTTTGAGACATTACTCATCCGAAACTGACAAGATTCTGGCCTTCCAGATTGTAGGAATTTACAGGGTAAGTTCCTTAGATCAAGAACCAAAGGTCACCGCTCACAAACAGATCACAAATCAGTACACTAGTATAATCACGTGGTTAAAACCCTCAAAGAGGGAAACAGTCCACGGCCTGAGCCAATGCCACTGTGCAATTTATTAATATAAAAAGAAAAAGTTACATATGTTTCCTTTCATAAACTTACCGAAAAAATGACCCTCCATGCTCTTTAAATAGAGATCATGGACCACCTGTGTGTTGCCACCACTAAAAGTGTCATTAATACCGTAATACCGAGGAGAGAGTGAACCATCAGATCACTACATATCGTGACCATCGGATTATAAGTTACAAATGTACATAGAAAAGAAACACACTTTACCTAACTCTACGCTAGACCAAATTATACTTAACTATTTCCTATGTGTCGGAATATCCTAACATCCCCCCTTAACAACAACTTTGGATAGGATTGAAGGATTTACAAAGGTGATACAAAAGGAGACTATTTCCTATGCGTCAAAATATCATAACACCCCCCCTTAAGAACAACTTGGGATAGGATTGAAGGATTTACAAAGGTGACACAATAGGAGAAGGAAGGAGGCATTAGAGTGTAATATTCCCAATTAGCCTTGCTAATTGGAATATTTCAATTTTGCTTTATTTTGCCGCTTTAGCTAGACATAATAAATAAAGTGAGAAATAAGAGGGGTCACCTCACTTTAGTCACCTCACTTTATAATAAAGTGTTCTTTTCCTAGTAGATTGACGTTGTAACTTAAGAGAGGGGGCCTTGGGGGTCCACATGAGTATGATGGGGGGAGGCATCAGGCTGACCCAAAGTAAACTGCGCAGGTCAAAGGAGAGTTAAGTTTTGGAGGGAGTTTGGTATTATAAAAGGAGAGGTTCTCACCTCATTTGGATCATCCATGATTTGATATTCTTCTTGATAGCTAGACTTTGTCTGCTTCAGCACGCCGGTTGTTTAGTCGGTCTGCAGCACTGTTTAGTGCACGAGTGTCTCCGGTCGGAGATCTCACCCTTAGCCTCGGGGGACTTCGAGTGCCTGCCCTGGTAAGGTTTTTCTGGTTTCACCCTTAGCTTCGGGGGACTTCGAGTGCCCGCCCTAGTAAGGTTTTTCAGTAACAAAGCAGCAGCATTTCTGAAGCACATCTGAGGAGGAGGAAAGCCCTCTTGAGGCTGCGCAGAGCAAGAGAAGGGAGGACGCTGAATCTTTGAAGAGAAGGACGTTGTTTTATCTGAAGAGAGGACGCTGTCCCTTGCAGGAGAGGTAGGACGCTGTCCAAGAGGACGCAGTTCCAGACTGGCAGAGAAAACGCTGTTTGAGGGGCAGAAGGACGCTGAACAAGCCCAGAGTGAGGACGCTGTCCATTCTTGGAGGTGAGGGTTGCAGATCTGAAGGTTTCTTGTCAGATCTAGCTTGGTGAAGGATAGATCTTACAGATCTAGTCCTGTATGTGGCAGATCTAGCCTTGTATATTGCAGATCTGAGGGTTTTGCAGTAGATCCAGCTTGAGGAGTGACAGATCTGAGGAGTTATCGATGCATCTAGTCCGCATCGGTGGGAAACACCTCGCATCTACCCAGAGGCCGTAGATCCGAGGAGATAGTTCTAGATCTAGCATAGATCTGAGGGTTTGGCAGCAGATTGGGTTTTGGAGGACGCAGATCAGGAAAGGGAGGACGCAGTTGTGATAGGAGGCTTCAGATCCATCAGGTGGAACGCAGATTTGAGGAGCAGATCATTGTGAGGAGTGCTTAGCAGCGTTTTCCAGGATTCTGTAGCAGCTTCATCTGTCTGGAGAGTTGAGGGCTTGGTGTTTTACCTGTTCCTGCGCTATCACTGGCAGAGACAGCGTTTTTCCATTTGAGAGGGTTTATGGGCCTTTTCACCGTCACAGTTTTTCGATTCACAGGTAGGCAATGTGACGCTCGGCTCCCAAGCATCGCACTTTTCTGTTGAGAGGGTCTCCACTTGCCTAGGGCAAGGATAGGTGCACTTACTCCGATTTATTGTACTCCTCTCTATGAACTTTCTGATTAATAAAATGGCTCAGATTTTGGTGTTACATGTGTCATGATTCAGTGATCTGGTTCAGTTTATATCTGTATTAGTGCATTTCTGTTTATTACTGGTTATTTCCCTTTTGGGGATATTACAGTGGTATCAGAGCATAATTCTGGCTCAGCCTGTGGTCTATGACATCAGAAAATAGATCATACAGAGCAATAGCAGTTGCAATACCAGAAACGCAGTTGGAAAAAGGGCCAAAATAAAAAGGGTCAAATTTTGAAGTTTGGAATTAGGAAAAACGTTTTCTGGGTTTTTCTGGGTTTTGGGCGAGGATCACTTTCCCAATTTCTGTTTATTACTGGTTAGCCCCCATTTGGGGATATTACAGTGGGATCAGAGCTTAATTCTGGCTCAGCCTGTGGTCTATAACATCAGGAAAGAGATAATACAAAGCAATAGCAGTTGCAATTCCAGAAACGCAGTTGGAAAAAGGGCTAAAATAAAAAGGGTCAAATTTTGGAGTTTGGAATTAGGAAAAACGTTTTCTGGGTTTTTCTGGGTTTTGGGCGAGGATCACTTTCCCAGATTCCTGGAATTTTCTGAATAGTTTTCAGTGGATAAATCGGAGGTCGAAGTTAAGCCACAGTATGGTTTTGCAGCAGCCGCGCAGTTTCTGAGGAGCCTGTAGACATATAGCAGAAAGAGCTGATGGCAGGTGATGTGGATAAGAGGAGATTTAGGGAGACAGGTCAGCGGGATCCAATGGAGGCCGTGTTTGCGAAGTTGACTGAGAAGTTGACTGAGAAGATGGAAGCAAAGATGAATGCATTCATGCAGGAGTTAACCAAGAAGGTTGCCGAGGGGACGCAGAAGGTCGATTCCATGGACACACGACCTACCATGCCTACTTTCCCGGTAGAGGAAGAGGAGCGAACGGAACCAGGAGAGGTGAATCTAGCTCAACATGCGACTCTGTTTGCGGATTGGCGGAGCATGGGACAGGAATTCATGGATGCTCTCCCTTTCAATCAATATATCCAGTTCAGATGTGGCGGCAAGACTTATGAGCAAGAGCGACACAAGGGACGTGGCTCCCACCGTGATAGTCACCGTGCAGCGAGCAGATTCCATTTACCGACATTTGACAGGTCATCCAGGCGCTCAGGAAGAGCTTGGGTGGACAAGTTGGATACCTCTTTCCAGCTTGACCGAGTATCGGAGAGGAAAACCATTAAAATGGTTACCTCGCACTCGGAGGATGAGGACACACAGGATTGCAGGGAGTTCGAGGATACACCTAGTGTGACACAGGACTCACCATCATTAGGGCCCTCCTTGACCGTGCCGGTTGATATCGTAGTGGAGGAGATAGAGCCTACCCCGGTAGAGCCATCCAGTGAGGTGATGACTGGAGCCGTGTCCGAGTCTTCGGATGGTAGCAGCACACAACAGATGGGTGAGGTGTCAGGAGATATATCCACCCTCGATGAGGTAACGGCAGGTACGAAGATATTGGATGATGGTCGCAGACAGCAGTATCATCGGCTTGGGACGGACTTTCGAGTTTTGAGGGAGAAGGCCGCGTTGGTACGGGAGACCATTTTGTTGCAGGACCAGGAGCTGGAGGGTATGAGAGCAGCTTGTGCCAAGTCAGTGGCCAAGTTGGTCCACATTGGGGAACAGCTGGATTCCCTGATGGTACAACCTGAGGGCACATTGCAGCATCAGATCATTCCCCTTCAGGTATGCATGGATGGGACTAGCAGAGTTGTTGGGTCATCTCTTCCCATTGGAGAGAGAGAGGCAGAGCCACCTAGTCAGGTCTCAGATGTTGACTTGGATAGTGGTATGAGACGATCAGAGTTGTACAGGGTACAACATCCATATGTTGAGATTGGATGGAGAGAGATTTTGAGTTGGTACTCGGTGGAGCGGGCTATGGAACACAATGATTTGGTTCCCTTCTCACGAGAGCAGATAGAAGATGGAGGACATCTCCGGATGGATAACATCTCTCATGCTTGTGTTGGACATCCCTTGAGCCATACACATCATGATGGGAGGTTTTTGCCTACCACCTATTTGATTCTTGATAGGGTCTCATTGATTCTTGAGAAGTTTATACTTCAAAATCCCATGCAGTGCAAAATCAGAAATTTGATTTGGGAGGATGGTAACCCTCATGGGAGGAGTACCAGGATGAGGAGAAGGAGGCATCCACAATGTATTGAGTGGATGTGGTTGATGAGCAAGGAGCTAGGAGGCTATTTGCAGATCTATGACACCAGGCAGCAGGAGGCTTGGCTGCGCTGGTTACTCTTGAAAGAGTTTGGCCATCACTGGGCAAACACTCTTCCTAAGAGTAGGAGGATGGGGGAAAGATGGATGGATACTTGCATCATTGAGCAGCATAGAGTATGGATGCATGGTGTTGATATGTTACTCATATCATTCATTGTGTCTTCATCACATGAGTTGTTTGATGGAGGTATGGAGAGGCAACACAATGTCTTGTTGCTTGGGTTGTTCCTAGGAGAGCAAGGGCAGATTTGCTCTCACACTTTGTATGATGTTGCAGGAGAAGGAGATAGCACAATCTCCATGGTCTTTGATTGGGAAGCACTTCCACCTTGGGAGGTATTCCATATTTATTGCAGCATTATTAGAGGAGTCTTTGACAAGGAGCATGTCAAAGAACAGAGTCTTGTACTGACAGGAACTCATTTGCATGAGCTCACAGCGTTGTCACCTTGGAGCAGAACATTATGGAGGAAGAATGCGCAGCAGGGATATGGTGGATCTATAACCCATAGGTCCCAGGATCACTTCATATTTGTTGCACAAAGAGGAGGTAATGATGATAGAGACATCTATGGCATATTCTTCTTGACTTGGGTTTCCAAGCATGAGGAGGATTATCTTCTTGCAGCGCATGGTTCATTCTTCTTCATAACATGCCAAAACACTATGGAGGACTCATTTATGGATCCATGTGCCATCTTACTTCCAGCATATGGTCAGATTTGTATGGGAGGCTTGATTATGAGAGAGACACATGAGCTGAATGTGCCTTTGAGTATTTTCTGCATTACATGTTCTAATGGGAGCATGGGAGGAGGCATGGCCACCACTACTATGTATGCGTTCTCTTTTGATGTGGGCCATGAGATAGATATTCATCCATTGTACAGCCATGGGCAAGTGTTTGGACCTATGTTGTTGACATATTCAGCCATTTAGTATCCATTAGTAGATGTGATGGATCTTGTACATTGCTTGCCATGTGATTTTCTGAGGTTGCAGTGGATGAGACTGCGTTGTATCCTTGTGAGATATTGTTTGCACTATGTATCCTCATGTAGAACCTTCAGCAAACATCTCATTAGGGTGATCCATGATGACCATGTCATATTCTTCAGGGAGGGTTTATTTTGGGCCAGTTTGTTCTTCATTGATGGAGGAACCTTCTATGGTGGATTGTTTTTCACTTTGCCATTGGAGGGCAATGATTTGGCAGCCCAAGATCAGCATAGACTCTACACTTTCCATGAGTGGAGAGAAGGACAGCATGAGGTAAGCTATGATGCTTGCCAAGTTCATATTTTCAGCCCACCTTCATTACCAGAGCTTGAGGTGGAAGGAGATTTTTGGGAGTTGCCTTGTTGGGAGGTGGCTCATTTGGTCTGGATGATTGCTTGGAGATGGAGGACCCACAGGAGGGAGATATTCCTCATTATATTTTCGACTCCATGCCTTGATGGGAGAGAGATGATGAGCTGGTGCACAGTCGATGGGACAACTTACACAGCCATAGATGCAGAGCAGCAGCGGTCATGGTCTTCAGTCATAACTAGAGGCAGTGAGCAGTCCGAGCCATGGGGCTTGTACGATTATTGGCCACAGTGGCGATGGGATCCGGGAGGACTATTGATTGGCTGGTACCATGAGAGGCCAGTTTGGGATCCTGGCATTGAGATATCCCTTCATGTCGGGGTGATGCAGGAGACAGAGAGGTTTCAGTGGGACCCAGGCACATTTTGCAGTATCGGCAGGGAGCATCAGCTAGAGAGTAGGCTTGTTCAAGCATTGCTTGAGAACAAGCAATTTTTGCCGAATGAGGATGCCACTTGGGAGAGCGAGCAGACTTTACAGCATCCATCACTTCAGTTGCTTGAGGACAAGCAACGTTTTGCCGGGGGAGACTGTAATATTCCCAATTAGCCTTGCTAATTGGAATATTTCATTTTTGCGTTATTTTGCCGCTTTAGCTAGACATAATAAATAAAGTGAGAAATAAGAGGGGTCACCTCACTTTAGTCACCTCACTTTATAATAAAGTGTTCTTTTCCTAGTAGATTGACGTTGTAACTTAAGAGAGGGGGCCTTGGGGGTCCACAGGAGTATGATGGGGGAGGCATCAGGCTGACCCAAGGTAAACTGCGCAGGTCAAAGGAGAGTTAAGTTTTGGAGGGAGTTTGGCATTATAAAAGGAGAGGTTCTCACCTCATTTGGATCATCCATGATTTTGATATTATTATTGATAGCTAGACTTCTGTCTGCTTCAGCACGCCGGTTGTTTAGTCGGTCTGCAGCACTGTTTAGTGCACGAGTGTCTCCGGTCGGAGATCTCACCCTTAGCCTCGGGGGACTTCGAGTGCCTGCCCGGGTAAGGTTTTTCTGGTTTCACCCTTAGCTTCGGGGGACTTCGAGTGCCCGCCCTAGCAAGGTTTTTCAGTAGCAAAGCAGCAGCATTTCTGAAGCACATCGGAGGAGGAGGAAAGCCCTCTTGTGGCTGCGCAGAGCAAGAGAAGGGAGGACGCTGAATCTTTGAGGAGAAGGACGCTGTTTTATCTGAAGAGAGGACGTTGTTCCTTGCAGGAGAGGAAGGACGCTGTCCAAGGAGGACGCAGTTCCAGACTGGCAGAGAAAACGCTGTTTGAGGGGCAGAAGGACGCTGATCAAGCCCAGAGTGAGGACGCTGTCCATTCTTGGAGGTGAGGGTTGCAGATCTGAAGGTTTCTTGTCAGATCTAGCTTTGTGAAGGACAGATCTTCCAGATCTAGTCCTGTATGTTGCAGATCTAGCCTTGTATATTGCAGATCTGAGGGTTTTGCAGTAGATCCAGCTTGAGGAGTGACAGATCTGAGGAGATATTGACAGATCTAGTCCAGATCTGAAGGGGAAACACCAGATCTAGCCATAGAGGCTGTAGATCTGAGGAGATAGTTCCAGATCTAGCATAGATCTGAGGGTTTGGCAGCAGATTGGGTTTTGGAGGACGCAGATCAGGAAAGGGAGGACGCAGTTGTGATAGGAGGCTTCAGATCCATCAGGTGGGACGCAGATCTGAGGAGCAGATCATTGTGAGGAGTGCTTAACAGCGTTTTCCAGGATCCTGTAGCAGCTTCATCTGTCGGGAGAGTTGAGGGCTTGGTGCTTTATCTGTTTCTGCGCTGTCACTGGCAGAGACAGCGTTTTTCCATTTGAGAGGGTTTGCAGTCTTCAGCCCCAGCGCAGTTCATCTTCAGCTTGCAGAGCAGCCAGGACGCTGTCCTTGTTGCAGCCATTCTTCTGTTGAGAGGGTCTCCACTTGCCTAGGGCAAGGATAGGTGCACTTACTCCGATTTATTGTACTCCTCTTGATATATCTAGCAATCCTTTTAGGTGTTTCTTCGATGTATCCTGCTCTGATATTCACCTTGTAAAATTTGTAGGAATTTACAAGGTAAGTTCGGTAGATCAAGAACCAAAGGTCACCGCTCACAAACAGATCACAAATCAATACACCAATATAATCACGTGGTTAAAAACCTCAAAGAGGGAAACAATCCACGGCCTGAGCCAACGCAGCCACTTCAGGAAATTTATTAATATAAAAAGAAAGGTTACATATGTTTCTCTCATAAACGGTTACCGAACAAATGACCCTGCATGCTCTTTAAATTGAGATCATGGACCAATCGGGTGTTAAGCCACGGATCAAGTGTCGTTAATACCAAGGTGAGAGATAAATGTCGGATCACTACAAATCGTGACCGTCAGATTGTAAGTTGCAAATGTACATGGAAAAGAAACACACTTTACCTAACTATACACTAGACTAAGTTATTATTAATTATTTCCTATGTGTTGGAATATCCTAACATCCCCCCTTAAGAACAAATTGGGATAGGATTGAAGGATATACAAAGGTGACACAAAAAGGAGCCTATTTCCTATGTGTCAAAATATCCTAACATCCCCCCTTAAGAACAAATTGGGATAGGATTGAAGGATATACAAAAGTGACACAATAGGAAAAGGAAGGAGGCATTAGAGCCTATCCCCCCCTTAATGATAAATTTCCTGAACTCCAAGCATGGATTGAATTTTGGTAAACTTCGCTTCTGTGAGAGCCTTTGTAAAGATATCGACTACTTGATCATTGGTTAGACAATACTGCACTTCAAGAACACGATCATGAATGAGCTTTCTGATGAAGTGTATGTGGAGTTCAATGTGTTTCATACGCTAATGCTGAACTAGATATTTACATAGCTGAATGGCACTCTGATTATCACACCAAAGTGTAGTTGGATGCTGCTGATGAAGACCAAATTCAGACAGGATCTGACGAAGCCACATGGCTTCCTTGCTGGCTTCAACTCCACCACGATACTCTGCTTCTGATGAAGAAGGGGAGATGGCACTTTATTTCTTACAAGACCAAGTAATAGGTCCTAAACCAAGAGTGAATACATATCTTGTAGTGGACTTTCGATCATCAGGGTCACCAGCCCAATCAGAATCAGTGAAACCAATCAACAAGGGAGATGCTCCTATACTATAATGAATCCCGAACTGAACTGTACCTCGAATATATGGAAGTATTCCTTTAGTTGCTTTCCAGTGACTTTCATGAGGTTGGTGCATAAATCCATCGACAAGACCAACAGAAAAGGAAAGGTCGAGACAGATATCGGTTAGATACAAAAGTTTACCAACAAGTTGACGATATAAGGTAGCATCAACTTCAGGGGTAGTATAGTTGATTGAAAGCTTGACTCCAGAATAAAAGGGAGAAGGGGTTGGCTTACAATCTTCCATGTGAAAGTGGTGTAGAATATCACAGGCATACTTGGACTGAGAGAGGGTAATGCCTTCCTTGGATTGCAAGAATTGAAGACCAAGGAAATAATGCAAGTGTCCTAAGTCTGTCATGTTTCAAACTTCTTTTTGAGGCTATAATTCACATGGTTTATATGGTTTGGATCACTACCAGTAAGGATAAGATAATCAACATAAATAACATGGATGGTGAAGGAATTACCCACTTTCTTGGTGTAGACAGTGTTGTCAGAATGACACCTAGAAAAGCCATTATCTAAGATAAATATATCCATTTTGGCATACCAAGCCCAAGGAGCTTGTTTGGGACCATAAAGAGACTTCCTAAGGTGACATACAAGGATGGAGTCTTTTTGGATAAAGCCAGGGGGTTGTTCCATGTAGATTTCTTCATGCAAATCTCCATTTAAGAAGGAAAATTTAACATCCATATGATGGAATTCCCATTTAAAGGAGGCAACAAGGGAAAGAACAAGGCAGATATAATTCATTTTGGCAACAAGGGAGAAGGTTTTAGTATAGTCAATGCCTTCAACTTGTGAAAATCCTTTAGCAACAAGACAAGATTTATGTCTATCCACTTTTCCATTTGGTCCAAACTTGGTTTTGTAAACCCATCTGCATATGACAAGTTTTCTTCCTTTTGGAAGAGGAAGAAGATCCCAAGTATCGTTTTCCAATAAGGAACGATACTCTTCCTTCATAGCTTCATCCCAATATGGATGACCAGAGGCTTCTTCAAAGGTTTCTGGATCAAGTTTTTTTGGAACTTGAGCCAATAAGGAAGAAGCTCTTTCAAACTAAGAACATGTACGTCGTCAATCGGCAGGGTCACCTACAAGAGAACTTGCTGCATCCCGAGTAGAGCGGACCATCTTGGAAGTGGTGGAGTATAAGGAACAATTTCATAGGTTGGAAGAGGATTTTCATCCTCGCTGTCATCATCTGAACTAGAAGGAATGCTATTAAAAATAGAAGAGAGAGAGAGAGGTGGCACATATGCCGAATCAGGCTCACAGGCCAAAGGTGGCACACTTGCCAAACTAGGCTCGCAGGCCGATATATTTTCATCAAATTTTACATCTCTTCTAATGATAATATTTTTGGATTTTGATTGAATAAGTCAATATATCCTTTGAAATCTTTATAATATCCAAAAAAAAAACATTTTTCACTCTTAGGTTCTAAGGCTTTATGTTTCACATCTAGAATATGGGCCCAAGCATCACTTCCAAAAACACGAAAGTGACTTACATTTGGTTTGATTGAGCTCCAAGCTTCTTTTGGAGTTATATTCCTTAAAACCTTAGTAGGAGTGCAATTTACTATGTAATTTGCACAGTTAATGGCTTTTGCCCAAAAATTGAGACCATGTCCTTTGGATTGAAGCACACAATTAGCCATTTCTTTTAAGGTGTGATTCTTCCTTTTAGATACACCATTTTTTTGTGGATTATATGAAATGGTATGTTGCAATTGAATGCCATGCTCAGTGCAAAAGTTGATAAATTTGTTGTTAACATATTCTCTGCCATTTTCTGATCTTAACTTAAGAATTTGATGTCCAGATTGTTTCTTAACAAAGGCCTTAAAGGCCAAGAACATGTTAAAAAATTCACTCTTGATTTTTAAGAAATATACCCAAGTGCGTCTGGAAAAATAATTAATGAAATTTAAGAAGTACTTACAACCAAAGAAAGAAACAATTGGAAGTGGAACACATAAATCATTGTGCACAAGCTACAAAGGGGTTGAAGCATGCCAAGAGGCACGTTTGTCAAAACTATCCCGATGATGTTTTTCGAGTACACATCTGGAGCAAACACCATCTCGGCAAGATACCATAGGAAGGCCCGTCACTATATTTTCCTTACATAGAGTTTGAAGAGAGCGATAGTTTAAGTGACCAAATCGCTCATGCCAAAGTTTTCTCACATCATCATTATGAGCAACAAAAACAGAGGGAAGAGATGATTACCCAAAGTTGTCAAACTTATACAACCTTGTGGAATCATCAGCAATGCCAGTAGCTAAAATATGTTTAGGATATTTGAGGTCCTTGATTACAACATCATGAGGTGATAATTCTACTATTTTTCCTTCACCTGAATGAGTTAGCTGATAAACAGATAGAAGGTTGCATGACAAGGTAGGAACACATAATACATCATTAAACTGACCATTATCTAGATGAATGGTTCTAGATCCTACAACACTAAGAGATCTATCATCACCAACATAAATATGTTTGGTGTTACAATCATTTAAAAAAGAAAACATGGATTTATTTTTAGCCATGTGGTAAGAAGCTCCAAAATCAATGAGCCACTCATGAGAAGGAGAAGAAGAAGATACATTTAATGCATAACCAAATCTTGATGCTTGACAACCACAAGCAGAAAGTGCCATGCCTGAAGATGAAGGTGAAGAGTGCTCCAAATTGATGTTGTGCTTCTTCATTGCTGCTTCTAAGGCTTCCATCTTATTAAAAAATTTGGACTCTATATGGCCATCCCGATTGCAAAAGTTGCAATGTATATCTGTCTTCTTCCCTTTGTTTTGATTTGCCTTATTATTTTAGTGATTTGATTTTTCAGTTTGCGGCTGAAATTTCTTAGGGCCTTTTTTTGGTTTAGAACCATATTTTCTAGGATACTACTTCTTGGGATTCTTTTTATATGGTTGTTGTTGGGCTACTAAGTCTTTCTTAGAAGAATTTCTAGCAGTGATAAGACCAAGGTGTAAAAGTTTTTCTTGTTCTCTTATTAAAGAATCGCAGAAGGCATCAAAAGAGGGATTCTTATAGGTGGTTCCTAAAGAAATGATGGCTTCTCTAGTGGAATGGAAGGCAGTAAAAAATACAGAGTATGCAGGCCCAAGCCTAGCAAGAATATAATAGATGAGGCTACCATCATCCTTTTTGATCTTACAACCTTCTAAAACAATTTTGAGGGTCTTAAATTTGGACAAAAAATCTTCAATGGAGGAGAAATTATTGGGGTCCAAAGTAAGCAATTCATTTTCAAGCTGGTGGGCCCTGATTTGATTTTGAATGCCAAAAACAGTTTTTAGCTTTTCCAGGGCTTCATAAGGGGTGTCAATGTCAAGGATATGAAATCGAAGATCTTGAGCAACGAACATTCCTATCAACCCTCGTTCTTGATCTTGTTTATTTTCCCATTTAGCAGCTTTATCATCATCATAAGGTTTAGTTTCTTGTTCTGTGGCTATTCTATAAAGCCCTTTACTTCTAAGTATATCTACCATGTGAGGTAGCCATTGGAAATAATTGGTGCTATTAAGAATAACTGGGCATGCACTTTCCATTTTTTTTAAACCTGAAGCTGAGAAAAGCTGAAACTAACTGCTCCAATGGAAAGATCTCAAAAAATTAGGTTGTTTAAAAAAAAATGGCTCAAAAAACGACTTCCGGATGAAGATGTTATGCCTTTTGAAAAATCTGAGTTGTAGATGCTGAATAGATATGGGAACGGGATGAAGTGCAACTTAAAAAAAAAGAAAAATTCCGCCCCTTTGAACAAATTTGTTTACAAAAGAAGCTTAAGAAGGATACTTGAACCCAAGATCTCTATTCTAATAAACTAACCCCCCCACCAAGTGAGATAGTAAAAGGATCACGTTATAGTATGAAAGGAGGAAGGTTTTTTTTTTGTTTTTTTTGTTTTTTTTTATTCCTCCGGTGTACGTGCCTTTTCCTGCACAAAAAGCACAAAAAAACCGAGCAAAAAATAAAATAAAAAACTAAATGCAAACCCTTACGGAAAAATGTTATATTTTCGGTTAGCCTTACCGGCAACTATCACTTTTTTCACTATTTCTGATTTCTCGAGATCGCACAAAGACGCAGGGAAAGAGAATACGTACTAAAAAAATCCCTTTTTCCTGTTTATGATTTTTCGAGATCGCACGGAGATCACAGAAAAGAGCATACACAGAGTAGAGGGTATAGATCCAAAAAATAAATAAAACCTTAATACTTAAAATAAACATAAAAAAACCCTAAATAAGCAGAACTATTAACAAATATAATTGAAAATAGATGCTTTATACCTCTAGATCTAAACTGACATAACTTGGGCAGCCGGACACCTTTTCGCATGAAACGAAAGGCGTTCCTCACTGTAACAGATGTTCCAAACACAAAAGAGTAGTTCTCCAAGCCCAAAAATGTTCATAAATAGTAGATCTACAAAACGACATTCACATGTAGTCAAACCGGCTTCGGATTTTGATCAACAACGGCCGCGACCCTCAAAATAGCTCTGATACCATGTAAGAATTTACAGGGTAAGTTCCATAGATCAAGAACCAAAGGTCACCGCTCACAAATAGATCACAAAGCAGTACACCAGTATAATCATGTGGTTAAAACCCTCAAAGAGGGAAACAGTCCACAGCCTGAGCCAACATGTTTCTCTCATAAATGGTTATCGAACATGTTGTACCTTAAGAGACAATTTCTTAGTTGTGATAAGGAATCAGTGCTTAAGACATTATCTTATTATGTCACAAATGAATATATATATGTCTCTGTCTTATAAACCCTTAAACATTGACTATGTAACCCTTAAATATTAAATCCATGCATGTTCTACAATGCTATATTCCACTTATGCTGAAATGAATGAACAAAAGAAAAAGAGAAGAGGATTTCAATCTGATATGTTGTTTCAAACATAATCTATCATTTTAAAACCCTGAAGAATTAAGTAAATATAAAGTTAAAACAGAAGAGCGCACATTAAGGTTTGTTTAACTCTTAAATACATATGTATAAAGAGACCTGCTGCTCATTACTCTATTTTATTCACAGATAAGAAAACATTGTGTAAACTGGATAACTTTTCAGCATAAACAAAATGATAGAAACTTGCATACTCATTCATTAATTTTCCATTCTTGAGTACAAAAATTTGGCTTCAAGGTTCAAAACTTGGAACCTTTTCCTTTCTTGGAATCTTCTTTAAATACAAAATAACAAAACAGTTTCCAGCAATGAAACTAATTCTAACTACTTTAACTAGTTACAGTTACGGAGGTACATGCCTAAAAAAGGTCCTATTACAATTTACATGATTTTGAGAAAATAACATAACGTGAAATTGAAAATTCCTAATCTATAAGAACAACCGCTTTTGATACGGTTGCTGAGTCAACGACTACTTTTTGTTGAGATGCTGGGATTCCTTTTGCTGAGTCCATTGAGAATGTTTTGCACTTTTTCCATATCTCACTTTGGGTTGTTGATGAATTCTTGAAACTATGATATTCCAACCTGAATGCAACAATCTAACTGTGTGTAGGTATTTCTGTGAAGAGAGTCTTCACCATCCATAACAAATTGAAATGCCTTTGCAAGAAATTAAACAATGTTTCTCCTTTTAAAATCTGCGTCTTTTCATGCCTGTTATCCATCTTGCTTTTTGCTAGTATTAATGAATCTTCATAAAATTTCCATGAAAGAATGTTTCCTTTCTCTGTCCAACATGAAGGTAAACCTATTCTTGTCAATTTATCAAATGATATATCAAACTTGTTCACTGTCTCTTTGATTCCCAGTAGTCTCTTTTCTGTAACTTTCCGGAGATCATTCCTAATTATCATCTTATTAACCTCCACAGCATAAAAATATCTATCCTTTATTCCAATGTCTTCTAATTCCTCATCTGACTTGGAATTAATAAAGTTTATGAACTTCCTAGCCCAATTGGCTCTCTTAATTGCTGTTTGCTTATCAGATAGGATCTCTTCTTCATATTCTGAGATCAGGCTTTTCTCCTTTGCAACTATATTCAAGAAGTTCCAATTGGACTTCATTTCTGAGATAATTTCACCCCAAATGATATCTTTAGCCTTTATAAGTGAGATATTTCCTTTTAATTTCTCTTTGAGATCTTTAATCTCAGCTTCAGCCTTTTGTAAATTCAGTTTATTCTGATCAGCTTCATTTTCTAGTGACCGTATGATCTTTGTGGTTGTTTCTAATTCTGCTTGAGCTTGCTTGCGATCTCTTTCTGCCATCTTCATTTCTGTGTTGAGTTGAGCAATCTGTTCTTGGGGATCTATATCACCTGTAGGAAAAACAAAGTTACAAGTATGACTTTCAATGTGATTTTGTAAAGAGATGGCAGTCTGCTTTATTTTAGACAATTCTTCATCTTTATGCAACAATTTTTGACGGAGTTCCTCTTTCTCTTTCTCCACCTCTACCACTTCTACAGCCATTGAATGCTCTGCAGTAGGTAAATTCAGCTTTTTCCTCAGGGTGGATATCTCTATTTCAACATTCTCCATGAACTTCTGTACTGCAGCTTTGTCACTAGGATCTACACCAACCTTTATGATAATATTTTTCAACTCCTCATTTTAAACTGATAAGGCCCTTGAATTGGCCTTCTCCAACTTGAACTGCTTGATAACTTTTGCTAGCATATTTTCAGCTTTAACAGCTGTGGCATTGGTCTTAGTTAGATCATTGACAATTAATTGTCCAGTCTGCATATGTAGATTCATATTATCCAACAGTGGGATCTTCTTAACATCCATAGTTATATCTACAACATTGAAACCGCTTGAGGATCCAAGAGACATCCCTGTTGGATGTGTTAAAGCCATTCTGAACTGATCCTTCTCGAGATCCATCACAGTTAGCAACCTAGTCTAATTAGTAGCTATGTGATGCCCTGCCTGAGCCTCCACATTAGCGTTTATTCTTTGATTCTTCTCTTCAATCTGTGTAACACCTGTTTGACTGAGGGAACCTTTTCTTGGTAAAGCTCATGACCTCCAGGAGAAGAGGAAGCATTTTGCTCTTCATTTAAATGGAAGGTAAAACCTGGTGAATTTGAAGAATAATCTTTAGCCAAATTAGTTCTTTTCTCCTCTCTTGGCTCTTCATCATCTAACTCAACAACAAAATCCTTACTTATTTTATTTATCTTTTCAGTTATAATAGGTGTCTGAATGCTTTTTTTTGCTGAATTTACTTCTCCTGGGTTTGCCAAATTTTCCTGCTCAGGTCTGCTTTCGTGAGTAAAAGCAGAATATCCATTTTCAGCTCTCCTTTGGGAAATCACTCCATGAGGATCATATGACCATTTTTCACCCAGTAATAGATGTGTCTCTTCAAACAACTTAGACACTTCACCAAATGCTTGTCTCTTATTTACCACAAAGGGTCCCACACTCATGGTCAACTTATACATGAGACCTTTCTTCATGGGAATAAAATGCACCCAATCTACGTTGAGACTCTGTCTGATGAATTCAAGGGCAAAAAGCCTCATAGGCACAAAATTTGGGAGCCTGTAAGGCTCAATATTAGTTCCATACAATCTTATCTCAGAATATTCCTCAAACACAAACCAATCCGCAAACCTGCAACTAGGTCCCAACTGTAAAAACTCCCTGGCTTTTGGTAGAAAACAAGGGGGAGAAACCCCATTCAATATTCTATAAGCAATTGGCATATACTGACTGGAAAACTCAAACAACCCTGCTTCATTTCCCTCTCTTTTAATTATGTCAGTCCAAAATATAACTAGCTGCTTCTGTTTGTTGACATCCATTATATTTAACCCCAAACTCATAAATTCCTCGACATTTTGGTATAAGAATAAATAAACAATCAATGAGGGGAATTTAAAGGAACCTATGAGAGAAAATCTCATCAATTGAGAGTTGAAAATCTCTTGCCATAAAGATGGAATATCTAGAACTGTCCCTGGTTTCATCATCATTGCGTACATTCCTAATACTGATTTGTCAACTGTAAGGTCATTATCTTTGCCCATAATTTCTGCAATACAACTCAGAACTGGTCTATACTCAGCATCAAAAATATCCAAATTGAATTCTTCACCTTCTAGTTGAAATTCTTTTAAATTTGGTCTCAAATGAAACATACACTGATTAAATTCTTCTCCTAAAAGGTTTTCAAAATAACTTGCCAATGATTATTCTTAGAATTGAAGTGATGACTCGTCTTCGGAGAAACAAAACGCTTGGCGAATCAACTGCGTCGACACCTGTAGAAAATTCTCCCCCCGCGAATTCATTATAAAGCACTTACCAGGATACATTGAAGAAACCAGCCAATAAATAAATTTAGTAAAGAGATGCGCTTTTGGGATACATGCAGATAGGACACCGGATTTCTTCATGGCAGAAAAAACTGGGGAATTCTCGGCATTTAGGGTTACTTGATGATAAAAGAGGGGATGATTTACGGAAGACACGGTATCTTGGATGTCTCTCTCTTTGTCCATGAGGGAAATGTGGCTAGTCGAACTAGGTAGTGAAAATTGCTTGGCCATGGCTATACAGACAACAGAAGCAATCCATAAAGTAGTGGAGAATGAAAAGGTGGCGACGACAAGGCTCAAAGGGGAAAACAATTACAAATGATTTGAAAATGTGATAAATATCAATTTAAAAGCCGCGTAAACCCATAATAAATGCCTGCAATGACATGTAGAAAGCCGTTGACAAGGTTTATCATGGATTACAGCTGTCTTCCACTTTGCCTCATGACATCATTGCGGAGGCTTCTGGAGTATGGCGGAAAACTTTGGCTAGTCCCCCCGCAATGAATCTACACCGTTGATCATTTTTTACCCCGCGGTCAAACAGGTCAACTGCGGGGGCACTTGATTCAATAACTCACGAGCTCTTTGCGCCTCCGCACTTTATCATTCAGTTATAATCTTCAATACTTGCTACTTCCACTTGGATACTTGCTCAACGTTTAAACATGAAACTATAATATACATCCAAATAAAGTTTAACAATAAACTTAATTTTCATTGAGCTTTTAGAAACATTTCTTTTTTATGTTACAGTATAAAAAACATTATACTATAGCATATACTTTTTCTGAATTTCAGATTTTTTTTGCTTTTTTTATTTATTTTCAAAATAAAAATAGAAAAGGATATGCAGATGATCCACAACATCTGGCTCCACCTGGGGATAGTGTTTTTGACACGAAACACTAAGAACCTGCAGATCAGTGCCTTCACTTCGGGCATGGAGTCAAAAATTGCTAAATGAAAAATGTACAATGATAAAACTGGATATATAAAATGATGGTCAAACAGCTCTTAGTGTTGGAAATAATGTTTTAGATATTGCCCATTCACAGGCATATCTATTACTTCTCCTTCAAGACTTTCCAGCATGAAGGTATTATTCATCCTGGCCTCACTAATTTTGAACGGACCGTACCACAAAGGATCAAATTTGCCATGTTTCCCTTTGTCTTCCCTCCGGGTATCCCATCTTGATACCAGATCTCCATTCTGAAACATGATTTATTTTGCTTTCCTGTCAAATATTGTCTTCATTTTTTGCTGGTAAGTAAGAAAATTCTCTCGAAATTTATTTCTGCTTTCACTTAATTCCATTACATTATTCATTCTTCTAATCATGGAATTAGGTTCTTCTTGAGAATCTTGAAGGAAATAAATCATAGGTTTCACCAACTAGGTGGGAAACAATGCCTGAGTACCATATACTAGTTCATATGGTGACTTACCAATGGATCTCCTAGTGGTCATCCTTGTTGCCCATAAAGCAAAAACTAGCTTTGAATCCCAATTCTTCTGGTTTTCATTTATTGTCTTCTTCAAAATTTGTACTAATGTTTTGTTAGAAGATTCTGCCAATCCATTTCCTTGTAGATGATAAGTTATAGAATGAGACAATATCACATTATAAGTCTGACAGAAATTAATAAACCTGATTGAGTTGAAAATTTGGGCATTATCTGTCACAATCTTTACTGGACATCCAAATCTGCTAAAGATATTTTCTTCTAAAAACTTCATAACAACAAAATCATTTGCCTTCCTGGTAGAGATTGCCTCTACCCATTTTGTAAAATAATCTATAGCAGTAAGGATCCACTTAAATTTCCCACTATATGGTGGATTGATTTCTCCAATGAAATCAAATCCCTATTGTCTAAAAGGTTCTCCAAAAAATTAGGGAGAAGAGGTAAAGGGGCTAACCTTTTATTTTTTGTGAACACCTGGCATTTTTGACAACTTCTGACTATTTTATATACATCAGCAAATATAGAGGGCCAATAAAAACCTGATTTGAGAACTTTATGAGCAGTTACCTTCCAACTGTAGTGACCCCGGCACAAACATTCATGATATTCTTTAATTACTTCTGAAACTTCCTCTTCTGTCAAACATAACAATAACACACCAGCAGGATCTTTCCAATATAGCTTTTCTTCAATTATGAGATAAGGTTGAGCCTTGAGTTTTAAAGCTCTGTCTTTAGCTCTATTTATTGAAGGAGGACAAGAAAGAAAGCATAAATAGTGAATAATATCCTTGTACCAACCTGAGCAGAGGAATTTATATTTAATTGCTGACTTTGAATGAATATTACCTGTTTCTCAATTGACTTCCTCTACAGGTGCCAATAAATTAGTTCCCAGTGCTTGGAAATTTGACTCTGTTAATAATTTGGCCAGTCCCAATCCTTTGATCAATTTTGTTGGTTTAACATCCAGGTCGTATTCTTGGATTTTAGCAATCCATTTGCCTCTTTTCCTGTCTACATCGCTCTGTACTAAAACATCATTTACAGCAGAATTATGAACATATGCTAAAATTTTGGAATGAAGAATATAGGTTCTGAATGCTTTCATCAGAGCATATACTTGTTTCTCTAATATATTAGATTTTAATTCTGCATCTCGGAGCACCTTACTGAAATATGCTACAGGTTGTTCATACTTTTCTTCATTTCTCTGTAATAACACAACATCAATTGTTGAGGAAGACGCAAATGAAAAAATTTGAAATGGCTTCGAATAATTTGGACTAATTAGAACAGGTGCTTCCTGTAGAGCTTCTTTAATCCTTTGAAAATATTCCCTTGCTTCTTTGTCCCACTTCACCTCAGCATCCTTTTTCAACATGTCTATTATTTTCTTGACAATCTCTGCGTAATTAGGAACAAATATTCTTATAAAATTAATTTTTCCAAGAAACCTCTGAATATCTTTCTTACTTCAGGGCAGTGGAATTAACTGTATTGCTTCGACCCTTGCTGGATCAATCTTCACTCCTTGTTTGGAAAAAATATGGCCTAGCAGTTTACCCTCCTCCAGAGCAAACAAATATTTTTTAGGATTCAACGATAATCCATATTTCCTACACTTCAAGAAGGCTTTTTGCAAATGTTGTAGATGTTCCTCATCAGAGTTTGAAAAAATTATGACATCATCCAGATAAATAACCACAAACTTATCTCCTACAAATGCAATATCCATTGCTCTTTGGAATGTGGCCCTTGCATTCATTAGGCCAAACGACATCCTGGCATACATGAATGTTCCCCAGGGTGTAGTGAAAGCAGTTTTTTTTTATCTTTCTTCTCCACAGCAACCTGGTTATACCCTGAAAAACCATCTACCATAGATAATATGTAGGCTCCAGTCACTTTTTGCAAGACAAAATCCATTTTCGACAAAGGATAATTATCTTTCAATGAAGCCATATTCAAGTTCCTGAAATCTACACACAACCTTATCTCTCCATTTTTCTTTCTGATTGGTACAAGATTGGAAACCCAATTTGAATATCTGAGAGGAACAATTATTTTAGCTTGCAGCAATTTCTTTACCTCCTTTTCAATCGGGGCCAACAACAATGGATTGATTTGTCTGAGTTTCTGTCTATGTGGTTTGACTCCATATTTCAATGGGATTTTATGCTGAATAATATTCTTATCATAAGTCTTCAAATTATCATATGACCAAGAAAATACATCCTTAAATTGTTTGAACAGATCTATGTACCTTTGTTTATAGTCCTTCGGAATGCCTTTGAACAATTTGACCATTTTAGGCTCATATTGAGTTCCTAAATTACAATCTTCCAAATTCTTGTTACACCATTTTTTGGTCATCTAACCTATTAGGATTAGATGGACCCAAGTACACCATGTAAGACCAATTTTACCCTAAGTAAAATTGATTTCACTATGTTAAAACAGGAAACCCCAAAAGGAAATATTAAACAAACCTATATTTGTTTGATTTTCCTCATGGAATAATTAATTAAACCATAATTTAATTATTATTCCCAGTCATGTTTAACCTAAAATCAAAGAAATTAATTAGATAAACCTTTATTTATCTTATTATTTTCTAGGAATAATTATTTAAACCTTATTTAGATAATATTCCTTGTTAAATATGACCAAATCACCCACAAATAATTAAATAAATCACTATTTATTTAATTATCTCTCAACCACTTCCTTAAATAATTAAATAAATCAATATTTATTTGATTATCTTCTAACCGCTTCCTTAAAAAGATAAATAAATCATTTATTTATTTATTTTTGACAAATTAAGGGATTTGACCCAAGTCAAATACCTTTTCTCTCCAACAAATATAATAAAATATTCCATAAAAAGTGGATCTAGATCTGGTTAATCCATGCACCAAGATCTAGAATGACCCAATATTTTGTTATAAATAGGAGGGTTTTTCCTACCATTCTTCACCTTTTGTTGCCTATTAGATCACTCTGGATCTATGCACTTGGTCACCATTTTTTTCCATTTGCTGTGTGAGCTCCCTTTGAGTTCCATTCTTTGTGTGGGTTTTCTACACCAACAAGAGAGAGAAATCTTAGATCTGAAGTGCTGAGGACTTCCAAGAACCCATCCCACTGAGGAGAATTGGATACACCTTCTTGTTTTCCTCCCAAGTGCCCCATTAATATAAAAATTCTTTCAAAAATTGTTCTTGTCTTGTCTATTGGTATATGGAGCAAACCCTTACTTTTTCTGCTTAATGTCTTTCCATGCATAGATCTGGTTTTTTGCAGCTCTTTTATGTCTAACTAACCGCAGATCTGAAGATATTGGCAGCCACTTTCGTTGTTAGGGCTATTAGTTATGCGTAGCTAAAGTGGTCCCTTTTCGTACACTTCGACAAAGGATTCATACTAACAAATGGCGACTCCACACGGGTTTTAAATTACGACCGTTGTCGTTTTTCATATTCCTGCATATCCAACTACTTCAGACCCTAGGGTTTCTTTTCAGCTGTTTATTTTTCCTATTTTTATGTTGTTTTTCTCACATAAAACCCTAAAACATCAAAATTTCTAACTTCCGTGTGTTTCTAGCCCTATTGCGCAGGTAAGCGACACCAGCCGCAACTGAGACGACAACTTTTCTGAAAATCTGCCACCGAGACAACCGGAATGGGGGGTCGCACTTTTTGGCCCATAACCTGTGATTCGGGGACCTCCGTGTCGCACTTCTTTTCTACCCCTTTTCGCGATCAGATCAAAATAAAGGAATCGTTTAATTCTCATTTTTTCAAAGATTTTCTCCGCAATTTTACGTTCCCATCTGCCTGTCTCCACTGGGCCCAAAACCCCCTCTTCACTTCACTCAAGTTCGACCGTTTACTCATCTAAGTGGGAACCTAGCCCCTAGGGCTTTAGTACCCTCCACTTTTTGTGGAAGAGTTTTAATAAGCTACTGGCCTGCTTTTTCTGTGAGCTTCAACCTCCTTTTTCCGTATCTGCACTCTTTCGCATCCATTGAAATCGCCCTATAATTTCAAATCACCTCCTGTCGTTTTGTTTGGACCTCCTTTGAAGGCCTCCACCTTGCCCCCTTCGGTTTTTGCTGATTTCCTTCCTTTTCCAGCCACCTTGCCTCTGTCTCTTGGCTGTGATCTGCACCTCTTTTCAGCAGCTTTATCCTTTAGATCCCTGTCCCTTTTGACCTTAGATCTATTGGCCTCTTTTCCGTGTGTTTTGCCTAGATTTTTCCCTTTATTTTCAGATTAGTTTTGAGAGACCCGCCTTCTTGGGTTAAATAGATGCACAAGTAGCTGTTATTTTTCTGTTATTTCAACATTATATACTGTTCTCTGTAGGCTTATTTTCAGTTACGTAGCGCACTTTTTTCTTTCTCTCAAAACGAAAAGGGTTTAAAAATTAAAATTAACGCACGCCACACACTGAACCTAAGTTAAGAAGCGCCTGGTTAACACCACCTGGCAAAGACTCTAAAATCAATTGTCACTGCACCTTTTCTGCCCTTGACCTCAATTGATTCTGTCCCTTTCTACCCCTGTCAGTTTCCTTCTTCCTGTCGTCATTGTGCCCCCAAGGCGCCTTTCCCGGAGACTTCTTGGCCTTCACCCTCAGTTTCCGGTCGATCGACCTGCTCCGACCCGCCGTCGTCGAGCCAGTCCTCCTCCGAGTCCGCACTCTAACTCCTCTCCTGATTCATCGGGTTCCCCTTCTCCTCCTGGTTCTCCCCCTACCACCATGTCTGGTCCAGGGCCTAACGCTAGCGGTTCTCCCGGCCCGACTACTAGCGGAACCGCCACAGGAACGACCCCGGCCACCCCCTTGTTGTCGTACATTGCAGGCCTCAGCCTCCCCGATTTCAATCAGTTGATCAACGACCCTATCCGCCACGATGTTGGTTGGCCTGCCATGCCAACCAAGCTCCCTTCCGACATCCCTAAATTCGAAGGCCAAGCTAGAGAAGATCCAACCAATCATGTCTGATCTTTCCACATGTGGTGTTCCTCCAATTCCATTACCGATGACTCCATCCGTCTTAGTTTGTTCCAATGCACGCTTACCGGCGAAGCTTCTAAATGCTATGTTGAACAAGCCACCTCTTCCCATACCACCTTTGCGACCCTTGCCCAAGCCTTTTTGTCCTATTTCCAACTCCCTCTCCGATATGACACTGGCACGGAGCTCTTGACTTCCTTTAAGAAATCCTCTTCAACCCACCTTTCCGCCCATGTTCAAGAATGGAGAAGAAGACGGAAAGCGAGGCAAACAGCCCCTCCTTCAAGATCGGTTTATATGGACCGGTTCCTCCACACCCTTTCCGCAAATTTATCAAGAAGATGTCGCCTCTCATTTTCCTCAAACTGAAGAAGCCGCCCTCCAAATAGCCTTGAAATATGACCCGATCTACGCTCAATCTGGTTATGTTTATACCGTTCTTCCTGACCTCCCCAGGCCCGGTGGCGCTAACGCCCCGGGGGCATCTCATTCCGCCGACGGTATCGTTGGAGCCCTTTCCCATCCGTACGCTCAACCCCCTATGGGCTATGGTCTCCCTCAGGGAGGGCCGCACTCTCCGCAAAGACTCTTCCCCCTCCCGTAGCATGTATCCAGGATACCATGCCTCCTCCTTTTTCCCAACCTCCGCTACCTCAATGTTGCCCAACCTAACCATTACCTTTATCCAGCACCGGTGCGCCGTACTTCCTCCTCCCAAGATATGCGCTTCCATCTCCCTTGCCTTCAAAACCCGCAATAGCATTTACACTTCCTCCAGTGGCAGCATTTGCACAAAGCAGGTGCGATCAACTCTCTTCTTCCCAAAGAAGGCAGAGAGGTCCAAACTATCCGCCGACAACGAAATGGGGAAGCTAACTCCGTATGGACCCTAACACTGCCAACCAGCAACAGGGCACTCAGCCCAAGCCGGACAGGCCGCTTCGCACAAATAGGCCTTGTTCGTGTTGCGGTGTTTATGGTCATTACACCCACGATTGTCCCCTGTTACCCCAGATGCGGCAGATGTGGGAGTCTCAAGCCACATTGCGCGGACAACACACCTCCCCTCATGCTCCTCCTAATGTGGCCACTACCGAACCGGCTGTGTTTACAAACCCCTTCCCTCAGCAAGGATTCGTGGCTACCCAACCGCCTGACAGCCAGGTCGCCACTCCCCCTTCCCTTTCTGGTTCCTCTGATTACCAAATCCTTGTGATGCACTCCGATCCTAACCCGACCGTCGATCTTCACCTTCAAACTCGGTCTCGTCAGTACCCCAAGCCTCCTGCTCAGTCTGCCCCCGAGCCTCCTTCTTCAGGTTCTACAGAGCCTCTTTCGACACCCAGTGGCCCCTTACATATCCATTAACCGAAAGTTGAGGTTCATACCAAGATTCCTAAGGGCCCATTACGTCGAAACGCTGCTCCTGGTCGAGCTGCTCATTCGTATAGCATAGTAGATGATTTGGCGCAATCTCCTGCCACCATTTCCACACTGGAACTCCTCCAATCGTGCCCTTCCCAAAAGAAGGCTCTACTATCTGTCATGGGCGCTGTAGATCCTGCTGACGACCAAATGATTGTTTTCGACGCCACTCAATCAGACCATCCTTCTCTCCCTCCTTCCGTCGCCTTCCAAATCCCAGTCAAAATCTGGAACGCCAACGTTTCCCGGTGCATAATTGATGAGGGGGCATCCACCTGCGTGATGTCTGCTTCGGTTTGGAAGCAACTCGGATCCCCTGAGTTGGCCCCTTCCACGATCACCCTTCGAGCGTGGGACGGCCATGCCTCCCAGCCCATTGGCCTGTTTCGTAATTTTCCTATCACCCTCGCCGGTAAGACTGTTTGCGTTGACGTCGAAGTCATCGACGCCCCGCTAGATTACAACATTCTATTGGGGCGAAGCTACACCTATGCTATGTCTGCTGTCCCATCCGCGGTCTTTCGCAAGATGTATTTCCCCCATAATGGAAAGATAGTCACCATTGACCAGTTGACATATCATGAGCCAAAATCTCAGACCTCCCCTGAGACGACCATCTCTTTTGTAGCCAACAAGTAAACTGTTGATTCCTTGACCAGTGTCTCCCCTGGCGTTTACAAAGATTCCTCCCTGCTTGGAACTTTCCCTAACCTTCCCCCCCCTCCTGTCACCGATCCCAGCTCATCGAATGTTTGCATGATGCAATCGTCCCAGGCCGCCCGTAAGCGGCCTGCCTCGGCTAGTCAGCAACCTCCTCCTCGCCCTCCGCAACCCGCTCTTAGCCATTCATCTCAGCCAGCCGGACCTCCTCCTTCTGGCCCTACCCCTACAGCTGGTATCCCTGAACCCCTTTATCCTCCTGGATCGGTTCCTCCTGGCCTTAACCATCTCGAAGCCGTCCCTCCTGGTCATTACCCTGCTGGGCAGATCCCTTTCCTAGCTCCCCCTCCCGGAGTATATTCTGTCCCCGTCATGGCCACCCTCTCTCTCCCTAACTTGACCTTGGGCATACCGGTATGGTACCTTGATTCCCCAGCTGCCACCCCTCCTGGTCACCCCAAACCCTATATGGCTTTGACACCGGTTCAACCGGTCCCCTTCGCTTCCTCCGTTGCCACTGTGCCCCCAGCACCTCCACAAGACCCTTCTCCTGTCGCGACGACTCCCGGGAAGAAAGGAAAAG